>OZ025223.1:1796624-2259124 GCA_964019055.1 Anthopleura xanthogrammica | reverse complement strand
TTAGTTGGTGTTTATGAACAACATTAGCATCGTGATGGTAAAATGCCGACCATTTAAACAAAAGCTCTTCACAATATGCCTTGTTTCATCAGCCAATTGAACACTGGTTGGCACATGAATCACAGAGGCTTATGTCACGGCAACTAGCATTATTAGTCTTGATTAATAAATTACTACTTATTGATTTCTTTTTTTGCAATGAGTATATAAGCATACTTTTTGCATGTATTGATGCAAAGAATATTTCAAAAAGCTTTAAAACTTAAGCCTGGTTTTCACAAGTGATGCAAGCATAACAACATAGAGAAGACCATTAAGTGATTCATGGTCAGTTAACTCCTTCATATTTCGATATACTAGGACAAAAAATAGACATAACAATGAGAAGGTCTCAAATCTTTATTAATAAATAATTAATCATTTAATTATAGCATTAGTTGGTGTTTATGAACAACATTAGCATCGTGATGGTAAAATGCCGACCATTTAAACAAAAGCACTTCACAATATGCCTTGTTTCATCAGCCAATTGAACACTGGTTGGCACATGAATCACAGAGGCTTATGTCACGGCAACTAGCATTATTAGTCTTGATTAATAAATTACTACTTATTGATTTCTTTTTTTGCAATGAGTATATAAGCATACTTTTTGCATGTATTGATGCAAAGAATATTTCAAAAAGCTTTAAAACTTAAGCCTGGTTTTCACAAGTGATGCAAGCATAACAACATAGAGAAGACCATTAAGTGATTCATGGTCAGTTAACTCCTTCATATTTCGATATACTAGGACAAAAAATAGACATAACAATGAGAAGGTCTCAAATCTTTATTAATAAATAATTAATCATTTAATTATATCATTAGTTGGTGTTTATGAACAACATTAGCATCGTGATGGTAAAATGCCGACCATTTAAACAAAAGCTCTTCACAATATACCTTGTTTCATCAGCCAATTGAACACTGGTTGGCACATGAATCACAGAGGCTTATGTCACGGCAACTAGCATTATTAGTCTTGATTAATAAATTACTACTTATTAATTTCGTTTTGGCAATGAGTATATAAGATTACTTCTTGTATATATTGATGCAAAGAATATTTCAGAAAGCTTCAAAACTTTAGCCTGGTTTTCACAAGTGATGCGAGCATAACAACTTAGAGAAGACCATTAAGTCTTTCATGGTCAGGTAACTCCTTCATATTTCGATACACTAGGACAAAAGATAGACATAACAATAAAAAAGGTCTCGAATAGCAACACATGAACATGTTATAGTGTACATTAAAGGAAATTAATGATAAAAACAAGTAAAAAATATATTTTATTAAAAAAGTGGAAATAGACTTCTTTTTCGAATTCGTCAAATACTGTCATGTTCCTTGATTACGAAATGAATTATTCAGTTTTAGCCTCATTTCATGATTTAAATATTCACAAATACCAACTGTAAAGTAAAGAATGCACAACTTCAACAATTCAAATACTTTTAAATTTTATTGACCTTCACTGGAACTGGTGAATATTCTACACAATATTGAGGCTAATCCTGAGCCACAGAGAACTTGAAACTTGAAAATCCAATTTTTTTTTAGGATTAAAGTCAATGGCTACTTCTTTTGGGTCAATCTTTATTAAGCAGCACTTAGACACAGTACATTATTTCATGGCATTTCTCTTGGGCAGAAAACCAATACAATTCTCTGAGTCTCTCAGCTGTTTGCATTCTGATGTAATCTAGGGAATGTCTAGACTGTGGGTGGGCATATTTTGAATGAAATGGATATGAAAAAAAATTTAACAAGAGTGCGGATACATGTATATATCAAACAGACATAAAAGGTCTATGAAAGACAAGTTTTTTTAAGTAGTCACGTAAAAAAGAACTCAATCTGAATGAAGAAAAATTGTCATCTTCCAAAACATCATTGAACTTTTTGAATTTTTACTCTGAATGTGTATCCTTTTTAAATTAAAAAAATAAGTATTGTAACAAAATTAACTATATTATTTGTGTTGGATTAATTTTATCAATCAAATGGCTGTTTCACTCAAACATGGTGATTGGCTTATGTATGTTAAAAATGAAAAACAGAAGGTGATTGGCTATAATAAGTTTTTGTGCATTTTGATTGGTCCACACAAGAAGCTGTTAAAGTGTCATGGTACCATATGTTTCCTACTCCTATAAAATCTACACAAAAAATAATATTAAAAACAATAAATTCAAATTTCAGAAGTAAATGTCATTATTTCATTCTCGTTTCAACTGAGAACAGATGGTAAAACATCTCCTGTTATTTTTTTCTGAAAGAATTAGAGTTTTTCCCTTAATTATCAATCTTGAAAGTATCTTTTCTTCTCAAAATTCCTTTTCAAAATAAAAAAAAATTATTATCTTGGATGCGAGGCTAATATGAAACACAAAAGAAATCACACTTTTTCTCAATAGAATTTGTGGCATTTCTTTTGTGTTCCATGTTAGCCTCGCATTCAAGATAATTTTGAGAATTGTGCATTAAATGAAGTTTCAATTTTTTAGCAAATATTTGAAGCTGCGTAAGAAACTATCCCAGTATTAAAAAAGCAACTAGCATAGATTTTTTTGTTCTTTGTGTCCTTATGTAGAAAGAACAATGGTTATATCTTCACACAAATTGATCTCCGTACTCTAATACAATTGCTAATCCACTAAAATGGTCCTTGACAACAGAATTGTTCAATTGCTTAATCCTTACCAATAACATGCAAGGTAGGTAGCATTTTAAAGGGTCCACAAGCATGCTAATAAGATTTACAGGTAATAAATAAATATATGTAAATAACATTACTGGTACAGTAACAAGAGACAATTTATGACTTATTGTTTAAATCCAGTTCCTTGATGGTGAATTAAAGGGAATCAAGACTGATGTATTGTATTCACTTTCTCAGGTCTCAGCATAATTCCTGGACATGTTGCACCATGTGTTAGCAAAGTTTGTTACGTCTCTCCCTTGATTCCTGGGTCTTTCTTTGGATTCTCCAATTTTTTCCCCCCTCCACGAAACCTAACACACTAAATTCCAATTTGTTCTGTGAGTAAGACTTGCAAACCCTAACTTTGATCATCCCAGAGGTTGTTTTGTTCTTTGATAAAATTTGAAGCATTTTTTCTATAGGACCAGTAACTTTAGAGCCAAAAGTACAAAAATCTATACAAGTGAGAATTCTTTTAAACAGGTACAGCTCAACCAAACAAGTTTTAAACAGGTTCTTAATTGGAATCACATAAACAAAAGAATGTTTTAAATTGATTCCTAATTGACTGACAACAACAGCAAATCTTTCAACACTTCCGAAACAACTTTTAAGTGGAATATACACAACCATGAGTGGTACAAAACTCTTCTTCAACACAAATAATGTTTTCAAGAGAATGAGCTTTCTTCTACAAATCAATGAAGATATATTAAATTGTGCTCTTATATAGGACTTCATTCCAATGCAACAAAACACTGACCACACTTCTTTTAATTGACCAAAACTTTCTTCCTTGATCTTATAACCTTGTCAACAAAAATATAAGATTCTTTTAAAAAATCCAGTTTCACACAGCGATGAAATTTACATCCACAAAAACGGTCTTATACATCGATAAAGAGCATGGTAAATTTCAGTATCCGAGCATAATTATGCCCTTATATTGGAACTCGTTAGAAAATTCTTATGAAATATTAAAATACTCACACTCCATAACGAAAAAAAGAACGCTGTAAATTATTCTTCATCCGTAAGGAGTGATAAAATCTTGTGGTTAGCTCAGGAACTCTTCAAAAATGTCCGAAGTGGTCAATGTTTTGACCAGAAAATACAAAGCTATCACTCTTCTATTATCTCTTTTAGGAAATGGAATGTTAACTTCGTCTAATTGACTTCTCTTTCGAGTTCGTTGAAGAAATAATCGCAAAATTAAACGATAAAATAACTGTTTGCAAAACCGTCTGTCGTAGTGCACGTGCCCAAGAGATTCTAGAATGCGTTTTTGATGAAATTCTCTGGAATATTCGGAAACATTAGGAAAAACTAGGGATGGAATAACAATTAAGCTTACTATAACCATTATACAATTCATTCAAGATCAGACATCACTTTACGAAGTCACTCAAACATTTCTTTGCAAATTTAAAAATATTTTCTAGTTCTGTAACAAATTATTAAAAAACTTAAGATATTTATTTTTGGATCTAAAATAATTATAAAATTAGTTTGTTGTACGAATCGAGGTCAGGGATGCGGTGATGCTCAAGTGACTAACGTTATAAGCTTATTCATTGACTCCAAGTCTGTCCAAATATTTCAAACTTACAAATATTCCAAAAATACACCAGATATAGCATTTTAATACTCATTGCCTTCACTAATCATTTTGATTAATGTTTTTTAGCAAGCAGTATGGTTGAGAAGGCAGACCATATTTAGCTATCGTATACAACTTCTTAATGACTTCACTACAAAACGCACTCGTCTGAAACTCAACTCAACTTTACATTACAAATATTTTTATATTAAGAATTTAAGAATTTTATAGATATGACCTACCTGATTTGGACTTAATCTTGAGAGTAAAAGTCCCACTCTCGTCTGGGTCTTTTAAATCCATTATTTACGAAGTCTGAAGCGAGTATTTAAAGTCTTTCTTGAGTCAGATAAGCGATCCCTCGAAGACAAAATTTCACTCGCGTGCGAATTTGAATTCCGTTATTAATCGTTTAAGTTCATGCCCAACTCCAGCGACGATAAAAAGATGTTTTAAACAACTGAAGTTATCCAAAGAAGCCTTGAGCACTCTTGAGATAAGAGGCAAAAGCTGCAGAGCTGAACAGCTGCCTAAAACTTCCAAATGAGCAACAGGCTGCAGTGATTTGATTTAGAAGAAACTTGGTTATCAAAACACACAACACTCAAATTAACAGTCTGGAATTCCGTCCCGCTTGCTCTTTTCTCGCCAAGGTTAAGGCTCCGGTGAGAAAACAGTTCCTAAAGTTGGACGCAGAGATGCTTTTCTCACGGAATATTAGGTGGAGTGGATTCAAAACACAACACATCCAGAAAGCATTTCCGAAGCGAGTCGGTCAAGCGAGAACGAAGTGACGATCCAAGACCCTCGAGGTTGGCCTGTCATTTAATGACAAGCTATTGTCTTTGGACCAATCACGACACGCACGTGGAAATGTCTGGAACGCGCAATATTCGAGATTCGCGGGAAAATTCATTGATAAAATCCCTAGAATTTTACGAAAATTTTGTAAAAAAAAAAATTCTTTATTGTTTTCGAAATATTTGTAATTCAAAAAAAAAAAAAAGCAAAAATCGAAATATTTTCTTCTTGTTCGTGAAGGTCTTTTCTCTCGTTCTGATTTTTGATATTCAAAACGCCAAAAAATCTAAGTTTTTCGTTTGTTCTTTCATGGATAAGAATGGTACAACATCTATTCAACCACTATATGCAAACGATTTTCGATAACTACATACATATATAAGCAATATATACGACCTCCAAGGCAAATATGATAATTCAAAAAATAATAAAATATATTGTATAGTGTATATTCAATATAATTCAATAGTAATACTTGCCATATCGAGTATCTATTCGTTTTTTTAATTGCAAGTATTATTTCAATGTGCTAGTAAAGCAATATTTTATGAAGAGGGAGACGGGATGGCCCTATACCCTCTCCCTGGGGGAATACTGTGAGTTATTTTGCTTACGCATGCGCTGTTGTTTATCATTGCAGACGCAATGCACGCAAAATATGTAACAGCTACGTGGATTGTTGGTATTAAAGGACGTTTGTATTGTGACCGTGTTGGTACATTGCCTGAGGATTGTTATTGGCTGAGCAATGATCTCGCGCGATGTGATGACACTGATATGATGACGTAAGTACCATCTAAATACGTCACAATTTCCAGGAATTTCTTACCATGGCGGGAACGGCCAATACTGACTGCGGAAGCCTAGCCTCAAAACTTGCTAATCACGCCATTGTCAGTTTTCTTCTCTTCGAAGTGCCGCAATTTCTCGAATAACCTCAAAAATGGCTCCAAGCCTGAAACAACGTTCTGGAATGAAGTACACCCATTTGTCAATGACCCTACCCAACTCTTAATAAACGAACCACCACCTCTTTTTGGCCTTGATTCAACACTGAATCTGCACACATAACTGAAGATCAACAGACGGTGTAAGCTGAAAGATAAGAGATCACAAGTCGAGAAAGATCTGCCACACTTAGGATTACTGGTCTCTGGTGAGAAGTGATGTGAATATTTACATGCGATAAATATGGCAAAAGGTTGGGAATCCACTGCATCAGGACTGAACAAACCTTCTTCGATCAACCTTATTTATTCCTTTAAATGTATGTATATTTATTCAGAAAAAAAAAATCAAAAAGTATGCATGCTCCAATGTTCCTCCCTCTTCCATAGACGTGAACTATCAAAACATGACTTCTTGCCTTAGGGCACGTCCACATTCATTATCATCATTATCTACGAACCAGATCAGACCATTAGCGATGATATGAATGAGTGAATGTTTCTGGTTTGATAATTAACATTATTTAGATCGGAGTAAAAAGAAGTCCAATTCAACGTTGAAGATTGTTGTCACTAACAGCCTCGACTAAAGATTTGATTGGTCAAATGTTCTTGCGTTAGTGACGTTGCATGACACTGAAAGGGCTTCTTTGGTAGCTTTGTGTGATGCAAGATAGTTGTGGACCAATATTTTCTTTGAATTTCGGTCACGAAATAATAATAATGATAATTATATGTTACACTAAAAAAATACTTAGCAGGAAGAATCATATAATATATTTCGAGGAGAACAAATCAATGAGAAAAACTAAAAAAGTAAAAGTGGTTTTAAAAAAATCATACTGAAATTGTCTGAAAAAAGCTGAAGCATTCTTTTCTCCGTGTCACAAAACGGCGAAAAAAAGAGAAAGAAAAGGACGCTAAAGAAGTCAAATTTTGCCAAGTATTACATGAACATATGGGAAAATTAAATACATTCTGGATTGCACTGGGTCTGTTATCCCCGGTCTCAAATTCTTGCGCAAAGTTTATCTGTTCGCTTGATTAATTCGGAAGCCAAAGATATTATTTGTTATATTGCCCCGCACTTGATATGTCACAATATTATTGTGTTGCTAATGACAACCAACTCGAGATACTTCGAAGTGCGCCCATATAAAATCACGTAACCAGGAGTGTTGACTGTTAACGGAGTGTTTCTATTAAAGGGAGTGGTGCGTGGGTTACGAACCGGAAGTGATTGTACATCTAATTGTTACGTCCCACACAGTTTAGTGAGTCATGGGGATCTAGCTGCTCCAGTGAATTTCAAGCTGATCTGACTTCACATGTACAGGCAATGTCTGAGAAACAGTAGAATTTTTATAATCTCCGGACTAAAATGTTTCTCAAAATGTCCCTGTTAAACCAACAAATTTTTTTTGCTGAACTTGAGGCTATGGATGTATGATACCTCCATCACGTGATGGTGCAAAGCCTCTATATTATATTTTTTATATATGTGTCATATTTATTCATTTTATTTATTACCAGAAGTTTGTATATTTATTACTCTTATTTTATTGAACTCCTAGCATAGTTATCCTGGATTAGGAGTACATTGTGATTAAAGATTAAACCATCAAATATTTTTTGCTCAACTTGAAGGTGAAAATTTGACTCATATCTAGGGAGTTGTATAACACAACACTTTAGCAGCCGGGACCAATTCCACACGCTATGTTTGAATAGGCAGAAGTTGTTATTCAATTTACGAGCCTTGGTGTGTGGGACGGAATAGCGGGATACTCGAAAAACAACTGAAGAACCAAGCAATTTTAAAAACAAAGTCAGCAAAAATCTCTCACTCCTTTCATGTCACTGATTGTACTCTACCATGCATGATTCCTTTACATTGTGCAATACATGATTACTAACCTTGGTTTCACGACTCCTGCGGTTTTCCAATTTATTTCTTTCCGCTTGACAGGAGGTAGATTGTCATCGGCCTGGACTTCTGTACCTACGCATTCCGCGCGAGGTGCATGTGCTCGCAACATCGTGACGAACGCGCGCGAGGAAGTTGAGAAACCGGAAATAAATGAGATCTCGGTTTCCAAAAATGATTGATTAGAAATAAAAAAAAGAGGAAATTAGTGATTTTCATGTGATTGCCAGATCAAATTTTGTTATTCTCGTATAAACAGACGGGTAAAATATTGTAATTCTATGCAGTGTGATTGGTTGGTTCTTATCGTTAGTTTTAATTGGTTTAGAGAGGAAGCCATTCAAAAGTCACGATATTACGTCACTCGTGTGATTGGTTGCTTGTTGTCATGTATAGCCCTTTTCCGAATTCGTAAAATACCGCTGTCTTCCTTGACTACAGATTCATTTACGCAGGGTTAGCGTCGATTTTGTGTAGAATATTCATGTGTCCAGTGTGAAGGTCCGTGGAATTTCAATTCGATTGTAACGCCCAAAAACTGACCAAAGAAAATTTGCAGTGCATCAATTCTATTTACTTTTATTGACAAAATATAGAAGCACATCTATTGCTGTTCAGTTTCCTTGACATCTATTTTATTCACATTCTTTTGTGAATGCGACGTCATAGCCGCCATGTTGGATGACTTTGACTGAAGATTTGGTCTTGGTTTCTTTTATGTTATACCCATCATGGCGGACATGATTTTGTCGCTTATTTTCTGGGAAGGAAAGCACGCTCCTATACATGTAAGGGTTCGTTTCTTCGCTAATATTAAAGTAGAGTGCAAACAGTATATCTGTGAAACATTTGGCAAAACAAATTACACGTGGTCTGAAATTCCAAGACATTACATCTAAAGTAAGCATCTATTGATTACAAATACAACATGATAACGACATAATCTATAGCTTTATATCTTATTATTCATATTTATGATAATATACTAATGGTACATCAATAGTAGCCGTCATTCGAACGCTGTCCACCCCACCCCTCCCCCGGTCTTTTATCTACCTCCTGGGGTGATGGATTAGAAAAACTTAATCGGGGAAGGGAGGGGGTAAAAGAAGCGACCATACATAGTTAGGCTGTCTTGATGAAAATAATTTATCTAATGGGCTTCCTGTATCGAACATTGGAGGGAAACTGGGGCGAGAGGAATCTTTAATAACTGCGTAGCTTGTCCCTTTCCCTGTTCACCTCGTAAATCCACGCGCATTCGCACACGGTAGTTTGTAATGTCGTATTTGTCGTCCTGTTTTCCACAGGAAGCCCACAACATGTCGTGATAGTGCAGTGCACTTATCGCAAAATATATTCACAAGATTTCAAATCTTTGTTAGTCTGTCTGTCTGTCTATATATTAAAAAGAGCTTTTGAAGCTTTTCTATTCCAACGTAGCTATGACTTGTTATTCATTACCGTAGATGCAGAGGAAAGCGTCCATGAAGAAACGTTTGACGTGGTGGAATAGGGTGTGGTTTTGGAAGATGGTGTCTACACGGCGAACGCTGGAAGTACACGGCTTTAGGACGCATAGTATAGCTGTATTTTCGCTCTTGTACACAGCATAGCTGTATTTTCGCTCTTGCTATTTCACAGTTTCTTTAGTTTAGTTACTTAAAAAAAAAACCATCCCATCCAGTCACCGATCTTGACCATTCATTACTGATCTCAAGATTTCTTTTCTTTTCTTTTCTTGTCAGCCAGGCATTTCGAAATAAATCGTCCATTCGTAAGCTTAATTTTCGAAAACTTGCGTATTTATTTGATGTTTGTTGATCATCAAAAATACATGAAAGTTCAGCCCCTTTTTGCTTCTGGTTGCCGTTCTTCCCCTCTTATATTGTTCTTAAAACTTTTTGTTCCCATGTCATCTAGGCATTTCAAACTACATCGTCCAATGGCAAACTTAATCCACGAAACTTGTAAAGTTGTTCGATGTTTGTCAACCATCAAAAATAATGACAACGTTCGATATTAAAATCAGTAGAAAACACCATCCAAGTTGAAGAGTTTAATGGTTAGACTCAAGATATGTCCGCAGTATTTTGTTTGGTTCAAGGCGACGGTAACATTTTCCAGAAGTTGATTGGTAACGCTTTTGACTAAGGTAACGTTCATTCCTATGGCAACGTGACGTTAATCAGCGCAGTTGGCGCAGAGTAGCTCCGTTCCCTCTCGGACGAATCCTTCGCTTGCGAGAGACCGCGAGCATCGACTACACATGAAACAGTCCTTGTGGAAGTTTGACTCGTCCAAAGTGTAATATTCACCCCCGACAATCGGCTTCATACAAATTTCGCACTGCTTGGCATAAAATGTACCATAGCACTCCATACAGTACCGAAATCCATCGCGCACCGAGAATGCATTGGCGGCGAGCGAACGGTGGCAGTAGTGACAAGTAAAACAGGTTTTGTGCCAGGTTTGGCCACCATAGAGCACGCCTCCTTCAAGTAACGGCTCTCCGCAGCCAACGCAACGCTTGGAGAATTCGTTTTGAAAACACGAGGGACAGTAGAATTCGTCATCTTTGGGCACGAAACCGCTGGTTCCGATCTCCTTTAAGCAAATTTTACAGACGAAGCAGCGCTCGTGAAAGTAGTTGCCGTTGTATTCGAGCCGTGATCCACCTGAGTCGATTGGCTTGCTGCAGGATTTGCACGCCTTTTGGTAGTTTGTTGCGTAGCAGGTTGTGCAAAGAGTCTTGTCTTTGTAGAAGGTGAACTTACCGTCTGATTGGAGGGGACGGCGGCAGAGGTCGCACTTGAAGCAATAGTCATGCCAGTGTCTGATTACAAGACAAAGAAGGTTATCAGTTTTAATGAAGTGAGCAGGGACACTGACAGATGAATATATAGAGCAAGTTGTTCATTCTTGTTTCATTGCGCGAGAAGGAGCGTTGGTACTGTAATATAAGTAAGCGGGGCGCATTTTGGCAATAACAAGAACACATAGAACTGCAGCAGAGAAGTTGAACAACAAGAGTACCATAAACAACAAGTACAACAACCAGGTGTGCAACACATCCAGTAGGTAGACTAAGTTATATCTTTATTGCCTGATACCTTTTGTCATCAGAAGTGATATCACGGCTTTCTGGACCAATCTTTTGTCCGCATGCGTCACACTCATGCGCATAGGAATCCCTGAAGCAGTCGTTACAAACTGGTTTGTCCTTCAAGACGATAAACTGTTTCCCTGTAAAATATAAAAGTGATGATTACGATGATGGCGATATTGTTCTTATTTGTGGTAATGCAGGGGCGTACAGGGGGCGTTTTTTCGGTTGCATTCATGATGATGATGGTAATTGTGATGATGATATTGATGGTGATGACAATGATCATTGATGCATGGTGATGATGATGCATGGTGGTGATGTTAATGATGGTGATGGTGATGACAATGATACTGATGGTGATGATGGTGATGATAGTGGTGATGGTGACGATGATAGTGATGAGTGATGGTGATGATGACAATGGAGGTGATGGTGATGGTGATGATGGTGATGGTGATGATAATGGTAATGATTCATGATCATGACGTTGATGAAGCTGAAATGATGGTGATGATAAAGAAGCTGATGATAATGAGAGGTGAGGAAGAGACGTCCTTGAGGTAACAACCCTGTAACTAACAAACTTGTGGACCTTGACCGGAGAAGAGTGAATAGAATAAAAAGGAGGAAGAGGTGGAAAGGAATTACAACAACAAGCGCAGTACGTCAGATTACCTGTTATACTGGAATCACAACGCTGGCATCGAAAGTGACCCAAATGCCAGCTCCTGTTCATGGCCACCGTATATTCACCTGAGAATATTAACTGTGGAAAGAATGCATCAAATTACCGTTAAGGTAAAGCGGATTTCTTTACATAGAGGCGTAAGATCACACGATGCCACATTGATACACGATGCAACATTGCGCGCAGCCATGTCACACGACGTAATTTGTTGCATGCAATGTTGCTGAAGTAGAAAACGATCCTACTTTAGTAACATTGCCTACAATTAATATTGCGCGCAATGATGCACCGTGTGTCCCACAGCCTTAAATTCTCCGTTCTCCCAGCTCATTGAGTCTCTCAATGCCACTACTACCAGAACTAGTCGTTAGGAGATTCGTTTTCTAATTCAAGCGTTTTAGCTTCTGTGGGAGTCACAAGATAATTGTGTTAATCAGGGGCCAAGAAAACGAACCAGCAGCCCTTTTCGTTGGCAACGAAAAGGGCTGTGGTGGTAAAGGTCCCAAGAGGAAATAAAGGGAACGGAGAGTTATGAATGTCTTTCGAATTCTTCGTAGGTAGGGTACTTAGTGACCAATCTTATCCCTGAAAAGTTTGAATTCCAAAATATTGCGCCTAGAGTTAAGACTACTGTACACCAATCACATGCGATCGTTACCTCATCGCATCCTCCACACCGCTGTTTAGCAAGTTCAGCATGATGGCGGGCACAGTATACTTCATCATCGCTTCGATAGTACATCAGATTCACCAGTAACTCGTCACAGGTCTCACAAGAGAAGCATGCTGGATGATAGACTGCTTCTTTGCCGATATCCTCGGCTATGACCGCTGGCTCGCTACGTAGGATTGGTCTGCTACAGCGGAAACAACGCTGAAAATATATGTAAGAAAATTTATCAGACCCTGAAACAACCTCTGGGCTGATCTAAGTCAGAGCATAGCTAACTCACAGATCGAACCCTGAAACAACCTCTGGGCTGATAGGATACGGCAAACTTAAAGATGAAACTCTGATCAAAACCCTCAAAATAAACCAACATGTGATGTCGTGTCCAGGAATCAAACCCGAGACCCCAGAGATGAGAAGCGGTTACAGTTCCGCTACACCACACTTGATTCCCGAAACGCATTAGTGTGGACGAGGCAAACACGCACCTGTTTACTCCCAAAGGGTAGCTTGACAACACCATAACCCTTAGTCTGCTCCTCTTTTATCCAGAACTGTGCGATACCATCTCGTTGCTCTGGAGACACTTTGGCCATCTGTGCTCTGTCTTGGGGCGGGTTTTGATAGGTACATTGTTCATCATAGTACTTCATTCCTGGAGTACCTGGAATTGGTACTTTTTCTGGGGGGATCTCCTTGAAGTACTCTTCGACCTAGGCATTTAGAATGTAACCAGGGTGAATAATAGTAAGCTTGGAGATATTTTTCTCATGTTTTAAAGGGGGTGACATTATTACACAAAGCACTCAAACTACAGTGGAGTCCCAATATCTTGGCCAGACCTCCTGGGGACCAGGGAACAGGTTTGAACTAACGGGGGATCGAAATATTCAGGATAAAATATCGTATATTTTAGACGCGGCCTAAAGGATAATTCCAATCTTCGATCGCATGTTTAACCCTGAATTTTACAAGCACAAGCACATGAAAGGAAAATGAAACATTTTGGTGCTTGTGCTTCATTAGTCTGTCTTTACAGTGAAATAAGGACCGTCTAGTGCTTGCGCACGCGCCGCTAGTGACGAGGCTTTACTGTTTGACCGATGAACCGGTACGTGGAAAAAAGTCAATGCTATCAAAACTGCATCACTAACAGGAATTTTTAAAGAATATAAAAATCTCACCTGGCTAGAGTTTAATCCAGGCGGAGCCCACAAATAGTTTTTGGTCGATTTGTTGCCATTCGTAATGATGGGCGGGGTAGGAAAACTCGACTCAGCGTCGTTTTCAATTGCCGGTACATCCGGGAAATCATTTCCTTCGTCTTGATAGATCGTCAGGGGAGGGGGTGGGGGAGGCAAGTCTTCATCAGAGCCGAACCCGTTATTATCATCTAACTTGAGTCCACTGATTTTGAATTGAATCCCGTTGACGCCTGAGCTGATGTCCACGTTTGTGTTGATGTCGTGGTTTTCACGTGGGCATTTACAATGAGTACAATTTTTTCTGAAATGAAAATAAAAGCAAAATACATCAGACACTAAACAGAGTTAAATTCGTCCACTTTCTCAAACCTCCTTCCAAGAGCCTGCGTTTCCCGTAGTTTCTGTATGCTGACTAGAAGAAACGCATACTCGAACCCCGAAGTCACATTTTCCCGACAATTTTCTGCACATGCGCAGTACGTTATCTCCCCCGGTACTGTCATGATATCACGATTAAAGCGTATGAAATTAAGCAAGTTAAAATTTGTCGGCACGGAACATCTGCGTGACGACTCTCGAGTTTACAGTAGGGAGTAGATTGATGAGTATAGTGAATGAGGTGACGTGTCACCAGGGTTTTATGAGGTCATACTAAACACATTGAGCTTTCCCGAAATATACTAGAGGAAACGAAGAACATAAAAAAAAAATTGCTTAAAATGCTCAAAATTTTTTTCAATTTAAAGCTAGATTGCATAGAATTGGAATGAAACAAGAAATATTCACTTTGCTTCAATCGTAGAGTAAAACAAAGGTATTTTACGACTGGCCGTTCTACCACAGGCAGCCCAGTAAAATAAAGTTGCGCCTATTGTGTAAAAAATGAAAAACTAAGTTTACCCCACAATGAATTCCCCACAAAAAATCATTTTCAAATGAGTTTAAAACCTCACGAAACTACTGTCAACTAATCAAAAGAACAGAATTATTGCAAGAAATTCGTAAAAATAACCTCGAGATTTCTATAAATAAAAAAATACGAGTTATTACACTTTCCCAGGGTTAATCCTATGCGACTTTAGGGTCATAAAAAATACTTAAGCTCTAATCTCCCGATAATTCTTCAAGTCGTTAAATCCTTGTTTTAAAATTACGGGAGTTGAGTTTCAATCATATTGTTTGAGAGATAGGACAGCTCATAGAGAGTATTGATAAAATCAATATTTTATTGGCGTCTCGAAGACATTTTTAATGGAAAAGTCCATTAGAAGCCGGGGATAATTTTAGAATAAATTCTTCGAGATAATAATGTTTTTCTAAGACTCCAAGATAACTCGTCAACATGAATTCGCTTACCAAAATAAGATTTAATTTTACTCTTAACAATGCCTTGAAATCCCTATATAAATTCGCTTCAAAATTGACTTTGATTTTACATTTTGAAAACGACAGATTTCAATAATTCCTTGAGTAACACGATGACTTGCGGCAATTAAATCATATATTTCACTCAAATTACTTCATTGTGTGCAACAGTTTTGCCTAATGATTCAATGTGTTCAGTCACTTGGCGCGTGTAGTCTGGAGATAGCACCAGAAGGAGATCAATTCCTTTGTGGGAAGATTTCTAATCCCTCTCGATAAAAACATTCACAACGGAAGTATGAAATTGCACAAATTATCTGCAAGGGATTAATACTTATAATTTATACTTTTATTTTACTTTGCATTTGTTCATTGATAAACGTTTTAGTAATAATTCACCAGGCCAGGAATCAAGAAAGTTTTCCCGCGCTTTTTCCGTACGTGACGCGTCTACAAAAATGCTAGAATTTCTGTCGCTTTAGTTTTTGGCGGTAAAATAACAGGACGCGTGTGGGCTGAGATGGGCGTCGTATGGCGGGGGAAAAAATCCAATAAAAGCAGTGATTGTTTTTCAAAATATCATTAAAATATCATTAAACATTAATAAGAAGACTCAAAAAATGTATATGACAAAGTAATCATAAAAGCATTTTCAAAATATGTTAGTTTAATCAGTATCATGTTTAAGAAAATTGATCAAGAATTTAGAGTTTTTTCAAACGAGATTTTAAAAATTGAAAGCGGGAATTTACTATTGATGCTTGAGGTTTTCATTGAGGATTTTAGTAGGTTAAAACTTCCTTTGAAATAATTGTTTAATTGATAGCCACGCCAAACCGGTGGTGAAGGTTTTTTAAGTGACCTTGTACTCTTCAAACCTTGACAGGAAAGTCTGGCTTCGTGCCGAAAGGAACTTGTTATCATCTCTATTTATTCTAAACCAACTCGGCTCATAAAATTTGAGATTGTATCTAATATTTTGAACTGGCTTCCCAAATAACAAAATATCGGTCCCGTATCACATGAATATTGCTTCGTTTATTCATAAAATAGATTTAGGAATTGTTTTTTTAAATCCAAATTCCTCAATTCAAGAAAACTAGATACGATTTGGTCGCTTAGTTGTGGATAACTTGACCGCGTGGTTAATGAGTTGTAGATGCTAAACATTTTGACTGAAAACAAAGCATTCCTATAGTAGCTTACCTTGTCGTCTTCATTCTGAATGACTGAAACTTAAACCGTGTGATGAAATTCATGTAATACGATTGGCGTGAGGGTGAAACTCGTCTCGTAAAGTCACTGCAAGAATGATTTAGAGTCTCTCGGTTACAAGTTTTCTAGACTGGAACTTCGATTTTATTGGCCAAAATCACGAAAGTCACACCCCAAAAGACGCTGTTAAATGATATTGAAACGCATAAGTTCATTTTTACAAAAAAGAACTCGAATTGATGAAGACAAATGGCGTTGTTTACATCTCCACCCCTCGGGTTAGTACTGAGTACCTCGGTTCTAAGCTAAATTCAATTAATTTACTACGAAAACAAAGTCACGCGAAGTAAAAACACAGTTAACAAAAGCGGAAATGAACTAAAATTGAACCTTTCCTTGGTAAATAAAAGTAGAAATTTGAGTGAAATATTTTTAGGTGGGTTAGTTTACAAACAACCCTAGCCCTTCCTACCAAGCCTTGAAGCTTTTGTCTTGAGCTATTTGTAGTTGTTGTGATGCTTAATTTGGACAATAAAGTCACGAACCACCAAGCACACACACTTTAGCCACAAAAGGAATTGAATGTTGTTCAAAATTAGACTACAATTTTATCCAGCAAAACGCAATGATAACTACATCTTTGAGCAAAAGAAATTCTCAGAAAAAAGCTTGGATTTTCTTTCAAAACCATTCAAACACAAATAAAATCATTAAAGTAATAACATAGATAAATACTGCAAGATTACGCTGGAAAATTTGAATAGAATCTAAAAATGTGCTCTTAGATTCAGCCTTGAGGCATTTTGACCTCTGCACGGTCGATCAAACGAAAGCAAGGAATTATATTTTTAAAATGTCAAAGCCAAGCTGAAACCGCTTAAACGTGAGGTGAACTTTAAGAGAGAAAACGAATTTTAAAAGCAAACCAATGCTACCAGAATAATGGATTTAATAAAGTACTCTTCAAGGAATAGAAACCACAAGATTTTATGTAAATAATCGTTTAAAAAGACAAAATTTTGTTTGAATTGTGATTCATAAAACATGTTGTGGCTCCGTTTTTTATTGCTATCTTTACAAAAACCTGGAGGATGTTTTCATCGTTTTTGTCGATTAAAGTAAGCCTACTTGAAAATCTAAAAGCAAATTTATTTTTTGTCTTTCAACTGCACAAAAACCCGGCCAAGAACAACTTGTTGCTCATGAATTATGTCAATATTGTACAACGACATCCATGAGAGGTTTTCTTTCAAAATAGCACAGTAAGATCACGACAGACTACATTATTTATACATAAATATTTTTGTACAAATCCACGAGGCTTTATAAGGCATAAATTCATATTCATTGGAAATAAAATAAGGCAAACACTGATGAAAAATTGATGAATTTGTCTGAGGAGTTGATTTTAGATTTTTTTGAGGAGATATTTCCTTGATAATATTTTTTCATAAGATTTTTAGTATCAGAGGAATTGGATTTTGTAATGTAATGTGTTTTTGAAAGATGTATGGATTTGGTAGCAATATAATATTGGATGTGTTTGTGTATATATGGTAAAGGACTCCCTAACATAGAACTCCCGCAATTTGCCGGCCAATCGCACCTAGACAATCGAGCGAGATCAAAGTAACCCTGTACAGTTCTGTCATGGGTTTTCTACCGTAGTTTCATTTATCAAAACTGTCAAATAAATAAGCTTCAAAAAACCTCGTCTTGCCAAATCTACCTTGAAGTTTTATCCTTTCGCATTCGAGTGACAGTATTTTATCGCAAATAGGAAAAATAAATCACAAATACCTGGGTTTATTCTCGATTTGATTCTGTACCAACCTGGTCTTGAGCGCCAAACTAGGCCGAGGTGGCTTCTTAGGTATTTTCTTGACTATCTTCGCCTCGACTAAAGTTTCCGAGGCCATTACAATATGTCAGCCGTAGCCAGCCAGACCCTTTGAAAATTGAACAGGCTTTGACAGGTATTCTCGATATCGTAACAACACGTTTTCGAAAGCGCTATTCAATGATTCACAAGACTATTTAATTGTTATGGCTAGGCGACTGCAGGCCTGTTTCCTATAGGTCCACTCATGCGATAAAATAAAATTGAACAAAACTGACAGGACACTAGTAGGTACAAACCAATTAAAAACTACCTCAAATGCCCGTTTAATGACTTCAATCGTTCTCAGGGTATTATAAATCAGTTCAATATTCATGTTGGAGAAGAAAAAGTTCCGTTACGCGTTTTCACGACAAAACCTCTTCCCTTAAACTCCAACCAGACAGAACTCTGGTTTGACATTCGGGGCCATGTCCTGGAAGTCAAAAACCATAAGATTTCTCTAACATACGTTGAATTTTTTTTCATTGAAGACCTTCTGGTCTCGGAAATCACATGATGGCAGACCCGGTTTTGACTTCATTAGGGAGAAATCTTTGGTACTTTGACGATGAATCGATCGCCGCACCCCTTCTAGATTGCCGACCACAAGACAATTAAAATAAATTAAAATTCTTAAGTAGAATTATTAGAATACAGTTTACAAAACGCTATAGCCCTATTCAAATATTGGTATAAATACTATTCTCATCTTATTTTCGAGAAAAGTTTGTATATAGAAAATGAATCGAAAATGCGAAGTTTGTGTGATGATATTTAACTCCTAATATATATACAGTGGTCAGTTGCATCCTATCTGGTTAGTTTCCAGTGAAAGATGAGTATTATAAAACACAATGAATATAGTATTAAGAATTAACTGCAAGCTGTGATAAGACAACGAAATAAAACACTTAAAACGCGATAAAAACACTAAAAATGCTTGCTGAAAGTCGAGATGTATTTCAGCACGAACTGCCGTCAAAATCTTCTGAATTCCGTAACATACATTCTGCTTTCACTACTTCGTGTTTGTCTCGAGTTTTCGGACATGGCAATAAAGTTTCATTCTATTTGCCCATCAAATCATAATTATCCACAGGGATTTGATAAAGTAGTAGTTGTTTGTTCTTTTGTACTTACTTCCAGATGTGGAGACTAAAACCAGGACACTTTGCACCACATCTCAGACAAGGTTTTCCTTCGTCAATATCTTGCAGCAAAATCCCCTACAAGAGAAACCCACAAATCTTTATTCTAAAAACATTTCTGGAAAACATTTTTACGAGAGTGGCAAACAGTTAAGCTTGAGTGAAAGAGCAGAACTAAACGATTTTCAATGGTTGATTATCGTCGGTTGAGTTTTTACCTTCTTTGAAGCAGATGACCTCTCTTGGTTCATTTGGATTTCGTCAGAGAATAGAGCCTCTGTGTAAGTATCTACTGGTGGTTTTTGCCTTGTTCTGCTTCTCGAATGATTCATGTTTTAAACTATCACACTGTGTTAAAAAACCCCACGAGAATTTGCAAGCCGATATCTGACTAATAAATGAAGGTCTGTTTTAGTAAACCTTTGCTCAGCCAATGGAAAGCAAAGGTCAAGCGCGCGAGACATTTAAGTGGACTCGCGAGCATCGACTTCAGTTGGCGTTTCCGATACTTAGGAAGATTTTTTTTCGGATGAGGAACGACTCTGCAGTATACTATTACAAGGTTGTCAGTCAGAGTAAAGTTTCGAAACGAAGGCATTGCTCTCGATTCTGAGGCCTTAGAGTAGGAAAGCACCTTCAGCATCATCGCGAAAATGACGTCAAAGGATTTCTCATTTATAAGGGGTTTTTTTTTTTGGCGTATTTTTTCTTGTCAGTTGTCATTTATACCCAAGATGTCAAGCGGTTGATAAAAAAACAGGATACATTTAAAGAATATGCATCGGTATTTGTTAAGACTTATCTTCTCTCTTATCATTGAGTTATACATTTGCGTAATCGATTGCTTAATCATGAGAAAAACTTCAGAAGATAAAGAAACGTCCGTTTATGAGTTGGACAACTGCCACGCACAAGAAAAGAAGATCGAAAGCTTTTTGCTGCCTTTACTGGTTATGAGGGAGGCGAAAAAGCTAGAAGGAGTGACAGTTTCATTCTAGTGAAAAATAAAATAAATTTCTTGTCCTTGTGCTTTCGTGTGCGAATGTTTTGCTTGCATCTTGAGACGCCGGACAGGCTTGATACTGTTGTTGCTAAGATCGATACTGTTGGCTGTGATGAGAAAATGGTGTAAATATATAAGAAAAAGACAGCAAAACAATTTTAAGAGAGAATTTTTTCAGTTCCACCACATTCAACGGAAAAATAAAAGTTTCCATTATTCCTTACAGCTTTTCTTCATTTGGCATTTGCCAAAATCCTATTAATTCTGAGAAATTTTTGTCGAAAATATATATTTTTTAATTTTCTATGATTTAAGACAGCTTTTCTACATTTGGTATTTGCCCAAATTCTATCAATTCTGCGGAACGTTTGTCAAAAATATAGCGATATTTCATGAAGCAGCTGAAAGACCACTGAACTCGGCATCAGCCTAAAATAACTTTGAAGTCAATGGTATCGATAGTTATGCCAAACAAATGGAAAAAACATCTAGAAACAGCGCTGTGGAAACTAAAATATCTGCACGTGTTATTAATTAATAGATAAATTCCAGGAAATGTGTGGGATGTTGTGGTCTTCGAGTTCGGGTCATATATAGTACGTTTCGTGCAAGATCGTGTGATAATTCTACTTCCGGTTTAAGTGTCGAAAAGGTTTTGATTCCCGGTGTCTTCATTCCAAAGTCGATACGTCACATCTTTTATTCCTTTTTTTCTTAATTTTCCTTTTTTACCTTTTCTTTCCGTTTTCCCACTTCTTTGCTTTCTTCTCCTTTCCTTTCGCTTCCGTTTTTTTCCCTCCCTCTCTACTTTCCTTTCATACATTTCTCTTTTTGAGTAGTAAAAACAGCAGAAAACTAAGTGAAAAAGTGGATAAATGAAACAAGAAAAAAAATGGGAACTAGTTGTGACTGATAAAATGGGAAAAAAGCAATGAACTTCTATGGGGCGAGCACCATTTATTAAATGAATACCACGGAGGCAAGGGTCCCAAGGTGTTCGCTTTATGCAAATACCATTGTATTCCCAAAAACTTGGAGAAAACAACACGTGCAGAATGGGGGAAAAACCCCAGTTTTCCAGGAAAAAAAGAAGAGGAAACGGCTATTTTTGGAAGAGGAAACGCCGACACAAACGTTTCCTGGGTTAACGAGTAAATAGTAATGAGTGAAAAGCCGCTTGGAGCTTTCTATCAATTACGATTCAAACGCCGAGTGATTGGAATTCTTGTCAGAGAGAGCTCTTTTTTCCTACGAACAAAGGAGACTGAGAAGTCTGTTCGGAAACTCAACTGGTATTGGCACAGGTAGCCCAAGACTTGCCATAAAAGATGTCTTGCAGTATGATTTTGCTTCATTTTAAAGTTCACTGATTTCATGGAGAACGTTATATTTTCACTAAGCTAGAAACAAAAAATTAAAAATACGATATATTCTTATTTAACAATTTTTTTTAATATCCTTCCTGTGGCATAAGAAGAAAAAAAGTTTTCATTGTTTTTCCTGAACTTTCTCGACCTCTGATTAACCATTTAAAGGGACGTGAGAAAAATAAGACAACCTATTAGTGCCGACCTGTTTCATCGTTTCCAGATGGGTATGAGCATTCACGATTTTCGCGTGTTTCCCGATTTTGACAACAAAATAGACCTTACTCGAATACGCTTGAAGGGCCATAAACGATCGTTTAAATTTGAGTTATAGACCCCTTGCAGCACGTTGGAATGCAGCTCAATTTGGAGGACAAAACAATAGATTCCAATTCTCAGGAGATTGGAATAAATTTTTTATTGTCCTCCAAATTGAGCTGTTTTGACGTCACGTAAAAGGGGTCTATAAGCAGATGTTGTTACATATTTACCGCTGTATTCTAATACCCAACACATCTACCCATTCGACCTTTCGCTCGCTTATTCGCTTGAGTGACCATGAAACAATGGTTCCAAGTCGAGGTTGGACTTGATGTTTTCATACATTTACTGTATTTTATCAAGTCCAACCTCGACTTGGAGCCATTGTTTCGTGTTCACTTAAGTGAAGAGAAAGGTCTTCCTGGCCTCAACTCCTTTTTTTACAGTCTCCACCCCTCAACTTTTATCCACCTCACCTTATCTCCATCAAACATCCTCTCTTCATCTCCACTTTCCCTACCTCTTCTTCCCTCACCCCACTTTCATCCCCTCATCTTCCTCCTTCCCCTATCCCAACCCAACCCCCCTCATCTCCAATCTCTCACTGACCTCATCTACCCCTTAACCAATCTCTCCCTCCTCTTCTCCTTCCCCTACTAACACTCAACTCATCTCCACCTTCCTCCCACCTCCACTCAATTCCACTTTCTTCCCCCATTACTCAAAGTTGTCTCGAACATTCTCCATCATAGCCGCATTACTCATCGCATATTTCCTACCCAAGAAGGGAGGGTGGGTAGGGAACATATGCAAGTGACCTTCAATAAAAAGGTGGCATTCATTTAAAAAAATTTTTTTTTATATAAACATATTTAATATCTCACATTAACCCCAAGAGCAGGAGCTCATCGAGGGGGTCTATATATTATTTACAATTAAACAAATTACATGTAGTTATTAGGACTGAAAAAAAATACCAATAATAAATATAATATAATAAAGTAAAGCAAAAAAAAGTCATTAAATATACATGAAAAACAATAAATATAATCAAATCAATAATAACAAAGAGAAAAATTACCTTAGCATTCTTGACTTACCATAGGAAGGAGATACAAGACAGCGTCATTAACTTTCGATTGATTCTTGGGTGTGTTCGAACTTTGGACCTCGTCAGCGATCACTTTTCTTGAAAATCTAAAAACAATTCATTCCTAAACTTTGAGTATAGATTCTGGGTGTTTTGCTTGCTGAATCCTCCCATTTTCACGATATCAGTTATATATACCCTTTATTTCCCTAATTATCTTTAATATTATCTCCTTAGAACATACGATAGTCCCTTGAGTGTTATTCGAGAATAAGTTATGTGAGAAGAAACGTTATATGGACGAAACTCAATGATGGAGTTTCCTCTCCTACAATGTCGCAATGGGAAATTAATTAAAGCGCAAGGTAGAATGTCTGTTGAGTGCGTTTTAAGTACTGTTATCCCAATCATTTATCCATTAGTTGTCCATGTCCCATGGTGTAACCATGAGAAATCACGGTTATGAAGCTACGAGTCACTGTTGTGGTGGTATTCTAAACACACAGGGTGAGATCAAAGACAAATATTAAATCCATCAAATTACATTACTTCTCTTGTAAACATTGTTTATCTACCCTTGACTCACTTATCTAAATCTGGTGTAAAACGCGCGCGTAACAAGCCTGCAAAATAACCTGGTTAGCTCCACGAACAACAGAGCAGAGTAACGCGTGAGCTGTCAAATGGCTTTCCTTGTTAGCCAATCAAAAGGCGAGAAAAGGGAAACTATCCAATCGCAACGCATGCATTTTGAAAGCCATTTAAGGAATTAGCTCCAGATGTTTTATTGTAAATTGAACCAATCAAAAAGCGAGGAAAGGAACACTATCAAATCACATTGAAAACCCTGCCCAAGAGTTTACGCGAATCACATAACCATTATTTTTAACATATTTTACCTTATTATTTTCAAATTGGTCTATCCTTAAATGGCTGACATTTTTTGTAAAAAAAATGTTATCTAGAATTTTCTCTAGCTGGGTTCATTTAAGGAGCAGGGGTAGCTCAGTTTGTTGATCTCAGGACCTCCATGTCTGTTTCGACTTCTCTCTAATCCGTCTAGCTTCAGCTTTGAATAGGCTTAAAACAGAGCACTGTTGGAGAGAGGGGGTAAAGCGCGCACCGTCGGTTTCCATTGAAAGCAGTTGGACTTCAACTGAAGGAACTACCGACGTTAAATATAGGTACTTTACCTTAACCTTTTTTGTAGTTTTGTGGGGGAGGCAAAGAAAGAAACGAGAGGACTGGGAAATAGGTCTCCTATCCCGCCCCAATCTCTCGGCCCCTGCGCCGATATGCAGCTTGCTATAGTAAATGGTAAATGTAGGTACACCTTTACTTCAAGATCAATTAAATAAGAATCTAAAAAAGTTATTAAAAATTTAATCCGCATTCCAGGAATTAAACCGCAATCCAAAAGATGACCCCAATACGTCTTACCGCTAATCTCAAAAATCCAAAGCGATAGAAGTTCAAGAGTCATTAAATATCTTGGCTGTTGAAGATCTATTTAAGCCCTAACAAGCTTAGAAATAGATGAAGGGTGGGCCACAAGCCGTGAGGGGAAAAACGCGCGCGTTAAACTGCGGACACACGGTGAAACCTTGCGTGCAATAATGTTTACGTTTGTTTCTTCCACGAATTTTTTATTAAGTTGCCGAGCTTTCGTACTTCTAGTGCATCTTGAGGGCAAAAAGTAGGTCTTACAATGATTCAAAGACTATTTGCGCGCGCGGTTTGCGTTATACGAATATAAGGATCAATCAGAGAAACAAAACGATCTACGCGTAAAATCATTTGTGAATCATTGTAATACCTTCTTTTCGCCCTCAAGATGCATTAGAGAAGTGCGAAAGCTCGGCAACTTAATAAAAAATTTGTGGAGGAAACAAACGTAAACCATATGGTTATCCCCACGTACAATAACATTTTAGACATAGTATTGCGTGCAATGTTGCAGGCAAAAGATTTTGTGAGCCGGCCATGTTACACGAAAAAAATTGTTGCGCGCAGTGTTGCTGAAGTACAAAACAATCCTACTGCAATAATGCAATATTGTGCGCAATGTTGCTCCGTTTGTCTTCGCCTTGAAACGCAACTGATGTAGCTCACCACAGCCACGCCATTGTGAGAACACCTTGGTATGAACGTTACGATAATCAGTCTTCTAATAGAACAATTATTATTTTTAGTACCTTGTAAGAGATAACGAGTCTCTGATTATTGGTTAATTCATTTTGTCAACGAGATAAAACTGTTGAACTTAAGTAAAAGGTTATTAGATAGAATAAATAACTTAGATTTCTATTTTTAATAGTTTGTGCGCACGACTCCTTAATTATAGATTATCCAATGAGAGTATTTGACCATTGGTCAATTGTGGTCTATAAGAATATATGGCACAAAAAATTTAAACTATTTTTAACATTTAAAAAAAAAAAAAAAAATTTTTAACAAAGGTACGACAAAAAAAAAAAATAATGATAATAATAAATAATGATAAATAAAAAATAATAAATAAATAATAATAAATAAATAAATAAATAAATAATAATAAATAAATAATAATAAATAAATAATAATAAATAAATAATAATAAATAAATAATAATAAATAAATAATAATAAATAAATAAATAAATAATAATAAATAAATAATAATAAATAAATAAATAAATAAATAAATAAATAAATAATAATAAATAAATAATAATAAATAAATAATAACAAATAAATAATAATAAATAAAAAATAATAAATAAATAATATGTACTTATTGACTGAGTGGGAGGTCCGAACGGGAAAATATTTGGCTCGAGGTCCTGAAGTACGGAACGAGCGCAGCGAGTTCCGTGCCAAGGACCGAGAGCCAAATATTTTCCCGTTCGGACCGACCTTAACTCAGTCAATAAGCATTTTATCATATGACCACATATAAAAAATCGATTTCAAAGCGTTTTTAATAAATGCGAATCAAAATGCGTAGTTTTTACATGATTGACGGCAGCGAGTCCGAACGGCGAGTCCGAACGGGAAATTATTACACTTTTCGGAAAAGCGTACTTTTTTTGCTGACGACATTTTCCCCAAAGGTTTTTTTTAGAATCACGCGTACAGTGAAATACGGTCATATGATAATAATAAATAAATAATAATAAATAAATAAATAATAATAAATAAATAATAATAATAAATAAATAATAATAAATAAATAAATAATAATAAATAAATAATAATAAATAAATAATAATAATAAATAAATAATAATAAATAAATAATAATAAATAAATAAATAATAATTTCCCCCTGATCTGGATTGTTAATTAACGGCGAATCAAGGCAATACAATGGATCGAGCAGTAAAGAAACCTTTGTCAGTCATCTTCCATACGTCATAATCTCGTTCCCAGAGCCTGCGTTTCTCTTGGTCAGTTCCTCAGGCCCTGGGAACGAGATTGCCATACGTCACAGATGTGAAAATCATATTGCGCATGCTCGGAAAAATAGGCGGGAAAATGGCGCACGCAGATTTGTAAATATTAAAGGTAAAGGTAAAGTAACTAATATTTAACGCATCGGTAGTGTCTTCAGTTGAAATTCAACTGCTATCAATGGAAGCCGTTGCAGGAAACATTGTATTCAAGGTTAGAGTTCTTTGTAATGCAGGGTATTGTTTCCTTATAAGTTCTTTGTTCTTGGCTATTATTTTATTGTGTTCATGCCTCAGGTGTCCTGCAACACCACGAAAGAGCCCAACTTCCTGATGGCGAAGAAATTCATTTTACGGGCTACCTGTGTCAGGAAGGGCTTTGTATTCAATTCAAATTGAACTCGACCACAGGATTTTATATTTACATTGGAACTGTCATAATGGATATATTACTGGCGTCAGAAATAGGCGATACTAAGATACTTGAGAAGCTCTTTGCGGCTAAAAATCCAGATGTTAACTATAGTAACGTTTCCAAAGAAACTCCACTACTTCTTGCCTGTAAATTCGACCATTCAAGTTGTTGTTCGCTTCTCCTTGACGCAGGAGCGAGCGTCGATCAAAGCGACTGTGTTGGCAACAGCCCATTGCATTTTGCTAGAGAGGGTAACTTAATGGCGCGTTTGCTTGAACTAGGAGCCGATCCAGCGACAAAAAATGTGAAAGGACGAACACCTTTGCACGAAGCTGCTATTTGGGGAACCAGTGAAGGATTTGAAGCTCTCCTTCAAGAATTTGTAAACAGGAAGCTCTCGGTCGACGTCTCAGACGACCAAGGCTTCACTCCCTTGCATCTTGCCGTGTTTTCCGAGTTCGAGGAAAACATCTTAGAAAAGATAAGTCTACTCGTTTCGGCAGGAGCTGAAGTAGATAAACCGAATATCCATGGATTCACACCTTTGAGGTTGGCTTGTACGAACTATAACTTAAAAGCAAGCACTGCCTTACATTTATTACGAAGCGGAGCGAGCCCTCATGTTATTGATGAATATGGAAATACTTGTCTTCACGCTATATTCAAGTTCAATCCCTATTTCTATCCTACTGATGAAGATTCCCTCGAGGTGACGACGATTCTCCGAGAATTAGTAAAGATGGAATGCGACGTTAACATCAAGAACAGAAATGGCCAAACTGCATTGCACTATGCAGCGTACAGTGGACTTCCTGAGCAAGTGAAGATTCTTCTGGAGAGCGGTGCAGATCCATCGATTGTTGACCACATTGGAAGAACACCATTACATAAAAGTATGTACAACATATACTTTAAAGTTGTTCAGATTCTCCTGGAATATTCAAAGTGCCCTTGCGCGGTTGATTATTTAGGAAGAATGCCTCTTCACGATGCGGCAGCTTCTGGCAAGCCTGAAACTATCAGTACAATCATCCAAGCAATGTCAACGTCTCCACAAGGAAATGAAGATCTCATAAACAAGCCAGATAATTTTGGTATGACTCCTCTTCACTACTTTCTGTTGTATAAAAGAACTGAAGAGTCAATTTTATATTGTCTTTTGCAACACGGAGCAAATGTAAACATTGGCCTTCCTTCTGGTGTGACTTCCCTCGAAATGGCCAGATATTCCAAGGATGTCAGGCAAGTTATTTTCCAGGCGGCGAACCCAGAAAAGATTCAACACTTACCATCACAGGAATTACCTGGCTCCCAAGACAATTCATCCAGCTTAAAAGAGTATCTTCAACCAATTTGTATTGACAGCGATAGAGACATTGACCCCATAACATTGAGGCCAACTCCAAATGTCCAAGATTATCTTGATCAAATCTCCTTGTTGACTATTCCATCAGATGAGCAACTTAAACTTCAGAATTGTATGAACTCTTCGATTGAGAAGTTTGTTAAGAATCTATGTGATGAAATCGCCAGGATGGATCCTAGATTTGCCTCCAATGTCCTACCGAGTGGAAGCACCTATGAAGGGACAAAACCTGTGACAGAATCCTCATTTCTGACAGACTTCGACTACATGATCTGTTTAGAAAGACTTAGCGAAGAGGTCATTGTTGAAGAAGCACCAGCCGTCGTAGGACACATCAAGCTGGCACACAAACAACCGACAAACCAGTCCAAATTTAAGGACTTTTTCTCTGATGGGTACCTTGTCGGAGACAGAGTTTCAAAGGCATTTTGCGATCTCATGATCCTTGCAATGAACCAACCTAAAATCTGGCAAGATGGTGACATAGAGTGTCCTTGCATTCCAACTTTGGAAAGTAAGACCGGACGTCCAAACATAAAGCTAAGTCTAGTTTGGAAGGAAGATGTTATGAATGCAAGAAGCGTTAGTATCGATGTAGTTCCAGCGATTCAGGCCAAATCTCTATGGCCATCATTTGCAAGACAAGACAGCTCTATATTGACCCCAGAAACTCGGGAATGTCACATTGTGCTCAAACAACCGGATGTTGGATTGTACAGCACAGAAAAGTTCGGGAATCCCGCTCATCTTTTACAAGTGTCATTTTCTGTTGCTGAACGAGAGATATTTCATAAGATGCCAGAAGTTGTCAAGAAAAGCTGTGTGGTTGCAAAGGTTCTGTCTAGGAGAACAGCAAAAGTTCCACTGTCGATGATTTATGGAGGTGAGTACGGTAAGGCGAGGATTTTAACAAAAAATACCTTCTCGAGTTATGTTCTCAAGACGGCTTTGTTCCATGAACTTGAATCGCTCTGTGTGAACAACAGCAACATATCCACAAACAACGAGTTGGCTTTAAAACCACTTGTATGCGGGATATTTAGAAGACTCTCTCACGCTGCAGGGGAACGCTTTTTGCCTAGTTTCTTTGTACCCAAACACAACATATTCCAAACGTTCAAAGAAGACAGTGGCACCGAAAAAATAAGATACTTGATAATACAGCTGTTGGACATAAGTCTGGAAGATGGTGGTAGGAAATTGGCTGTCCAGAATAAAAGTTTTCCGGAGAAAAAAAACAATGATGCCATGGCCAAGAAGCACAGGAAATATTCAACCATCCTCACAAAGCTTGGTGCCGACTGGATAAACTAAACTTACACTGTAATTAACGTTTTTTAGCAACGGTTTTGGGAGCCAAAGGAGATACGAAAACAATAAGGCCTTTCTAGGCATATTCCATGAAGGCCTTATAAGTTAAGGTAATCCCCTTGATTTGCACTGCGCATCTTTCTGCGCATACGACTAAAAGCAGTGAACTTACACAGTTTAGGCATTTTGCTTTTATGTTCTAGGTAAAAATGTTATCCAAAACTAAATCTCACGAAAGAAAAAAGCGAAAAAATTGCAATTTTTGTAAAACTCGCCCCAGTCTCCTCTAGAAAAAGTGTCAATTTTCGACCATTTTTAAATGTTTTTTTTTCACAATAAATCAAAATGAGAATGGTGACCGACATTTTTTACTTAAGATTTAAAATGTTCATTAATGACCTAATCATTGTCCATGCAAAGTTTCAGAACAAAGTTATTGGCAAAATTTCTTTCGAGGGAATTACCTTAAAAGTAACAATTTAAATAACCTGAGTATCAGGCTCTAGGGGAAGGGCTTGGAGAGCCTGATATTCAGGTTACAATTTAAATGATGTTCTTTGCCCAACTGGTAACCAATGCAATGTAGTTTTTTAAGGATCAGCATCATATGGTCATATTGGCTGCTGCGTGCTATAATGCGAGCTGCAGATTAAGAGTTCTGAGCATTTTGTATTCAATATAGTAGCGAATTGCAATTATCAAGTTTAATAGTAATAAAAGTATGAACTAAATTTTCTGTATCTGATATCGACATAACAGGCAGTTTCTAATTTTAGCTATGTTACGTAGATGGTAGAACGATAACTAACATGTGTTTGATGCATGTTGTTCTGAAAACATTTGTTCATCGAAAATAAGCCCAATGTGCCTCGCTGAGGAAGATTGTTTTATATGTTCGCTGGCGACTTGGACATCGATAGGTCTATTGATAGGCACTTATGGTAGAGTGCACATAATACAATAAGTTCAGTCTTGTCGCGGATTATCTTTAGCATGTTTGAACAACCGCCAAGATTTTATCTCATTGATACAAACTCCTTCAAAACGCGATATGGCGGGTTGTCGATCTGGGTAGCTTAAAAGAAAGGTATAAGCCAGTTCAAAGTTTAAGAATCGTTTTCAGTGCGCAATCTCTTGTATCCCGAATTTCTCATCTTCTTTTGTTTAATTAAAAACAAAAGAAAGTTTAAACAAAAGAAGGTGAGAAATTCGGGATAAAATCGCTTGCGCACTGAAAACGATTCTTAAACTTTGAACTGGCTTATAGTTGCGTATCGTTTGTATATAGGTGATAACCCAGGTCATAGCTCCTGACGATGTCTCCTAGTGGCGAGGTATACAGCAAGTATTTGCTAACTTCGTTACTGTAAAGTACCAGCCGTAGCTTATGTGTCCCTTATGTGTCTGATTATATTGTATATTATATGATTATCTTGCATTATCCATATTGTATCAGCCAGCAATTCAGTTTTTTTCTAACTGCAAGTGGCCGAAATAAACCATATTATTATTACTATTATTATTATAAGTACAGTATCGGCCCGAGTACCGACCCCTGGGGCACTCACTCCACTTTGTAGCTCTTTAGTATTGTACTTGCCTCGCACTATAACTAATATACGTCTCAGCCATTTTGGGCTAATTTTCGAAAGATATTTTCTATTTGATGTTTTGACTTCTTAATAGCTCAGCGGGTCATTATTCGTAATTTCTATACAAGTTGAATATCTCGGCAACGAAAAGAGATATCAAAGAATAGTTAACGCCATTCTTATTTATTAAAAAAGGGCTTTCACATCACGAAGCATTATTTAGGGCTTATATACACTTTTCAGTTTAACTATATGCTCTGACTTTCCCCTTTCCCCGCTTACCACAGGCAGGCGAAAGAAGAGAAGAAATAATAAATATGCCTGACCTTATAAGTGGAGGTTATACCGGATTATCGAGAAATCCAATCGCATCTATTATATAAACAAGGCATAGTGAATAACAGTCTCGTATACGTTTCTGCGTTTTCAGTTGTTTAGTGTGGCATTGGATTGGGTCAACCGACACGAGACCGTCAAAATAACGGATAGCAAACTTAGTTCATGGCCATCATCCAGTGTGATGGTATAATTGATTGTTGTGCTGTTGTGTTTGGGAGAATTTATCAGTCGGAGTTGAGTTGCTCTTGAAGGAGGAAATTGATTTTAAAGCAGCATGCGACTAGACGCAATGGCATACGCAGTGAGAATATTACACACAGTGTGAGCATATTACAAACATGATGTGTCATTAATTGGATAACTAGATAATACCCGCATGCCTTTCCGGGCATAACAGTCACGATATAACTGCTTTTGAAATCAACACCCGAGGAAGGACCGGGTGGGTAATCCCGTATATAATGTATACGGGGAGGTAGGTTTTGGTCTCTTAGCTCCACAGTGAGGTGAGGTGAGGTGAGGTGAGGCGCAATTCGTGTGGTAAGCAGATTGTATGCGACAGTTGTAAGCAAAAGTTGTACCGTGTAACTCGGCCTTTAGGGGTAAAAATCAGCGATTTGGTATCTTTTAGGGTCTTAAATTTGAGGTTAAGACAAATCAGCACTTTCTGGTATTTTTTAGGGTGTTGAAAAAGGAACCAGCCCATCGCATAATAACGCAATATGTATGCCTGCGTAAACTCAGGATATTACTCAAGGAAAAACATTTCAAAAGCCTTTATTTTTTAATAGTACTATTTTTGTGGTATCTCTTAGGGGTTAAAATTTAACAAGCCACGCCCTTTTGAAAAAACTTCCAGTATCTTTTAGGGGTATTTTTGGAAATTTCCGACGAGCATACTCGATACTTTACCCTCGGAGTCCCCCCCCCCCCCCCCCCCCCCTGGTGAGAGACCATTATAATAAGTATAGCGACCCTGATCTCACTATGCTTGCAGCAATTATAAGACTTTAAATATAATCCTTGAACGGCCAAAGTGCAGACTCTGTGAGCATATTAGACGCCGTGTGAGCATATTACATACAGTTAATATTACAGTTAATACACCCAGCCTTTCCGGTGATAAAATAAACAAGTTTAAACTCGTCATTACATTACTATATATACTGCAAAGACCTCAGCCATCTCTCACCTTGTACTCAGTTGTCTTGTGGCTTGAGCAGCTCAACAAGGGAAGGTAAAGATTCTCGTCCATGATGACGGATACCAAGCGTACTTCATGGCCATCATCCAGCATGATAGTTACATTGATTGTTGTGCTGTTGTGTGTGGTAGACCTTGAATCTAAAGTACAGGCTAGAAGACAAGATCAGAACGGTGAGTCCTCGATCTTTGGGTGACCTTAAAATCAGAATAAGAAAACACCATGGTTTAATTTCTAAAGAATATATTACACACTATCGAGGCTGAGGTTGATCGGCGACAAACTTTGAAATGGTCTATATTGTAGGATTTTCAAAATTTAAACTGTTTGAAAAGATATTTTCGTTGATATTTATGACCCTTAATATGATGGATATTGGAAAGCTATAAATCGAGTACAAATCGAGAAAAAAAGATTTTGTTTTCTAAATTAAACGATCGGCACGTGAGTTATGGAAATTCTAGAAAAAAATTGACTTGTAAATGTAGTTAAGACAATTACATTGGTCTTATTTTCAGTTCGAGAGCTGCTGTACATGCCTGCTGATTATATATTGCCATGCCAACTTTAAATTTTAAAAAACCGACAAAATTGAGCGTAGTTACGAGAAGACAAAGTGATCCAGATTTCTATATATTTTGCCAGGTTTGCCCCAATTTAAAATGGCGGACGCAACCCGTGTGAAATGCCCGGGGGGAGGGGGGGGGGTACTCCCTATAATTGACTATACCGGGATGCTCCGCTCGAAAGGGGTACGTTTTTCAGGCCGCAGGTATAGAAAAGGGGTGGGAATTTGTGAATTTTGGTATAAAAAGGGTAGCTTTTCTTCAAAAGTATATGAAAGGGGTACCTTTTCAGGCAAAAAAAGTATATAAAAGGGGTAACTTTTTGCTGAAATTTGGTATATTAAAGGGTAAGGGGTCGAGAGTCCGGGCGGAGCATCCCCGTATGAAACGACCCGAAGTACCCCCCCCCCCCTCCCTCTCCCGGGGCGAAATGGCTTGTCCAAGAAGCAATTGGAGCTAGAGAGCTACTGGAATCCGGGGTACTAAAATACTCTCCTTCCACTTGCAGCTTTTAAAGATTGTTCAGAAATCTATAAATCAGGAGAAAGACAAAATGGTGTTTACACAGTTAACCCAGACGGTCGTGGTGCTTTCCAAGTCTACTGTGACATGAAAACAGACGGAGGGGGATGGACTGTGTTCCAGAGAAGACAAGATGGCTCAGTAGATTTTTACCGTGACTGGAATCAATACAAGAAAGGTTTTGGAAACCTGACTGGCGAGTTTTGGCTGGGGAATGACAAGATTCACCGATTGTCGACACCAACAGACGGTAGAATGCTAGACTCGGTGCTACGCGTTGACCTAGAGGACTGGGACGGAGTGAAGGTGTATGCCAAATATGGTAGTTTTAGTGTTGGCTCTGAAAGTTCAAAATACGGTCTGCGAATCCGTGCTAATTTGTATTCTGGTACGGCCGGCGACTCCCTTGCATTGTATCACAGAGGTCTACCGTTTACTACCAAAGACCGTGATAATGACAGACATTGTTTTACTAATTGTGCAAATAAATTCCATGGTGCTTGGTGGTACAGCTATTGTCACGCTTCCAACTTAAACGGCAAATATCTTGGTAATGCCATCGGTGGAGAGGGTGTTGGATGGTATTACTATAAAAAAGATAGACGATCCTTTAAGTTTACCGAGATGAAGTTAAAACTATAGATTAGTATTTCAATGAATGAATCAGTCAGTCAATTGATGATTATAATAAAACAGTAAACTATATGGAGTGTCTCGGAGTAGTTCATAGTGGTACTACTTAAGTGTATATTTGAGTAATGTACGGGAAGGCAATTGGGTTCAAATGATGGTCAACCGCTGACCACCATGTGCTGTCGGAAATTACGACAAGAACAAAGCAATAGCAATCAGTAGAAAGAGAGCAGCAGCACCAATTTAGTATTATTACTTTATTTACTTGAATAACACAAGACAAGTCAATTGCATAGAAAAGGGTAGTCGACGCCTTTGTGTAGTTGTATCCAAGAATGATGAACTTGTCTTTCATCTTAGTGATCAATGATGCCCCCGATTTTTTCAAAGTCCTAGATCCACCACTGCGCATGCGTATAGCTCTCCCTCTTTCCAACATTTTTCTACATTAAACTGCTCTTCAGTCTACCTCTGCTGACTTCCCTTTTCCCCGCTTACCACAGGAAGCCCAGAGAAGAAAAGATACAGCAAATGCGCCTGTTATACGTTGAGGTTATAAAGGATATCGAGAAATCCAATCTAATATATATATATAAAAAAAACAAGGAACGGTCTTAAGTTACTGTTTATTCGGTCGTTTAGTGTGAGTTGGGTTCAACACGAGACGGTCGGGATTCTCTAGCTCCAAAATGACGGATACCAAGCGAAGTTCATGGCCATCATCCAGTGTGATAGTATCATTGATTTTCGTTCTGTTGTGTTTGGGAGAGTTTATAAGAGTTGAGTTGATGTTAAAGCAACACGTGACCAGAATACGAGACCTTGAATCTACAGTACAGAACAACAGACAACGAGAAGAAGACACGACAAAACAGGCCCTAAATGGTGAGCTTCAATTACACCAATAGTATACATCACAATCGTGAATCGTTGTATATTACGACATATATCATAGCTCAATGTAATATAGCACAAGTATATTTCTTCCTGCCCCGTCTCTTTCATCCATCTTCAGCATATTTTTATTTCTTTGGTTGATTAACAGTCATTTCTTATGATTAGTAAATGCTGTAAAGCCAGACACTCCTAGAGTTCGTACTCGTCGTAACGCATCAAGACAAAGTGACCTGGAAGAACTCCAAAAGCTACGCATACGTCTCTGCACCACGACAGTTACAGACAGAAAATGTCATGTAGGCCCTCCCGGACCACCTGGAGGGCAAGGTCCAACGGGTCTTAGAGGAAAGAGAGGACCGAAAGGAGAGATTGGATTACCAGGGAAGCATGGAATTATGGGTCCATCTGGTCCAAAGGGGGAGAATGGTCATAGAGGAGTTGAAGGGCCGCGAGGCATGCCGGGATCAAAAGGGAAACCAGGCCTGTCTGTATCGTCCCCTGACGTCATCATTTCCCCTTCCTCATTGGTTGTCAATGAAGGCCAGACGGCAGTCTTCCACTGTTCGTCCAGCGGTTATCCTAAGCTTGTGATTGCTTGGAGTAAAGTAGGGAAGAGTTCCCAATTGACTGGTGATGATAAGCTGGTGATTCCTAACGTCACTCCCAGTGACACAGGATCGTACAAGTGTCAGGCTACGAACCTACTTGGCAAGGCACAACAGACTGTTCGTCTCACTGTACAATGTAAGTATCAAGACAAGTTAAAATCTTGGTTTGCTGCTAGCTTGATTTCCATTTGCAATACACGTACAAGATGTAACAGGTTCATAAAAATGGTGAATTGCTCGAAAACTGAAAGACCGATGAGAGACATGGCAATAATTATAGCAAAAATAAACAAACTGATATTTAGTCTTTTCTTCTTATTTCATATATAAACAGATCGTCCTCGTGTGTCATTGGCTAGCGGACCACTTTTCATTAAGAAAGGCGACAACGTCACTCTACCACGATGTCACGTGACTGGCTTTCCGGTCCCTACGATCACGTGGTCAAAGGCGTCAGGAGATCTAAATCAGTCTAATGTTATCATTAAAGGAGGTCAACTCACCATTTTCAAGTTAGACAAAAGAGATTCAGATATATATTTCTGTAGAGCTAGGAATCTTCTTGGTTCATCGGTGAAGAGAATCCAAGTGAATGTTTTCGTCTTCCCAGAATTTGTGTTAAAGCCACCAACATCTTACCAAGCGGTTGTTGGCAATTCATTCTCGTTGAACTGCAAAGCGAAAGGTGATCCAGCACCAATGATAACATGGAGGAAGTTGTTTGGTACTCTACCATCAGGGAGGTCAGAGGTCAGAGGAGGAACGTTGACCATCAGACGTGCTGAGAAAGGAGATTCTGGGGTGTATATCTGTACTGCTACAACGATGGGTATATTCAAACAGGAAGCAGCGACTCAATTGCAAGTCACGACATCAGGTATTGACTTTATTCGATCGCGAGCGCCTTCTACACGCTGCGATTGTCTGCCCGATTCATCGCCAGAATATCGTGCGTGTAGTCTTGAGAGCCCGATTTAATTTATCCTGAGTATCAGGCCTTCGGAGCGGGGGTTGGGCCGACATGAGAAAATCTGTGACAATGCTAAAGATTTTTTGAATACACCAGTTTCGCATTCGATCAGTGCAAACCACAGAGTCGGCCCGATTGGCTCAGGCTTAGCCTCGTTTATAAGTCAGCTATTCAACGACATCATTAAAAGTACGTGGGATTTCAAAACATTGGTATCGTTCAACTTGCACATTCTTTACATAACAGTTGACTTTAACTGTAGTGTAAAGAATGCGCAAGATGAGAAATAAAAGAATATCCACTCTTGGACATTTTAAAGGGCAAATCGATGAAAATTGGAAATGCCTTGAAACTTGGTTAAACTTATCTATATGGCCCCAATAGTAGCCAAGCAACATATTTTCTTCACAGTCAAACTTTGCGGATAAAAATTATATATATTTTTCAGCATCTAAATTGTGAGTAAATGACGTCATTTACTAAACCCTATTGTTTTTTTAGTTTTTAAACCAAAGTTTCTCAATTGCGAGTGGCTCCCAGGCTAAAATTTTTGCCATTCTGGTTTTCATAATCATGATTGAGTCATATTATCCTCAAATACTTGAACTATTCGGACTTTCAAAATATGGGGCGTTTTCATCCAAGTGCTTCTTTAAGGTCGCTACATTAGGTTTATTAAGTTTAAGTTTCAATTAGGATAAATCAGATTTCTAATCTACACTAAGTTTGTTAAATTAATTTAATAAGAATTTTGCTAGTGTTTGTTTTCAATCCAGAGTTTTCAAAAGGACGTTCGCTCTCATGTGCCGACAACGGCTGTCCTTCGTTACACTGAGATTTATCCATATCCATGAACCTTCTCATGGGTAACCGTTAAACAAAGAAATTATACTCTAGGGAATGACATGTGATTATGTGATCTGAAATGGGAAAACATTGCACCTAATGCAAACTAAAAAAATCCTTAAAACATTTTTGCGTTAATTTTCATCTACTAAATGTTTTTTTTTTCTCTAGATGATTGTTCAGAGATCTATAAGTCAGGAGAAAGACAAAACGGTGTCTACACAGTTAACCCAGACGGTCGTGGTGCTTTCCAAGTCTACTGTGACATGACAACAGACGGAGGGGGGTGGACTGTGTTCCAGAGAAGACAAGATGGCTCTGTAGACTTTTACCGTAACTGGAATCAGTACAAAACAGGTTTTGGAAACCCGAATGGCGAGTTTTGGTTGGGAAATGATAAGATTCACCGGCTGACGTCACGAACAGCCTCAATGCTACGTGTTGACCTAAAGGACTGGGACGGAGTGAAGGTGTATGCCAAATATGGTAGTTTTAGTTTTGGTTCTGAAGGTTCAAAGTATTCGTTGAGCGTGAGTTCGTATTCTGGTACGGCCGGTGACTCTCTAAAGGGGCACTCTGGAAAGCCGTTTACTACCAAAGACCGTGATAATGACGATAGTTCTTCTAATTGTGCAATTGCGTTCACTGGTGCCTGGTGGTACACCAAATGTCACGCTTCCAATTTGAATGGTGAATATGTTGGTAATATTATCCATGGACCAGGTGTTGTATGGTTGTACTTTAAAAATAATTACCAATCCCTCAAGTTTACCGAGATGAAGTTAAAACCAAGTTAGTTCTCTTCCGAATCAATCAATCAATCGATCAGTGAGTCAGTGAGTCAGTGAGTCAGTGAGTCAGTGAGTCAGTGAGTCAGTGAGTCAGTGAGTCAGTGAGTCAGTCTGTCAGTCAGTCAGTCAGTCAGTCAGTCAGTGAGTCAGTAAGTCAGTGAGTCAGTGAGTCAGTGAGTCAGTGAGTCAGTGAGTCAGTGAGTCAGTGAGTCAGTGAGTCAGTGAGTCAGTGAGTCAGTGAGTCAGTGAGTCAGTGAGTCAGTGAGTCAGTGAGTCAGTGAGTCAGTGAGTCAGTCTGTCAGTGAGTCAGTGAGTCAGTGAGTCAGTGAGTCAGTGAGTCAGTGAGTCAGTGAGTCAATCAGTCAGTCTGTCAGTCAGTCAGTCAGTCACTCAATCAGTCAGTCAGTCAATTAGTCAGTCAGTCTGTCAGTCTGTCAGTCAGTTGTTCAGTCAATCAATCATTCTAATAAATGAATAAACTACATTTGGTGTCTTTAAGTAGTCTCATTGTGGTATACTGTCTTGTAACGAGTATATTCTTCAGTGTCTAAATATCATCCGTGAATGATAACGCGCACGCATAAGACCACAAAACATTCTCTGGCAAGAATTGAGCCCTGCGCATAATTTGATCAACTTATTACTGATCATAAATGAGTACCCTCCTTAATTAATTGCATGTTGCTATGTGACTCACCTTATGACGACACTCTGAATGCAAACGGAAAAACGACGAGTCCGGGCAGAGGTTTGCTACGTTATGATCAAAACTAAGAAAAAAGCCAGAAAACAAAAACATTAGTAAGTAAAGCCAAATTAAGTCTCAGCGAAAAACGAAAGGGATCTACGCTACTAGGTTACAGGAAGCCCAAAGAATCGAAGGTGTATACACTGTATACACATTTAAATAACTATTGTTCTGGCCTGACTGGCCTCTCATATATGTACAAACGCGGTTATGTTTCCTCCTCCTCATCATCATCATTATCATATTTTCCCCTTGGGCGCGTTATCGACCTTAAGGCGCTTCTGTCTGGATATGGTGGGAAATTTTTTCTCCTCGTGAACATGAAGCTAGTCAGTCCAGAACAATAGTTATTCAAAATGATCGCCATATTTCGATTCGGTGTATATGAAACTGGAGAAGCTACCGGATTATCCAGAAATCCAATCGCATCTGTTACAAACAAGTAACTGAATAACAGTCTTAAGTTACTGCGTATTCAGTGTGACTTGGGATCAACACGAGACGGTCAAGATTCTCGTCCAAAATGACTGATATCAAGCGTAGTTCATGGCCATCATCTAGTATGATAGTATCATTGATTGTTGTGCTGTTGTGTTTGGGAGAATTTATCAGAGTTGAGTTGATGTTAAAGCAACACGTGACCAGAATACGAGACCTTGAATCTACAGTACGGAACAATAGACGACGAGAAGAAGACACGACAAAACAGGCCCTAAATGGTGAGCTTCAATTACACCAATAATATACATCACAATCGTGAATCGTTGTATATTACAACATATATCATAGCTCAGTGTGATACAGCACAAGTATATTTCTTCCTGCCCCGTCTCTTTCATCCATCTTCATTACATATTTTTATTTCTTTGGTTGATTAACCGTCATTTCTTATGATTAGTAAATGCTGCAAAGCCAGACACTTCTAGAGTTCGTACTCGTCGTAACGCATCAAGACAAAGTGACCTGAAAGAACTCCAAAAGCTACGCTTACGTCTCTGTACCACGACAGTTACAGACAGGAAATGTCGTGCAGGCCCTCCCGGACCACCTGGAAGGCCAGGTCCAAGGGGTCGTAGAGGAAAGAGAGGATCGAAAGGAGAGATTGGAATACCAGGGAAACAAGGAATTATGGGTCCAAATGGATCAAAAGGGGAGCCAGGCCTGTCTGTATCGTCACCTGAAGTCATCATTACTCCTTCCTCATTGGTTGTCAACGAAGGCCAGACGGCAGTCTTCCATTGTTCGTCCAGCGGTTATCCTAAGCCTGTGATTATTTGGAGTAAAGTAGGGAAGAGTTCCCAGTTAACTGGTGATGATAAGCTAGTGATTCCTAACGTCACTCCCAGTGACACAGGATCGTATCGGTGTCGGGCTACGAACCTGCTTGGCACTGCACAACAGACTGTTCGTCTCACTGTTAACTGTAAGTATACAACTTTCACTTCATTGCCCCTTTTTCTTAAAGTGATGTAAAATTATGGTTTATACAATTATATTTAGTTCGTCCCCGTGTCTCGATGAAGAGCGTCCCTCTTTTTGCAAAGGAAGGGGACAACGTCACTCTACCAAGATGTCACGTGACCGGCTCTCCTGTCCCTACCATCACGTGGTCAAGAGCTGTCGGGAAATTAGACCAAAGTCACACCATGTCCAACGAGGGACGGCTTTCCATTCTCAACTTGAAACAACAAGACTCGGATATTTACTTCTGTAAGGCTCGGAATCTTCTTGGATCTTCAAAAAGAAATGTACAGCTTATGGTTGTGGTTCTGCCCAAGTTTGTCACAAAACCACCCAAAAAGTTGATCAAATATGAGAGGGAGACTTTCTCCTTCAGTTGCAGTACAAAAGGAAATCTGAAGCCAGTCATCTCGTGGAGAAAAGTGAATGGTGCTCTACCATCAGGAGGGAGGTCAGAGGTGAGAGGAGGAACGCTGACCATCAAATGGGCAGAGGAAAGAGATTCTGGGGTGTATATCTGTAGTGCTACAACGAATGGTATATTCAAACAGGAAGCACAGACTCAATTGCAAGTCATAAGAAGGCCTACTGTACGGCCCGTGAAATGATCCCGGTCCGCCAAATGATCCCGGTCCGCCAAATGATCCCCAAACTGTACGGCTAGCGATCCCGGTCCACCAAATGATCCCCAAACTGTACGGCTAGTGATCCCGCGTAATTTGAGGAATGGAAATGGAGCGTCAGAATTTTTCCCGTCATACAATTATCAGTTTCATTGCTATGATATTATATATTTATTAATAAAGTAATCAAATGCCTGTTTTTAATAATTATCTCTTTTAAAAAGTTTATCTTCCCGCCTGAAAGTAGATTTTTTCCATACAAGGTACAAGGAAGTTCAAGAACATCTATATACGTTGAATTACGAAAAGTTACGCCAACAAAACTGAGAACGGTTGTCTTTCTGAGCAAAAATTTCTTTTATCTCGGCCAGAACGTTGCCCATAACAACATCGACATTTTGACAGCAAGTACACTATCGCTAAACTGTCTCACTTTCACACAAGTGACAAGCGTAGTAAGTCAATGTGGATTTTTATCGTAGTATTGTTACTGTTCACAAATTTCAAAAATTGAAAAATAATCAAATAATTCTAAAAATAACTCAAACATTCAAAATTTTCAAGCCTATGGAATATTTTTATTATTGTTGTTTGAAATATATTATTGTATGTAATTTCCATTTATTTACCACAAGATCAAAGTTGTAATTTGTTCATGACAGCATGATTATGGTAATGGATAATAAAAAAAGTCTTTTTTCTTTTCTTACGTGAAAAAATACCACTTAGATTTTCTAAAAATTCCGACGCTCCATTTCCATTCCTCAAATTACGCGGAATCATTTGCCGTCCAGTCCGGGGATCATTTGGTGGACCGGGATCACTAGCCGTACAGTTTGGAGATCATTCGGCGGACCGGGATCATTTGGCGGACCGGGATCATTTCACGGGCCGTACACTACTCCGACTCCGACTCCGCCTCCGATTCTGCATTGGACTGTTGTTGTCTTAAAGCGGCCTTTTTCTGAACGGCATTATACCCAGGGGCAACTTTTGCCGGAAGTGGGCGGGGCTGCTCGTCGGAAATTTAAAAAATGATCCCTAAAAGATACCTGAGTCCTACAAAGGTGGGCGTGCAACAAGATATTTTTACCCCTAAGAGATACCAGCTAAAATTGGACAAATTTATAGTTATTTTGTATTTTTAATAGTCCCAAAGACGTAAACTTCGAACACCTTCTGCTTGTAAAGTTTTTGAAAGCATTGTCATAAATCTCAGATCTATTAATTTCAAGAACAGTAACAAATTAAATATATATATGAATAAAATACCCTAAAAGATACCAGCTTTGACTTCGGTGGCCCGAAAAGGTTTTAGACACCCTAAACGATACCAAACCCCTGATTTTGACCCGTAAAAGATACGACGAGCACCCCCGCCCTACGATATAAGGGATTCCCCCCCCCCCGGGCATTATCCTGATCCTTGATCGATAAGGCAGTTATTTTGTTATTTTTATTTCCTCTGACATTTAAGTTGTTGAAATCTATTTCTTATCACATCGAAAGCCTAAAGAAAGTCAAAGTAAATGTTGTACTTAAATTAAAATTAAAGACTTAGCCCAACTAGTAAACTAATAATAAGTACCTATCAACCCTGGCAGTTTAGTTTGAAAATCACTTCTACATGTAGGGTATACGTATAATACGATGGCACAGTTTTACAGGATATGGATTTCTCATTTCAGAGATAGAAAGGTTTAAGATTTAGAAATGCAAATGAGACGACGTCGACCCAGGATTCATTTAAAATACGAAATTACTATCCTGTAAAGTAATGCCAGTTTTCAATTACAGTACGAATCGAAAAACCGTGGGCACCGGAAATATTTCAGAAATCGTGTATCGTTCGTTGAACAATCTGAAGCAATTTTCTAACTGCAAGAAGTCCGACTGATTCGTAGTCAGATAAACTTCTTGGAGTTAGAAAGTCGTTTCTGATTGTTCAACGAACAATAAACGATTTCTGAAATATTTCTGGGTGCCCACGGTTTTTCGAATCACACTGTAATAAATGTTTTTTATTACCTAAATATATGTTGCAGTAGAGTTTTGGTGAGTTTACTTGAGAGTCACTGGTAGTAAACACACAAGAAAAGAGGACAGAAACCTGGGTCGACGTCATCTCATTTGCATTGAGCATTTTAAAATTCTAAACCTTTCTATCTCTGAGATGAGAAATCCACATCCTATAAAACTGTATCATCGTATTATACCCTACATTGTAGAAGTGATTTTCAAACTAAACTGCCAGGGTTGATAGGTACTTTAAGTCAGTATAGTCCAAGGGTTATTTTTTGTAGTAAACACTGAAAATGAATCTATTTGCCTGAATTCTGTAATCAAAGTAAAGAAGGCGATTATATTTACATGAGGAGAATAACATTGATCATTACTATCACAATGAATCACTGAGCTACAGCTGATCTCTTTAGTTTTCTGTAATAATTATGATTAGGCCAAGGTAATTTCACACGCTATGATTGGTCAATTTGCGGTCCGTAATTTATGGTACGGACTGAAAATCAAAATTGTCTCTCCATGCCTTGCCATATGATAAATATCTTATTAACCTCGAAAACGACGAGTCCGGGCAGAGGTTTAATTGGTAATGATCAAAACTAAGAAAAAAGCCAGAAAACAAAAACATTAGTAAGTAAAGCCAAATTAAGTCTCAGCGAAAAGAGAAAGGGATCTACGCTACTAAGTTACAGGAAGCCCAAACAATCGAAGGTGTATACACCGAATCGAAATATAGCTACCATTTAAATAACTATTGTTCTGGCTTGACTGTCCTCTCATACATGTACAAACGCGGTTATGTTTCCTCATCATCGATCATCATCATCATATTTTTCCCTTGGGCGCGATATCGCTCTTAGGGCGCTTCTGTCTGGATATGGTGGGAAATCTTTTCTCCTCGTGAACATGAAGCTAGTCAGTCCAGAACAATAGTTATTCAAATTGATCTCGGTGTATAAAACTGGAGAAGCTACCGGATTATCAAGAAATCCAATCGCATCTATTATAAACAAGAAACGGAATAACAGTCTCAAGTTACTGCGTATTCAGTGTCACTTGGGTTCAACACGAGACGGTCAAGTTTCTCTGGTTCCAATATGACGGATACCAAGCGTAGTTCATGGCCATCATCTAGTGTGATAGTATCATTGATTGTTGTGCTGTTGTGTTTGGGAGAATTTATCAGAGTTGAGTTGATTTTAAAGCAACACATGACCAGAATACGAGACCTTGAATCTACAGTACGGAACAATAAACAAGGAGAAGAAGACACGACAAAACAGGCCCTAAATGGTGAGCTGCAATTACACCATTAATATACATCACAATCGTGAATCGTTGTATATCACAACATATATCATAGTTAATCTTGATATAGCACAAGTATATTTCTTCCTGCCCCGTCTCTTTCATCCATCTTCAGCATATTTTTATTTCTTTGGTTGATTAACCGTCATTTCTTATGATTAGTAAATGCTGCAAAGCCACACACTTCTAGAGTTCGTACTCGTCGTAACGCATCAAGACAAAGTGACCTGGAAGAACTCCAAAAGCTACGCTTACGTCTCTGTACCACGACAGTTACAGACAGGAAATGTCATGCAGGCCCTCCCGGACCACCTGGAAGGCAAGGTCACAGGGGTCTTAGAGGAAAGAGAGGGCCGAAAGGAGAGATTGGAATATTGGGGAAGCAAGGAATTATGGGTCCACCTGGTCCTAAGGGAGAGAATGGCGATAGAGGGGTTGAAGGGCTGCGAGGCATGCCGGGACCAAAAGGGGAAACTGGCCTGTCTGTATCGTCCCCTGACGTCATCATTTCTCCTCCCTCATTGGTTGTCAATGAAGGCCAGACGGCAGTCTTCCACTGTTCGTCCAGCGGTTATCCTAAGCCTGTGATTGGTTGGAGGAAAGTAGGGAACAGTTCCCAGTTGACTGGTGATGATAAGCTGGTGATTCCTAACGTAACTCCCAGTGACACAGGATCGTACAAGTGTCATGCTAAAACCTTTTTTGGCACGGCACAACAGACTGTTCGTCTCACTGTAAACTGTAAGTAGCCAAGTATTTTCATTTTACTTCTTTCTTTCTTTCTTGAATTGGTGTAAAATCATGGATTTTATACGTTTAGTTCGTCCCCGCATCTCGATGAAGGAGATCCCTGTTTTTGCAAAGGAAGGGGACAACGTCACTCTACCAAGATGTCACGTGACCGGCTCTCCTGTCCCTACCATCACGTGGTCAAGAGCTACCGGGAAATTAGACCAAAGTCACTTGATATCCAACGAGGGACAGCTTTCCATTCTCAACTTGAAACAACAAGACTCGGATATTTACTTCTGTAAGGCTGAGAATCTTCTTGGATATTCAAAAAGAAATGTACAGCTTATGGTTGTGGTTCTGCCCAAGTTTGTCACAAAACCACCCAAAAACATGATTAAATATGAGAGGGAAACATTTTCTTTGAGTTGCAGTACAAAAGGAAACCTGAAGCCAGTCATCTCGTGGAGAAAAGTGAACGGTAATCTACCATCAGGAGGGAGGTCAGAGGTGCGAGGAGGAACGTTGAACATCAGACGTGCAGAGAAAGAAGATTCTGGGGTGTATATCTGTACTGCTACAACGATCGGTATATTCAAACAAGAAGCAGAGACTCAATTGCAAGTTATAACACCAGGTATTCTATTATCATATATGACAAAATTATCTCTTTTTTTTATTTTTTATTTATTTAATAACTTGATACAAGCTGAGAAAAGACTCGAGGTCCAAGCAAGCTCAGCCTGTCTCTAACTATCTCTGTCTCTAAGCCCAGCCATCTCTAACCACAAGCACACCATAAAAACACGGTTTGAGAAACTCCTTATATTTTCTTTACCTTAAGATTGTTCAGAGATCTATAAATCAGGAGAAAGACAAAATGGTGTCTACTCAGTTAACCCAGACGGTCGTGGTGCTTTCCAAGTCTACTGTGACATGACTACAGACGGAGGGGGGTGGACGGTGTTCCAGAGAAGACAAGATGGCTCGGTAGAATTTTACCGTGACTGGAATCAATACAAGAAAGGTTTTGGAAACCTGAATGGCGAGTTTTGGCTGGGGAATGACAAGATTCACCGGCTAACGTCACGAACAGCCTCGATGCTACGTGTTGACCTAGAGGACTGGGACGGAGTGAAGGTGTATGCCAAATATGGTAGTTTTAGTGTTGGTCCTGAAGGTTCAAAGTACAGGCTGAGTGTGAGCTCGTATTCTGGTACAGCGAGTGACTGTTTAAAGACACACAATGGTATGGCGTTTACAACCAAAGATCGTGATAATGACAAGTCTAGTTCTAAACGTTGTGCAAGGTATTACACTGGTGCCTGGTGGTACCGCAGTTGTTATAGTTCCAACTTAAACGGCAAATATCTTGGTAATTCTATCAGCAAAAAAGGTGTTGTATGGTATTACTTTAAAAAAAAATTCCTATCCCTCAAGCATAGCGAGATGAAATTAAAACCAACTTAGTTTTTCACCGAATGAACTCAAATAAACAGTCAGTCAGTCATGCAGTAAGGCAGTCAATCAATCAATCGTTGCCTAAGAGTAGCTAATAATAATAATAATAATGATAATAGTTTAATAATAATATAATGATGATGATGAAAATATATTCAAATAATAATAAGTATAATAATAATAATGATAATAATAATGATTGCCAGTAGCCCGCAAAGTTGTATCAAAAAATTTCAAAGAACCTAATAAAGTGTCAATAATAATAATAATAATAATGATGATGATGATGATGATGATGATGATGATGATGATGATGATGATGATGATGATGATGATGATGATGATGATGATGATGATGATGATGATAATAATAACAATCTAGCAGAGGCCACTGAAAAACGCCCGTCACCATAGGTTTTGGTACTTGACTTGGGAATTTGTAGAAGATGACGTCATGAACACCTTAATGAACGGTTCGGTTTGTAAGTTTATATAAGTTCACAAAGATATCAGTATGTTGAAGCCTGATGATTTAGAATTTTATAGGTCAGCAATAGGATCTTAAAATTGATTCGCTTTTCAATCGTAAGCCCGTGTAAGTACCGCAAGACTGGAGATCTATGATAGTATTTAGTAACTCCGCGGTAACAATTCTGGCAGCTGTATTCTGGATGCGCTGAAGTTTATCCAATTGAACAGCAGGTAATCCATACAATATCCTGTTGCAGGAGTTAAGCTTGGATGCTATGAACGCATGGACAAGCTTTTCATAATCAGATTTACCAATATATTTTCTAATAAGACCAATTTACGACCAAGCTGGTCAAAAATAACAGTCGGAGTTCCCAAGGGCACAAAGTTGGGTCAGATCACAAGAATAGTCAGCTGTTTCAGTTTATGCGTGCAGTGTTCTAAATTTAAAATATTCTCATTTTCGAATATATTCCACCAATCACCAAGCAGCTTTTAGCCATGAGCATGAATCACTTGAGATGTTGGCACATGCGCAGCTATTTCGACCGGCCATTCATCATGAAGCTTTCTCGGGTAGGTAGGAAATCGAGGAGGTCTGGGTACCAAAATAAAGGAAGCTGCCAAAAAGCCCACTAGACATGCGCACAGATCCAAATCCCACAAATCTCTTGCCCCTGCTTATTGCTTTTGCTCGAGATGAATTATGGTTAATCACGTGAACGATACTTTTACAAACAAATTTTACGAACTCCATGGCAAATATTTTCACTGAGAAATCCTAATCTGATTGAATTCGCTTCACAATGAATTTTTTAGAAATAAATCGAAAAGGACGATGAATGTTTTTCCACGATTAGCTGCAGCTCAGATTGTTCAGAGATCTATAAATCAGGAGAAAGACAAAACGGTGTCTACACAATTAACCAAGACGGTCGTGGTGCTTTCCAAGTCTACTGTGACATGACAACAGACGGAAGGGGGGTGGACTTCCCACAAATGAGCCCACGTCCTTGTTATTTCCATGTTGTTATTTAACGTACCTTATGACGACACTCAACAGCAAGACGAAAAAATGCCGAGTCCAGGCAAAGGTTGCCTTGACGATCTAACCTAAAAAAAAAAAAAAAGTAAGTAAAGCGAAAAGAACCAGCAAAGAGAGAATGGGACCTCTGCTACCAGGTACAGAAAGCCCAAAGATAAAAACTTACATAAAAGTGACCTTATAAGTAGAGGTTATACCAGATTATCGAGAAATCCAATCGTTTCTGTTACAAACAAGGAACTGTACAACAGTCTTATTAAGTTACCGCGTATTCTGTTGTTTAGTGTGACTTGGGTTCAACACGAGACGGTCAAAACTCTCTAGTTCCAAAATGACGGATACCAAGCGTAGTTCATGGCCATCATCCAGTGTGATAGTATCATTGATTGTTGTGCTGTTGTGTTTGGGGGAATTTATCAGAGTTGAGTTGATTTTAAAGCAACACGTGACCAGAATACGAGACCTTGAATCTACAGTACGGAACAACAGACAACGAGAAGACACGACAAAACAGGCTCTAAATGGTGAGCTGCAATTACACCAATAGTATACATCACAATCGTGAATCGTTGTATATCACAACATATATCATAGCTCAATGTGATTTAGCACAACTATATTTCTTCCTGCCCCGTCTCTTTCATCCATCTTCATCATATTTTTATTTCTTTGGTTGATTAACCGTTGTTTATCATGATTAGTAAATGCTGCAAAACCAGACACTTCTAGAGTTCGTACTCGTCGTAACGCATCAAGACAAAGTGACCTGGAAGAACTCCAAAAGCTGCGCATACGTCTCTGTACCCCGACAGTTACCGACAAAAAATGTCGTGCAGGCCCTCCCGGACCACCTGGAAGGCCAGGTCCAAGGGGTCGTAGAGGAAAGAAAGGATCTAAAGGAGAGATTGGAATACCAGGGAAACAAGGAATTATGGGTCCAAATGGATCAAAAGGGGAGCCAGGCCTGTCTGTATCGTCACCTGAAGTCATCATTACTCCTTCCTCATTGGTTGTCAACGAAGGCCAGACGGCAGTCTTCCATTGTTCGTCCAGCGGTTATCCTAAGCCTGTGATTGGTTGGAGTAAAGTAGGGAACAGTTTCCATTTGACTGGTGATGATAAGCTGGTGATTCCTAACGTCACTCCCAGTGACACAGGATCGTATCGGTGTCGGGCTACGACCCTACTTGGCACGGCACAACAGACTGTTCGTCTCACTGTTAACTGTAAGTAAACAACTTTCACTTCATTGCCCCTTTTTCTTGAAGTGATGTAAAATTATGGTTTCTATAATATGTTTAGTTCGTCCCCGCGTCTCGTTGAAGAGCGTCCTTCTTTTTGCAAAAGAAGGGGACAACGTCACTCTACCAAGATGTCACGTGACCGGCTCTCCTGTCCCTACAATCACGTGGTCAAGAGCTGTCGGGAAATTAGACCAAAGCCGCTCGATATCCAACGAGGGACAGCTTTCCATTCTCAACTTGAAACAACAAGACTCGGATATTTACTTCTGTAAGGCTCGGAATCTTCTTGGATTTTCAAAAAGAAATGTACAGCTTATGGTTGTGGTTCTGCCCAAGTTTGTCACAAAACCACCCAAAAACTTGATCAAATATGAGAGGGAAACATTTTCTTTGAGTTGCAGTACAAAAGGAAACCTGAAGCCAGTCATCTCGTGGAGGAAAAGGCATGGACGTCTACCATCAGGAGGGAGGTCTGAGGTCAGAGGAGGTACGCTGACCATCAGACGTGCAGAGAAAGGAGATTCTGGTGTGTATATATGTACTGCTACAACTAATGGTATATTCACACAGGAAGCAGAGACTGAATTGCAAGTCATAAGACGGACTACTCCGACTACGTTTTCATCTCCGCCTCCGCCTCCGCCTCTGCCTCCGCCCCTCCTCCGCCTCCGCCTCCGCCCCTCCTCCGCCTCCGCCTCCGCCTCCGCCTCCGCCCCTCCTCCGCCTCCGCCTCGGACTTATTTTCTCTTACCGATGCTTCTTCCTGAATTTCAACCCGTTCCTGAATGGTCTGATCTGGATCCATAAGGTGGCAGTTATTTTTATTTCCTCTGACATTTAAGTTGTTGAAATCTATTTCTTATCACGTCGAAAGCCTAAAGAATGTCAAAGTAACTGTTGTACTTAAGATGACTGACTAATTTTGAACGTTAAATTTGAGCCCACGATGTGCGCGCGCACAAAAATCGTTCAAAACCGCATAACAACCTTCAAAATTTTATTGAGGAACCATATACGTTTTGAACTTCAACAGGGCAAAACCCCCGAATTTTGCACGGGACTCTGTATTTTTCTTTGAATTTCCTAAAACAACAGGTAAAAATTAATCTTTTGAGAAAGTTTGAGAAAAACGTAATTATTAGAACTTATAAAAAAAGTGTTTTATGTGATTTTGTTGTTGTCGTTTGAGTACGATTTTCGGTTGATTGCGCTAACAAGAAGCTAAATTTTTGCTTATTTTAAAAACTTTCTTCTAACATTTTTAGTGAGTCTTCACAAATAATGTTTAAAGTAGATGTCCTGAGAAAATTGCTTCCAGAGCTTCTTTAATTTTTGAGTTATGAATTTTTGTGTGCAAAGCTTGATTTCCGCCATTTTTCTTTCGAAAACTTGTCAAGATGGTCATATTCAAAATTTATTATCTCGAAAACGAGCTCGGAACACCCAATTTTTCTTTTCATTTTTGGAATCAGCGTTAAATTCTGTGTAAAATATCTTTCTAAGACCATTTTGTAATTATTCCTTGCTAAAGTAGTCAGTCACCTTAAATTGAAATTAAAGACTTAGCCCAACTAGTAAACTAATAATAAGCTTAAAGTGCCTATCAACCCTGGCAGTTTAGTTTGAAAATCACTTCTACATGTAGGGTATAATACGATGGCACAGTTTTACAGGATGTGGATTTCTCATTTCAGAGATAGAAAGGTTTAAGATTTAGAAATGCAAATTAGATGACGTCGACACAGGATTCATTGAAAAATACGAAATTACTATCCTGTATAGTAATGCCAGTTTTCATTTAATAAATGTTTTTTTATTACCAAAACATATGTTGTAGTAGAGTTTTGGAGAGTTTACTTGAGAGTCAATCACTGGTAGTAAAACACACAAGAAAAGATGACAGATACCTAGGTTGACGTCATCTCATTTGCATTGAGTATTTTAAATTTCTAAACCTTTCTATCTCCGATTGTACCATTGTTATAATTCATCTGTACTTAACCACAGTTTAAACTAGTTTACTTATTAATGATCTTTTGCTATATTAAGTAAGCTCATCTAGTATTCAGTATTATATGAATCTTAAGTCCACTGCATGAGAAGTTACACTAGCTCAATTTAAAGACGGTCCTAAGAGGGGTCCTAATCCCATATCCCATCCCAAACATTTTGCAAACTCCCAGTCCCATTCATGCAAAATCCCAGTCCAAGTTATATAGTTAGAGTTAGAGAGTTAGAAAAATCCCAATCCCATTAATGGTTAAATCCCAGTCCTAGTGCATGAAATCCCATTTTCGCAGCCTAAAAAAAAAATCTCAGCCTCCTTTTTCCTCATAGAATATACGTGTTTAGATAAGCGGCCCATGTGTAGAATTTAATTTTTGCTTGTAATGCTAATATATTTAAGAGATTAATCAAAATAAAGGTTTGCGATGGCAAGTAAAGTGTGTAGAATAGAACACTGCATTCTGGTTCGGTTTTTCTCCTTCAGTGTAATCGTTAAACTGAATGTGGTGTCTTGGACTTAGTAGTTTATTGTGGTATACTGGAATATTGGTGAAAAGCATGTACAGAATTTTCACCCAAATAAGTAAATGATAAGGCGCACGCATAAATATTATCACGAAACGTTCTCTGGCAAAAATTGAGCGCGACATGCGTGCGCATGAAATCATCAAAGATATAACTGGCTACAAATAAGCCCACGCCCTTGTTTGAATGTTGCTATGTGACTTACCTTATGGATGCAAACAGGAAAACGACGAGTCCGGGCAGAGGTTTCATTGGTTATGATCAAAACTAAGAAAAGGGGAAAAAAACATTAGTAAGTAAAACCAAAAGTCTCAGCGAAAAAAGAAAGGGATCTACGCTATTAAGGTACAGGAAGCCCAATAAGTCGAAGGTGCATGACAACGAAGAAGCTACCGAATTATCGAGAAATCCAACCGCATCTATTACAAACAAGTAACTGAATAACAGTCTCAAGTTACTGCGTATTCAGTGTGACTTGGTTTCAACACCAGACGGTCAAAACTCTCTAGTTCCAAAATGACGGATACCAAGCGTAGTTCATGGCCATCATCCAGTGTGATAGTATCATTGATTGTTGTGCTGTTGTGTTTGGGGGAGTTTATCAGAGTTGAGTTGATTTTGAAGCAACACGTGACCAGAATACCAGACCTTGAATCTACAGTACGGAACAACAGACGACAACGAGAAGAAGACACGACAAAACAGGCCTTAAATGGTGAGCTTCAATTACACCATTAATATAACATCAATATCGTGAATCGTTGTATATCACAACATATATCATAGTTAATCTTGATATAGCACAAGTATATTTCTTCCTGCCCCGTCTCTTTCATCCATCTTCATCATATTTTTTATTTCTTTGGTTGATTAACCGTTGTTTATCCTAATTAGTAAATGCTGCAAAACCAGACGCTTCTAGAGTTCGTACTCGTCGTAACGCATCAAGACAAAGTGACCTGGAAGAACTCCAAAAGCTACGCTCACGTCTCTGTACCACGACAGTTACAGACAAAAAATGTCATGTAGGCCCTCCCGGACCACCTGGAAGGCCAGGCAACAGGGGTCCTAGAGGAAAGAGCGGACCCAAAGGAGAGATTGGAAAACTAGGGAAACAAGGAATTATGGGTCTACCTGGTCCTAAGGGGGAGAAGGGCCTGTCTGTGTCGTCACCTGAAGTCATCATTCCTTCCCCCTCATTGGTTCTCAATGAAGGCCAGACGGCAGTCTTCCACTGTTTGTCCAGCGGTTATCCTAAGCCTGTGATTGGTTGGATTAAAGTAGGGAACAGTTTCCATTTGACTGGTGATGATAAGCTGGTGATTCCTAACGTCACTTCCAGTGACACAGGATCGTACAAGTGTCAGGCTAAAAACTTTTTTGGCACGGCACAACAGACTGTTCGTCTCACTGTTAACTGTAAGTAAACAACTTTTATTTTATTTCTCTTTTTTCTTGAAGTGATGTAAAATTATGGTTTCTATTATTATGCTTAGTTCGACCCCGCGTCTCGATGAAGAGCGGCCCTCTCTTTGCAAGAGAAGGGGACAACGTCACCCTACCAAGATGTCACGTGACCGGCTTTCCTGTCCCTACAATTATGTGGACAAGAGCTGCCGGAAAATTAGACCAAAGTCGCACGATATCGATCAAGGGACAGCTCTCCATTCTCAACTTGAAACGACAAGACTCGGATTTTTATTTCTGTATCGCTAGAAATCGTCTTGGATCTTCAAAAAGAAATGTACAGCTTATGGTTGTGGTTCTACCCCAGTTTGTCACAAAACCACCCAAAACGTTGATCAAATATGAGAGAGAGACATTTTCTTTGAGTTGCAGTACAAAAGGGAATATCAAGCCTGTCATCTCGTGGAGAAAAGTGAATGGTGCTCTACCATCAGGAGGGAGGTCAGAGGTCAGAGGAGGAACGCTGACCATCAGACGTGCAGAGAAAGGAGATTCTGGGGTGTATATCTGTACTGCTACAACGATTGGTATATTCAAACAAGAAGCAGAGACTCAATTGCAAGTTATGATATCAGGTATTCTATCATCATATATGAAAAAATTATCTCTAACCACAAGCACACCATAAAAATTCTATTTGAGAAACGCTTTATATTTTCTTTACTCTTAGATTGTTCAGAGATCTATAAATCAGGAGAAAGACAAAATGGTGTCTACACAGTTAACCCAGACGGTCGTGGTGCTTTCCAAGTCTACTGTGACATGACAACAGACGGAGGAGGGTGGACTGTGTTCCAGAGAAGACAAGATGGCTCAGTAGACTTTTACCGTGACTGGAATCAATACAAAACAGGTTTTGGAAACCTGACTGGCGAGTTTTGGCTGGGGAATGACAAGATTCACCGGCTGACGTCACGGACAGCCTCAATGCTACGTGTTGACTTAGAGGACTGGGACGGAGTGAAGGTGTATGCCAAATATGGTAGTTTTAGTGTTGGTTCTGAAGGTTCAAAGTACAGGCTGAGTGTGAGCTCGTATTCTGGTACAGCGAGTGACTCTCTAACGGGGCACAATGGAAAGCCGTTTAGCACCAAAGACCGTGATAATGACTATTCTAGTCCTACTTTTTGTGCACGTAAATACACTGGTGCCTGGTGGTACGACGAATGTTATGATTCTAACTTAAATGGCAAATATCTTGGTAATGTTATCAACGAAAAGGGTGTTGTATGGTATAGCTATAAAAATAATGCATTCTCTCTTATGTTTACCGAGATGAAGTTAAAACCGACTTATTCTCTTCCGAATAAATAAATAAATAAATAAATAAATAAATAAATCAATCAATCAATCAATCAATCAATCAATCAATCAATCAATCAATCAATCAATCAATCAATCAATCAATCAATCAATCAATCAATCAATCAATCAATCAATCAGTCAATCATCCTACAAAAAAAATACATGGGGTTTCTTGGTGTCGTTCATGGTGGTATACTGCAATGGTGTATTAAAAGGGAATTTTCACCAAAATATGTGAATAATAAGGCACACGCATAAGACCACAAAACGTTTCCTGACAAGATTTGAGCCCGCGACATGGGTGCGCATAAATTGATCAGCTTATAACTTGCCACAAATGAGCCCACGTCCTTGTTATTTCCATGTTGCTATTTAACTTACCTTGTGACGACACTCAGCGGCGAGACGAAAAAATGCCGAGTCCAGGCAAAGGTTGCCTTGACGATCAACCTAAGGGGAAAAAAAAGATAAGTAAAGCGAAAAGAACAGGAAAAAAGAGAATTAGACCTCTGCTACCAGGGTACAGGAAGCCCAAAGAAGAAAAGATACAAAAAAACATGCCTTGAAAAGAAGTAACTTAATCCTTAGTTTTAAGTGACCTTATAAGTAGAGGTTATACCAGATTATCGAGATATCCAATCGTTTCTGTTACAAACAAGGAACTGAATAACAGTGTTATTAAGTTACCGCGTATTCTGTTGTTTAGTGTGACTTGGGTTCAACACGAGACGGTCAAGATTCTCGTCCAAAATGACAGGTAGCAAACTTAGTTCATGGCCATCATCTAGCGTGATAGTATCATTGATTTTTGTTCTGTTGTGTTTGGGAGAGTTTATAAGAGTTGAGTTGATGTTAAAGCAACACATGACCAGAATACGAGAACTTGAATCTACAGTACGGAACAACAGACAACGAGAAGAAGACACGACAAACCAGGCCCTAAATGGTGAGCTTCAATTACACCATTAATATAACATCAATATCGTGAATCGTTGTATATCACAACATATATCATAGCTCAATGTGATATAGCACAGGTATATTTCTTCCTGCCCCGTCTCTTTCATCCATCTTCATCATATTTTTATTACTTTGGTTGATTAACCGTCATTTCTTATGATTAGTAAATGCTGCAAAACCAGACACTTCTAGAGTTCGTACTCGTCGTAACGCATCAAAACAAAGTGACCTGGAAGAACTCCAAAAGCTACGCTCACGTCTATGTACCACGACAGTTACCGACAAAAAATGTCATGTAGGCCCTCCCGGACCACCTGGAAGGCCAGGCAACAGGGGTCCTAGAGGAAAGAGCGGACCCAAAGGAGAGATTGGAAAACTAGGGAAACAAGGAATTATGGGTCTGCCTGGTCCTAAGGGGGAGAAGGGCGATAGAGGATATCAAGGGCCACGAGGCATGCCGGGATCAAAAGGGGAACCAGGCCTGTCTGTGTCGTCACCTGAAATCATCATTCCTTCCCCCTCATTGGTTGTCAATGAAGGCCAGACGGCAGTCTTCCACTGTTTGTCCAGCGGTTATCCTAAGCCTGTGATTGGTTGGAGTAAAGTAGGGAACGGTTCCCAGTTGACTGGTGATGATAAGCTGGTGATTCCTAACGTCACTCCCAGTGACACAGGATCGTACAAGTGTCAGGCTAAAAACTTTTTTGGCACTGCACAACAGACTGTTCGTCTCACTGTTAACTGTAAGTAAACAACTTTCATTTTATTTCTCATTTTTCTTGAAGTGATGTAAAATTATGCTTTCTATAATTATGCTTAGTTCGACCCCGGGTCTGGATGAAGAGCGGCCCTCTCTTTGCAAGAGAAGGGGACAACGTCATTCTACCAAGATGTCACGTGACCGGCTCTCCTGTCCCTACCATCACGTGGTCAAGAGCTACCAGGAAATTAGACCAAAGTCGCTTGATATCCAACGCGGGACAGCTTTCCATTCTCAACTTGAAACAACAAGACTCGGATATTTACTTCTGTAAGGCTGAGAATCTTCTTGGATCTTCAAAAAGAAATGTACAGCTTATGGTTGTGGTTCTGCCCAAGTTTATCACAAAACCACCCAAAAAGTTGATCAAATATGAGAGGGAGACATTTTCGCTGAGTTGCAGTACAAAAGGGAATATCAAGCCTGTCATCTCGTGGAGAAAAGTGAATAGTGCTCTACCATCAGGAGGGAGGTCAGAGGTGAGAGGAGGAACGCTGACCATCAGACGTGCAGAGAAAGGAGATTCTGGGGTGTATATCTGTACTGCTACAACGATCGGTATATTCAAACAGGAAGCAGAGACTCAATTGCAAGTTATAACACCAGGTATTGACTTTGTTGGAACGCATTACCGCTGTTTTCCCCTTTCAGACCACGTGTCATTCTACTGAGAATAAGGTTGTTCGTGTGAGTTGCATCCATATTCATGTGTGTCTCCTCAGGGGCGGATACAGGGGGGGTGTTGATTGGGTGGATATCCAACCCCCTCTTGAGATGTGGCGTCAATAAACACCGGGCGTCAATAAAAGTGCACGTGCATTTCCATGAAGACATGCAATCTTTCTTTTCTCGACAGCATTATCAATTATTCAATTTCACGATCATGAAAAAAACAGTTCCAGAAGAATGTTTCTCTTGTTTCTTATCTTGTCATTTACGTTATGTACTGAATTTTTTTTCTCTAGATGATTGTTCAGAGATCTATAAATCAGGAGAGAGACAAAATGGTGTCTACACAGTTAACCCAGACGGTCGTGGTGCTTTTCAAGTCTACTGTGACATGAAAACAGACGGATGGGGGTGGACTGTGTTCCAGAGAAGACAAGATGGCTCGGTAGAATTTTACCGTGACTGGAATCAATACAAGAAAGGTTTTGGAAACCTGACTGGCGAGTTTTGGCTGGGGAATGACAAGATTTACCGACTGACGTCACGAACAGCCTCAATGCTACGTGTTGACCTAGAGGACTGGGACGGAGTGAAGGTGTATGCCAAATATGGTAGTTTTAGTGTTGGTTCTGAAGGTTTAAAGTACAGGCTGAGCGTGAGCTTGTATTCTGGTACGGCCGGTGACTCTCTAACGGGACACTATGGTATGGCGTTTACAACCAAAGATCGTGATAATGACAAAGACAATGCTATCAACTGTGCAAGGGATTTCACTGGTGCCTGGTGGTACAATAGTTGTCACACTTCTAACTTAAACGGCAAATATCGTGGTAATGTTATCAACACAAAAGGTGTTGTATGGTATCACTATAAAAATAATTTCTTATCACTTAAGTTTACTGAGATGAAGTTAAAACCAACTTAGTCAGTTCTCTTCCGAATCGATCAATCAATCAATCTATTGATCAATCGATCAGTCAGTGAGTCAGTGAAGTTTATCGAGATGAAGTTGAAACCGACTTAGTTCTCTTCCGAATCAATCAATTAGCCAGTCATGATTCAGTCTGTCGGTCAATCAGTCAGTCAATCAGTGTCTGTCAGTCAGTCCTGATTCAGTCAGTTATTCAGTCAATCAATCATTCTAATACATGAGTAAACCACACTTGGTGGCTTGGAGTAGTTCGTCGTGGTATACTTGAGTATATTCTTAAGTAGTATAATAAAAGGCATCTTGCTTCTAACGATGGTTAAAACCATGTGTCTAAATATCACCCGTGAATGATAAGGTGCACGCATAAGACTACAAAACATTCTCTGGCAACAATTGAGCATGCGACATGCGTGCGCATGATTTGATCAACTTATAACTGGTTGGTCACTAATGAGCCCACGCCCTCATTTGCATGTTGCTATGTAACATACCTTGTAAAGAAACTCAGCGGGCAAACGGGAAAATGACGAGTGACGTCAGGGGTTTCCTTTGTTATGATGACAACTAATAAAAAGAAAAAACATAGTATAAGTAAAGCCCAAAAGTCTCAGAGAAAAGAGAAGAAAGGGATCTACACTATTAAGGCACAGGAAGCCCAAAGAATCAAAGGTGCCTGCAACTGAGGAAGCTATATGATCCTCAGTAGTATAGACCCCTTGCAGCACGTCGGAATGCAGCTCAATTTGGAGGGCAAAACAATAGGTTCCAATTCTCAGGAGATTTAAATCTTTTGTTTTGCCCTCCAAATTGAGCTGCTCTGACGTCACGTGAAAGGGATTAAATGACCTTATAGGTTGAGGCCATTCTTCGTTTGCACGTGACTTCATAGCCGCCATGATTTTTCCAAAATTTTTTTTTATATCATCCAACATGGCCGCCATGTCTTTTGTTATTTTCAGCTTATTCATCTTGGGAATGATTGCAAACCATCAATACCCGAATTATCGAGAAACTTAATGACTTCACATATTGTCTACCTGTCACGGAGGCATCGTCAAACTACGCGGAAGTTAATATTTCAAACACGCACGTAACGATGCAAAGGCACGGCTACCTTTCAAGATGGCGCAGGGAACTATGAAAGGGACTACCTGGAAGGGGTTGTTGACATGAAGGAACTGATTCAAATTCCCCGCGCTCAAATCCATCATGAACAAAGATGACCTCGGCAATGCAGTAGACCTTTAGGCTTTATCACTATTTTCTGTGATATATTGTTCGTCATTTGTCATTCTACAAAATATAAATGGAGTAAAAAATTTAAAGGTGGAGTACTCAAACAATTTGTATCAAACTTGCATAATTTCCTTTTTCTTGTACGAATTATAAAGCTTACATAACGAGATAAGACTAGACCTAGGTATTCGAGGTAAAGAACTCGATGATCGATAATCCATCAGTGGAATTCAAACCTTTCAAAAAGCTATGATTTTGCTTAATGTTTTCCAATTAGACATGATTCGCAATAATTTAGATCATATTTATGATACAAGTGTAATTCTTATTTCAATAAAGATGTTTTTCCAACAGTAATAAGTAGAGTTTCAGCATTACATTATGGCATCAAAGTCATTGAGAAAGGTAAAGTTAAAAGGTGTTTGTACTTAGGGGGAGGGGGAAACTTTTCCAAAAATTTAAACCAGGTTTAAGGGGGGGGGGGGGGGGTAATGCATAATTGCACTGAACATCAGAATATAATAAATTAAAACAGATTCCAAATGTGTGTTCAGTTTTCAATCCTGAAATTGTTAAAAAAAAAAATTTACATGTTTATTTTTTTACATGTTCAGTCAATTTAAACTTCAAATTTTACCGAAAAGCCCATCTCTGATTGACCAATAAGTAATTTTGCCCTATGATGATTAATAATATTAATTTTTCCATACTAGTCCTAAAAAAAATATCGTGCACTGCTCATGATGTTCAAAAAAAATAACGTGCATGGGGGAGACAAAAAATTAATATCATGCAACTAAAATTCCTGCAAACCCCCCATCAATAGACCTCATCGGTTTGGGGTAATGTTGTCCCATTTCAGACCACATGTCATTCTCTTGAGAATAAGATTCTTTGTTTGAGTTGTATCCATATTCATGTATCTTCTCATGCGCAACCGTTAAACAATGAAATGATACTCTGGGGAATGACACGTGGTCTGAAATGGGACAACATTACACCCAAGCCGATGAGGTCTATTATGTAATGGTCCGTCCCTTACGCGGATCATTACTCCTATTATTTTCAGGCGCACGAATTTCAAGAAATAGTGTCTATTGCTGGGTTTCACTTGACGTCATTTCCTGTCTTGTTTGGAATGTTCATCAGCTGAATCACAAGTTTTCAATAGAATTCTTTCTGGCCAACAGCACATGGTGGTCAGTGTTTGACCTCCATTTGGAGCAGATAATGAGATTCAAAGGACACTAGAGAAAAACGTTTGTGCATGCGTGCCTTTCCGCACGCTTTCCGCACGAATTTACTAGAGTTTTAGTGAGAAAATAAATGCTTGTTTTCTCCGATAATACAAAAACTTTCGCGGGTATACTCTTGTGAGACCAAGATACCGTATTAATAAAGGCAATATGAAAGATTTAGCCTTAAGTTTCAAGAACTGCCCTTAAGTTTTGGCATTTCTTCAGGCAAGTGTGAAAGTTAAATTTGCATATTTTTACAATAGCAAGAAGACGCTTTTAATTTGCATGCGGACTTAGAGCATGCGGAGACGTTTTTCACGCGTGTCGATAGACGCATCAAGAGTTCCGCGCTGCTGCTCAATGCGCATGCTCAGGGGATTAAAAAGTGGGATGATATTTTGTATAATATGCAATTTTTCGGTATATTTGATTCAGAATTCGCTTAACGGTACGCGATCTTGAATATTTAGTGAAAATTGTACTTGACAAGAAAGATACAACTAAAATATAGCATATTTTACGAATTTTATCACACTTTTTAATCCCCTGAGCATGCGCATTGAGCAGCAGCGCGGAACTCTTGATGCGTGTATTCAAAGACTTTTATCATCTGATTGAAACCCGGCAATAATAAATGGATTTCAGCGCCCCGTTTCTCTGTACTTACTGGCCATATCTGGCTGTGATAGTACTAGGAGTAGTTGTTAACGAGTTTATAAGATTCTTCACTAAGCCCAAGCCATTGAACTATACAGTAGATGTGGATCCTATACAAAGCAAAGACGAGGTAAGCGGCCCTCGACTCGATCCGTTAGGCTTCAGCATAACTGGTGGCTCAGATGCTCCAATGATACCGTATCCACACTTTGACATGATTCCTAGTGAAGATGAAATGAAGAAAAGAGCTAAAGACTTTTATGAGTTTATGGATAAAAGGAGAACTGTTAGAAACATCTCGTCTGATCCTGTCCCTTTGGAAGTTATCGAAAACATCGTTCGCACGGCAGGTAGGCTATGTAATATATACAATACGAGTGGCCGTGTTGTATCAGATATGAAACGTCTAGGTGTGTACATTCATATTCTACTAAAATTTTAAAGATCAAATTGAATTTGGCTGAGAAAATTGGAGTTAAAGTTTATGCAAATCAGGACGATTTTGTATCAGATATAAAACCTCCTCCACGGACAATGATTTCTATTGTTGATTGTCAATATTACTCCAATGATTGTTTTTTCACGTTATTGATTGTTCATTTGCAACGAGTGATTGTACGAAGATGCAATTGATTGTTCATCTCTATGTAAATTGCGTTAATGAATTTCTGTTATTTAGGAATGATTGTCAGATGATGCAATTGATTTTGTTTTGGCGTTCTTGATTGTCGAACGATGCTAATGAATGTCCGTTGTATGCCATTGAAAGTCAATACATATGTAAATGCATACTTGAATGTTCTTTCGCGTGAATGAAGTTCATGTTCGTATTAATGAACGTATATTGGCCTTATTGTTTCAACCCTTGGCGTAAATGAATGTATTTATTTATTTTATTTTATTTATAATGATATTTTAACAGGATGCTCCTTCACTTTAGTGATTTTCAAGAAGGTCCTGTAAAATTAATCTCTCTTCTAAATGTACTCAACCCTCCCGCCCGTGCGAGACTGACTAGTCATACACCTTCATTATTGTTTGTCGTGTGCTCGGCTGGTGACCGCACGAGTTTATTTAGCATTTTTACACAACTGACTTGGGTGAGCATTTTCGTCAAAGCATCAACGTATATCTACAAAAAGTAGTGCGAGCGAAATTCCATAGGATGAAAAAACCCCAAAGCGCTCCGCAGCGCTAATTTTTTAAGGGGAAAAATCCCAGCCCTATGGATCGCACCCTTCCGCCTGCTGGGCTCGGCTAATTTTTAAATTCCCAAACTTTGGGAAACTGATAACAATGAATCGAGATTGTCTTTTATATAACCGTCTTTCGCATTTTCACTGGACCATCTGCCATGTCTCTTGAATAATCGATCTGGTATTCCACTGTTTGCTGCAGCTGAAGCCCCTCCTGCTCGCAGACTGTGTAAACTGATCTTGGCCGTGTCTGTGATTCCTTCAAAGGCTTCCTTTATTAGCTCCCTTGCACGAGAATAACCAATTCCTTGGGGGCGAACTTTGCGGGAACAGCTAGGCCCTGACAAAGCACGGAAAAGGGGCAGCTCTTCTTGAAAATTCATTTCTGCAGCATCTACGTAGCGTTCCAGAGCTTTAACAGGACAAGTCAACAGGCTGGATCTGGATATTGACACCCAGGCTCCTTCTCTCAACTGGTCCGTCTTGGATGATTCGTCTGCTTTACTTGATCCACACACGGCTGAAGGTGGGGAGGCAGGGCTGCACTAAAATCAGACCACAAGGCAGTGTTGAAAACATCTGAAACAGAAAAGGAAAGAAAAACAGAAGCAACAAGAGAAGTAATTGGAACTTTTCATAAACACAATGTTGAATTATTATTATTTAAGATAAATATATTTGTCGTCATTTCAATGGGAAAAAATTATTACAAGCCAAAAAATTGACCAGAAGTGGTCACTATAATTTACGGCACAGATGGTCCCAAACACAATTTTTTTTTTTTTTTTTTTTTTTTTTTTTTTTTACAGGGCACAGATAGTCCCAAACATTCTCCGGGCACAGATCGTCCCTAATGTTCTCAGGGCACAGATCGTCCCAAACGTTCTCCGGGCACAGATGGTCCCTAACGTTCTCAGGGCACAGATAGTCCCTAACGTTCTCAGGGCACAGATCGTCCCAAACGTTCTCCGGGCACAGATGGTCCCTAACGTTCTCAGGGCACAGATGGTCCCTAACGTTAATTCAATCCTCAGCAAACAAAACAAAATTATATGTATAACAAAGTCCTTGACTTCTAGTGATGACCGAGTCCCAAATCTGAAACCAAAAAAAAAAAATAAATAAATAAATAGGAATAAAAGTGATAAGTATAAATATGTGCGGCACTGAAGCGAACACCAAGATGACACAAACAACCTTGACAACTCTTTAAGTACCTACACCAATTCCCTTGAGAATACATACCGTCGAGAGAATATTTTTTCGCTAATTTGCAAAACGCGAAAAAATTCATCTCTCTTCTAAATGTACTCAACCCTCCCGCCCGTGCGAGACTGACTAGTCATACACCTTCATTATTGTTTGTCGTGTGCTCGGCTGGTGACCGCACGACCAGCCAAGAGAACAAAGAAAGATGAACTGAAGGAATAAAATAATAGTGTAAGAATAATAATGATAATATGAAAAACGGATTAAATAAGGATCAATAACAACCTTGAAGAATACGATCGATAAACAGCATTAAATCATTTACCAGTTAGAATAGAATCCTCAATGCGAGCATCCTGAATGAGAGATCCTCTGATCCGAAAATACAGGGACAAGAACCGGGAACGAAGGCTTCCCTAAACGTTGGCAAATCCATCCATGCAATGACAAATCCTCGAAACGATGGGCCATCTGAGATCATGGGCCAGTAGGGGGCCGAAGGCCAGTGGGGAACTATCAGGGTCCCAGCAGCTTTGCAGTTACGCATGTGCAACAAAACACGAGGAATGAGGCAAATGGGCGGACATACATAATTGTTCTCTCCAGACCAGTCTAACACAAAGGCATCAATATCTTCCGAACCAGGATTCCAAAATCTTGAATTAAACCGGGGTAATTTGAGGTTAAGATGGTTCGCAAAACGATCTATAGAATGCGGCCCCCAAATTTGATCGATCTTAGAAAACGTCTGCTCCGATAAACCCCAATCATCTGAATCGCAGATACGACTCAAAAAGTCAGCCTGATCGTTTTGAGATCTAGGAATCCACTCCATTTCGACCGAGATATTGTGGACACAGCACAAATTGAATATATCTAGGGCTTCCTTTTGCAGGTGTTCTTTACTGCTTCCGTTGGAAATAATCCTGGGAACATTTTGGTTGTCTGTGAACCACTTTATCGAACAACCCGAAAGCTTATCAATCAATGAAAGTAAAACATATTTCACAGCCAAAATTTCTCTTAACGTAGAGCTAGTCTGCATTTCATTAGGGCTCCACTGGCCCGAAACTAAATCTCGTCCACATTGGATGGAATATCCACCAAAACCTGTATCACTGGCGTCAGAGTACACCACTCCGACCACGCTAGATTTAGATACCATGGCCTTACCATTAAACGAGTTAATGTTTCTTAACCAAAACGAAAGTTCTTCCGCGACACCTGCGGACAAAGGGAGGCGGTCCTCCCACGAGCGCCTTTGTTCTATGGCATGATAACAATTTCGTGTCAATAATCTAGTAATGTTTCCAACTGCACAGGACATAGAGATGATTTGACCTGTGACAGAAGCTAGCTTACGAGCTTGGATAAACGTTTTAGATTGGCATTCCTCTAGGCACACTTTCAATTTGCTAATTCTTCTCTCGGGTATACTAATCATGCCAGATTCAAAATTCAAAATGACGCCCAAAAAGGTCACTACTTGGGAAGGGGCCCAGTTGGATTTCTCGTCGTTTAGGGTGAAACCAGAAGCTAAAATATCACTTCGCACTTCGACGCTTAAGCGTTCGGCCTTATCCAAAGACAAGTCTCCCCCAATCCCATCATCCAAATATAAAAGAATGGTATGGCCCTGACTTCTCCAAAATTTTACGAGTTGTCTCATGACTTTGGTAAAAACGTACGGAGCAGAGGTTAAACCAAATGGAAGAACGCGAAAAACATAGTATTTCACAACTTTGTTTGAGGCCCATTTGAAAGCTAAGTACTTCGTTTGTTCATCACAAATATCAATATGATGGTAGGCCGACTTAAGGTCAAAAGAAAACACGTGAACCCCTGGGGAGAAAAGCTGGAGCACAGTTCTAATGTCCTCGTACTTAATTGATTTTTTGACAATAAAGTTATTCAGATGAGATAAATCCAAAATCAGGCGGAGCTTGCCGGATGACTGAATAGCCACATGTAAAGGATTACAATATTCAGGATAGTGAGGAACCTCTTGAATGCAACCTCGAACAAGTAACTCTGAAATAGCTTCATTAACAAAATCCTGATGAACAAAAGCGGAATTACGGTTTTCTATAGAAAAGGGCAAAGGTAATTCATTAAAGACAATGGTGTAACCATATTGAAGGATCTCTAAAACAAACTGCGACGTACCAATTTGCTGCCAAAATTCTAAATGAGCCTTCAATTTTCCTTGCACAAAATCTGAAGGAGTGGTAATTTGCTCGTACTCATAAGATTCACTGTTTAGATCCACTAGCGGTGGTTGTGGCACTGGATGGTTTGGGACGTGGACATTCGGCGACCCAGTGTCCTGGGCGTCCACACCTGAAGCACAAATCGTTTTGTCGATTCGGGAAAAAACGCGGTCCGCTTTGGGGACGAAAATAACGCAAATCACGAGTAGCAAAATTTGAAGCAGAAAAGGAATTTCCTTGATTTGAACTAGAGGACTGAGATATTCTAGATTTCCTCTTTTTCTCCTGAGCAGACTTAAGCTTCTCGGCTGCTCTCTTTTCTGCTTTTTATGCGTCATATAATGGAGTTAAAAAGTAGATGGCAAATTATCGATACAAAAATATTATGAGAAAAATTACAATTATGCAAAAAACGTAAAATTCAAATAACATACTTCAAAGAGTTCATTCAGAAAAGATAGACTTAAATTGAGAAATTTTTGAGCATTGTTTAAGATCGACACTAAGGTTGTTCCATTCTTTTATGGCTTGATAGGATAGCCTTTGCCTCCCCCAATTTGTTTTAATGATTGGCAGGCGAAATTCATTTCCGCGCCTAGTGTTATGTCCATGCTCATTCATTTTGTTGAATTTGAGATTCGAGGATAGGAGATTGTTCTTACATTTGAAAATATGCAAACATCGGTGATAGCGTCTACGTTGAGTAAGCTCTTTCCAATGGCAAATTATTGTCTCTTTTATTTATCTAGCTTTTGACAAGGTTCGCTGAATATAGAGGTTTTTTAAAAGTGTGACGTCACTCGTATGGAAAAACGACTTCTGGTCCAAAACGAAAAGCAATTCTATAAAGATTTTTCTTACTTTTTCTTTATGATAGGATTCGCTGTCCAAAGTTCTAAATGTTTCAGGTGGAGGTTAAAACATTGAGTACGTTTTTCGCTTTATTTTAGCGGTATTTTTGAGCAGTTGGACCCGGAAATACGTCACAACTTAACACAGGGTTCGTGCAGGCTTCTTTTGAAGACATCCAAGGACATTTCGGGATTACGAACTTTTAGATGAGGAAAACAGGCGTTTTGGGTTACAAAAACCTTTCTAAAATACTCCACAACCAGTTTAAGCTCGTGATATCGACATACGTTTCGTTTATATTTATTGTTCTTGCTATTTGAGGCGTTTTTGTAAAGTTTTCAACGAGGTTTTTGGAATTTACGTTTGTAGAAATCGCACATATTTTTTTCGCTTCATTTTACTTATTACTACTTTTTATTACTACACCTAAAACATAAATGGTAAGAATTCCTGTATTTTTCAAGGAGTATTTACGATTTTCAAGGAATTTTTTCTTCTTTCAAGGAGTTTCAAGTGCCCTTGAAAATAGTTTTCAAATTCCAGCACTTTTCAAGGAGTTCAAGGACCTGCACGAGCCTTGATAACAGCTCTATATATCATATATTACATATTAATATAGCCATAAATTTATTCATGCAGTGCTTAGCCTCATTTCCATGCAGCTATGACCACATTTAATGTATTCAATTTAATCAGAATCCCAGCACCGGATCCCCGGGGGGGGGGGACTCCGGGGGTAAAGTATCGGGTATGCTCGTCGGAAATTTCCAAAAATACCCCTAAAAGATACCGAAAGTTTTTTCAAAAGGGCGTGGCTTGGCAAATTTTAACCCCTAAGAGATACCACAAAAATAATACTATTAAAAAAATACTTTAAATTACATTGAGTAATATTCTGAGTTTACGACGGCATACGTATTGCGTTATTATGCGATGGGCTAGTTCCTTTTTCAATACCCTAAAAGATACCAGAAAGTGCTGATTTGCTAAACCTCAAATTTAAGACCCTAAAAGATACCAAATCGCTGATTTTTACCCCTAAGAGATACGACGAGCATACCCGATACTTTACCCCCGGAGTCCCCCCCCCCCCGAACCGGATCTCCTATTTCATATCTACTCAAGCTTAATTATGAGTCAGTATATTTCTTAACTTTATCTATCATCCCTAAATAAGGTACCTCCCCAAGTGCCGCTAATTCAGAGCCATGGATCTATGTCATTGTCTCTGACAAAACACTCAAGTCTGAGATTTCGAGAATTGTTGAAGAACAGGAACAAATAAACTATGCTAAAAGGATGGGTGCACGACAGCTCAAAGATATTACAGTGTTAAGAACAACTTGGGACAAACCATACATTAAGTCTGCGCCATACCTCATATTGATCTTCAAGCAAGTATACGCCCTTACTCCTGATGGCAAAAACAAAGTGCATTACTATAACGAAATGAGTGTGTGTATTTCATGTGGAATGCTTGTTGCTGCTATTCAGGTAGTATTTTCATTATCTTTTTACTCCAGCTGATCTGAGAAAAAAAATTAACCAATCAGAATCGAGAAAATTTGCAAAACTGGGGTGTCAACCTTAGTCAGCCCAGCGACTCATACTATAGACCCCCCTCCCCATAATCAATGTTGTTTTGTCTAACGACTGGTGGCTCTCGATAACAAGTCCACTCAACAATGTAAGGGGTAGGGGGGTTGAAAGACCAAACTTGCTTACTATGGGAATTGGGCTTCCTGTGTTGTGAGGGTCTCAAGTAATTTATTCGCCGATTTAGTTCACAAAATTATCCACACTTAGCTTTTTGATACCATTGTGTTTTAGTTAAATAAGTTAAGGTACTTGAAGCATTAGCTTACATTGGAGTTTTCTTTCCAGAATGCTGGTCTTGTTACTGTCACCAGCACCCCAATGAATTCGGGACCGCAGCTGCGTGAACTACTGGATAGACCATCTAACGAAAAGCTACTGATGGTGCTTCCAGTGGGTTACCCTGAAAAAGATGCCAAAGTGCCTGACTTCAAGAGAAAACCATTGGATCAGATAATGGTGATGAAGTGAAAACTGTGACTACATTTTCACAGCATCGTGCTATGTGGGCACACGGTGCAACCCTGATAGTACGTAGTATTGCAGTAGTATAGACCCCTTGCAGCATGTTGGAATGCAGCTCAATTTGGAGGGCAAAACAATAGGTTCCAATTCTCAGGAGAATAAAATTCTTTTGTTTTGCCCTCCAAATTGAGTTGCTCTGACGTCACGTGAAAGGAATATATTGCAGCAACATTACGTTCAACAAATGCGTCGTGTGACATGGCTCGCAACATCGACTGCCTGCATTACGCGTAAAGCTGCACCGTATGTCCGTAGCTTAACTAGTCCTGTGTAGGTAATAAGACATATTTAGCTTGAACTTCTGCTTGGAAATAATGTTTTTCCATTTCAGACCACATCATGTAATCCCCTTATCATTTCTTGGTTTAACGGTTACGCATAGAATATACATGAATATGGACAATATGCCCAAGGTAAAGAGGTCCATAGCTCCCTTAACTGGGGGGGGGGACTACAAAATGAAAAGGGCGGGAATGCTCGTCGTACCTTTTAGGTGTTGATTGTCGTTATTTGGTACCTTTTAGGGTGTTCAAACGAAAAACTAATTAAAGAGATTCATCTCCCATTTCTTTCGCAGTTTTACTTCACACTCAGTTTCGCCTCTCCTCTCAATTTTGTCTTCACCCCTCCTTCCCCCCCCCAAAAAAAGAACATAAAATGTCCTACCCCCCCCCCCCGGCTTCTACACCTCCACACTCAGTTTCGCCTCTCCACTCAATTTTGTCTTCACCCCTCCCTCCTCCCCCCCAAAAAAGAACATAAAATGTCCTCCCCTCTCCTGTCCCATCTCCCGGTGGTCTGTGATAATTACATTACCATTCTCGTTCCCAGATCCTACTCATTAGCCAAATCGTAGGTTAGAAGGTTGAGAAGGCTCTGGGTATGAGAATGTTACATTACCAAATGTAAACAGAAATAGCGTGACCTGAACTGATTTGTACTTTACGTATGAGACTGACCACGTGATATTTGTTCAACAACTCCTAAAAAATGGATTTCAGCGCCCCGTTTCTCTGTACTTACTGGCCGTATCTGGCTGCAATAGTACTAGGAGTGGTTGTTAACGAGTTTATAAGATTCATCTCCAAGCCCAAGCCATTGAACTATACAGTAGATGTGGATCCTTTGCAAGACTCGGACGAGACGAGCGATCTACCACGCGATCCGCTTGATGTCCACATAACTGGTGGCTCAGATGCTCCAATGATACCGTATCCATACTTCGACGAGATTCCTAGTGAAGATGAGATGAGAAAGAGAGCGAAAGACTTTTATGAGTGTATGAATAGAAGGAGAACCGTTCGAAGTATCTCGTCTGATCCTGTCCCTTTGGAAGTTATCGAAAACATCGTTCGCACTGCAGGTCAGCTATACCATTCAGGGCTTTTGTTTATCTTTCTGAATTATATATATTAATTTTTCTCTGGCCTTATACTATTCTCTTCAAATTTTTTCTCATATTTGGGAGCTTTTTGCCGGTATTTTTTTGTCCAGTGTTAATTTTTTAGGAATCCCTAGGTATTACAGCGCTTTTCATATTTCTGCAACCCAACCGAATCCAGACGCCCAGCATTTTGTCTTCCGCCAATCAAACTATACAACGCGTACAGGCCGAGTTCACTCCCATCGAGTGATAAAGAAATTCTCGTGCCTAAACAGCTATGAAAAGCGCTGTAAGCTTTCGATACAGATAACTGATTTTAAATAATTTATTGTTTACCTAAAGAAACAGCATTCTAATATTTATTGAAATCTATTTACTCCAAAGTTGTTTTTTTTGGGGGGGGGGGGGGGGGTTATTTTTGTAATTTTTTTCTTCCCACCTCCCCCAAAGTAAAAAAATGTCAGTACAAAAATTTGGCAGAACAGCTTTTTGAGAATCAAGAGTGGCATAGTGGACTCATAGTTGTAATGTACTCAGCTCTCTCCCCTGGGGTTTCAGGTTTAAAACGGAAGTGAGTTTCCCTTTACAAAACCAAGCATGTTAAATTAGATCAGCCCAGAGGCCGTTTCAGGGATGTTTTTTTTTTGTTCTAAAAACATAGATTTGATATACAGGTATTTCACAAAACGTTGAATACTGAATAATGCATACTGAATAATGCATTCCAAAACGAAATGCATTTTGGGTTATGTAATATTGTCTAGTAAAATAAATAATAATTTTATTTTTTATTTTTAGTGCATTCCATCCGAAACAATATACTAGCTACATATAAAGAGCAAATCGCTGTATATTTACTTTTCATTTCAAATCAATGAGACCCACAATGCCCTTTGGTCTTGGAATGCACTATTCAGTATTCAGTATTTAACGTTTTTTGAAATAGCTGTATTTCTTAAGTTTTTTTAATCTATATAAGGTACCTCACCTAGTGGCGCCCATACAGAGCCATGGACCTATGTCATTGTCTCTGACAAAACACTCAAGTCTGAGATTTGCAGAATTGTTGAAGAAGAAGAACAAATAAACTATGCTAAAAGGATGGGTGAAAAATGGCTCAAAGATGTTGCAGTGTTTAGAACAACTTGGGAGAAACCATACATTAAGTCTGCGCCATACCTCATATTGATCTTCAAACAAGTCTACGGCCTTACTCCTGATGGCAAAAAGAAAGTGAATTATTATAACGAAATGAGTGTGTGTATTTCATGTGGACTGCTTCTTGCTGCCATTCAGGTAAAATATTAATTTTCTTTTTTCTTCTTACATAAATTTATTCTTAAATTCCTATCTAACTTGCAGAACAAGCAGTCTTTTTACAGGGATCCCTTTCCCAAGATTACCTTAGGTATTGACCACTTTAGAAACAAGCAAGGGACTTATCAAAGTTGCCAGACTTACTAATGTTGAGATGCTTTCTTATTATTTTTTTATTTATTTTTTTGGTAGTTAGAATCCAAATCCAAAACTCGCCCCAGTCCCTTGCTCGTTTCTTAAGTGGCCAATTAATGTAACTTCTTTTTAAAAAAAATTATAAAATGGGTTTAACAGAATTTTAGGTGGAAAAAAAACCTTTTAACCCTGCCCCCCCTCCCCCACCACACCCTGTACACACACCACTGAAAGCAAGGATGGTGCTATACAGTCAAAAGGGCTCAAGAGTACCCCCCTAGTCATTATTCACTCTCATGACTCAAAACTTGAAAATAACTTAATAACTTAAAACTCTACTTGAGTTTTGATTTGACTCTTAAACAATTGCCGTGCCAAGATAGAAAAACTCCCCAGAAAGGCCATTACTCAGGATTTTAGGTGTGAAATGAATGTGAAGTTTGGAGTCTTAGAATTTGTTATGAAAAATCAGAGTGAATAATCACCTCAATATTCAAATAATGAAATTATTAATCGAGACTAGGGGGGCATGCTTTAGCCATTTTGATTGTAATCTGGTTCACAAATAACTTAACAGTTTATAATTTTATAAATTGTGTTTTCTCCATAATATACCTCTCCCAAATTCGCTTGAGTAACCATGAAACAATGGCTCCAAGTCAAGGTTGGACTTGATGTGTTAATACATTTACTATATTTTAGTCAAAACTCAACTTGGAGCCATAGTTTTGTGGTTTTAATGGATTAAATAAGTTAAGGTACTTGAAGCATTAGCTTACATTGTTTGTTTTTTTGTTTTAGAATTCTGGTCTTGTTACCGTCACCAGCACCCCAATGAATGCAGGACCACAGCTGCGGCAACTTCTGGATAGACCATCTAATGAAAAGCTACTGATGTTGCTTCCAGTGGGTTACCCTGAAAAAGATGCCAAAGTGCCTAGCTTGAAGAGAAAGCCATTGGATCAGATAATGGTGATGAAGTGAAAACCATAACTGCACTAGCTGTTGTATTTTCAGTCCTGTCAGTATTCTGGTTAAATAAATATTTAGTCTTGTGTAGGTAATAAACTTCTTTAGGGACTGTACGTTTTTAATGAGGGAGGGGGGGGGAGGTGGGCTAGAGTATTTGGGGGGATGGTCATTTTTTAGAAAAACAAGGGGGAGGGCCACCACAATGTTTTCTTTCTGAAGATGAAAAACTCCACCTCCCCCCCCCCTAATTAAAAACAATTTAGTCCCTTACTTAGCAAAGTTTTCCCGTATCAGACAATGTGTAATTCCCTTGAGTATCATATTTTTGTTTAACGGTTTCACATGAGAAGACACATGAATATGGATACAATTCAAATAAAGAAAAGAGAATACCACATGGTTTGAAATGGGAAAACATTTCACCCAATGTCAAAGAGATCTATAGACCTCTTGCACTAAATCCATACCTGGAGGTCAAAATAATCAATCAATCAATCAATCAATCTTTATTAGGGTTATTAAACAGATAAAGAACTTTGTCTTTTTTCCAATCTGGCCCTTAAAATAATGAAAAATATTTACATCAAAGATTTCAATCCTCAAGAGAAGGGGATTTTCCACGGGGGGGGCTCCCATATATAGCCTTTATACAAAATTGTTTTGCTAGATAGAGTTTTTTTTTGGGGGGGATTTTGGTCTTAGACAGGGTAATAATTTCCATGATATTGTCTTGAATAGGGTCATCAGCCTTGGATAGGCTAGGGGTACTAGTGTTTTCAAGTCTTAGATAGGACATTCAATTTTATGTCTTAGATAGGGTCAGGGTCTTCTGATCCTGGCAGATCATCCCTATCACCTCCCCTAGCACCCCCTCAAGGGGACTTTATTGTTTTTACCCATAGATTGAGAATTAGTGCGAGGGGTCTGTACATGGCATGTTTGTAGTGACATGTAGTGACATAGTATAAATCAATATAAGCTTACATGCATGAGTGTAATTTTTTATGTAGTGATTTTGCATAAGGTGCAACAGATTCTCATACATTTGTACAACAACTGCATGCAAGATTCTACCCTGCTTTGCAGAGGTTTCCATATTTTCTCGTTAGGGGAGAGAAATAAGAAAACCTCTGCCAAGCAGGGAAGCTTCGGTCATATTTTCAATCAAATATCTAGATAAGTTCTTTAAAAAAAATAAAAAAACAATCAAGACTATGGTCCTGTTATTTCTCATCTCAAAATTTTCAAGGCCATTATTATATCTAAAATTCATTTATCCCTTGTCCCTAAAAATATATTGCCCTGAAACTATTTTGCCTGTTATCCCTTATCCCTCAAACCCCCTGACAGGCTCTCATTTAGCTTTGGTTAAAGTTTCTTTACTAAGTCAAATAATAAAATTTACCTCAAAGAAATAAGGTTGACCAGTAATTCTACTTCAAGTGCCATATTTCTTGTTCTTTTTGGTCCAACAACATCGAGGAAAGAAATTCGTAAAGAAACGCTCTAAAATGTTTCCTAAGTTTACAGTATTCACATCCACAGACTTATGAATCATTCCTCTTTCTATTCTTGCCGTCGTTCTCGTAAAAAATGGAATTAAAAGTGAAAATCTGCTGGCTTTCAAATCAACTTCAGCAAAGAAACTCGAAGCTTCGTGTCCTCTTGTTCGGTCTTGGCGAGCGCGCGCAGGCGCTGAGGACGACCGATTCTCTGTAAAACAATTAGTGAAAATTTGGATCCATATTTCCTCCTTTACTTACAATAATTCTCATTTTAAAGCCGTAAAACTATCTTTGAATGAAAAAGTAAGAAATTATGAGGAAAACCCTTTTTTTTTGGACCCGAAAATGATAATGACGCAAGCAAAACGTAATGGCGGGAAAACTGTTTTCCCGCCTTTTTTGCTTGCGTCATCAAGGGAAACTTGATGTAAAAATCAACGTACTGAACTGGTGAACTATAGAATTTATAAAAACTTGAGTAACTATTTAACTCAAAAAGAATTTCTTTTCATAGTAATGCCATTTAAATTTAAACTTATCATGCATAGCAAAATATTTTTTAGCCCTTATAACAGCTGTTATAAGCGATACTCGCGCGGTTTTTCCAACTTAGAGCAACACAGGGAGCCCACTGAATTTGTGAAATTTGGGGGGGGGGGGGGGGGGGGGTCATGATTTTTTAGGCTCACCAAATGGGCTGGGTCAGGAAATTTCATTCCCATTGCTAGGGAGGGTCACTTCATTTTCGGCACGCAATTTCAAATCTCCACCCCCCCCCCTCCCCCCTGCTAATTTCTGACCAGTCTCTTAGTTAATTTTTTTCAAAAGTATCTCTGTTCTTAATTAATTAATTAATTCTCTCTTTTAGACGTTTTGTGACTGCATTATTCAAGAAAGGCCCCTACTGCATAAATTAGTTGTTGGGTGATGCGTGATGCGTGACTGGCAATTAGTAGTGCGACAAATTTCTTGATAGTTGAATATTGAGCAGACGTAAACAAAATTCCCAAGAAATGACTTCAAATGGCTCTTCTTTGCCAAATCGAGAGACCAATGACGTTAAAGAAAAACTTTTACCTTCACGTGAGAAAAACAGTGAAAGTATTGGTACTCCTTTGATCAAGATCCGAACCCCAGGCAGAAATTATTCCCGCTCAAACTATCCTGATTTCATACGTCTAAAACGCTTTGATTTGATCTCTGAAGATTTTTCTCCCCACGAAGCTGCTAAAGAAGGCCAACTGAAAACCTTGATGGATTTAAAAGAAAGTGGCGAAAGCTTAGAAGAAAGAGATTGCAATGAGTTTTCCCCGATTCACCATGCTGTTAGAGCAAACCAGATTGCAGTTGTTGACTTCTTGTTAGACACTGGTGTAGATGCCAATACCAAAGGAGGTTATAATCTTTTAACTCCTTTACATATCTCTGTCAGGTAAGTAAGAGAAAAGTTCCGAATTTTCGTATTATTATACTCTATGATAATGGCTTGATACTAATACGTAAAATGTTTGCAACATTGAATTTTACACCAGAATACATATTTTTATAAAAGTTAATACTCAAAAATACTCCAATATTAATGTGTGATGCTCTTAAATACTCCAATATTATACTACGGAATCGATAGATAGAAGAAACCAAACTTCTTTAGATAGTTTTCTTTGAAGCATTTGAAAATATATTTACTAATAATATTGATAATAGACAAAACACACGCCTGCGCCCGTGTATACATTATGGTTGACTGACTTTTCTCAAGTGGTACTTCAAAATTTTACCAACTTTACCACCTATTAATATATTTGACTATTAAAATTTAAAAAATTTCATTAAGGTCCATTCTGAAGACAAGTACCAATTTTTAGATTGTTTGACGAGTTCGTATGGTCAGATATCAACTAACAAAATCCTATAAACCTAAGAAAAAAGCAGAATTTACCTAAAATATTTTTTACAATTTATGATAAATATATTTATTGTCTATGAATATATCATCATCATCATCATCATCATCATCATCATCATCATCATCATCATCATCATCATCATCATCATCATCATCATCATCATCATCATCATCATCATCATCATCATCATCATCATCATCATCATTATTATTATTATTTAACGAAATCAGGAGAGGACTACGCCAGTGTTATCACTTGGATAAGAACTATTTTGAACTTTAACATTTTAAGAACTGTCCATCTGTGCATAAGAGGGTCAAGAACCCCTTTTCGAAATAAAAACATTTTAGAGGATTTTAGATTAAACAACCATGAAGCAAATATTTTATAAATGGTCATTATATCAATGTTTTAGTAATTTATTATATTATTATTATTATGTAAATAATAATATAAATAGTGATATCAATTTTTCTTTTTATACAAATTTTTTCCTTTTTTTTTGATCCTATATAAAATATATGTTAGTAATAAGTTTCAGTTTTTAGTATTAGTATTAGGATTAAGTATATTTTATATTTCTTATTGATATTATCATCATAATCATCCATTATTATTATCATTATTTATCCTCCTTTATTCCTCTGTCGTTTTCAATTACAATAACAAGCGGGTCGAGTCTGGGCTTTGTTACTGAATATATAAATATTGCTAATTAGAGTCCTTTCTTAGGTTGAATATCCATAGCATTTTGTTATTTTTTAGTTTTAGCTAACAACGTTCTTGCAATTAGGTGTATTTATTCATCTATTTATTATTTATTTATCTATAGAATGAAATGGAAGAGAATCAATAATTGAGTCAAATAAACAAAAAATAAACTTAAAATAAGATAGAATGGGATGAAATGAAATTGAAGAAAGTGAATAGAATAGAATAAGTTTGTATAAACAAGGACGTCCAAAACACTGCATTTCAAAAAACTAAGTGTTAACTTTTTGGCAAAATGAAAAAATATCTTTGTAAATTAATTACTTTACTCAGTGATCAATATCAACATATATATCATATTAATGGTGATATGGAATATAATATAATTCTTGAGAGGCAACTTGGAAAGGACCAAGTACTAAACCTTGAGGAACTCCTAACGTGGGTTACTTTATGATCATAAACAATAATATAAATGAGATGAGGAAATAAATATTGCGCAAAAGTTTTTGTTAGAAATTCGTGTTATATTTTTTGGTTGCCCGGAGTAACATTTTTTGTGCTCTGAAATGCATTGAAATAGGTCTTCGTTTTTGCATTTTGGATTTGAACGAGGTCACCAATAAGACCAAATTAATGTCACTTTCTATTGGTCACGTAACGCCAAAAAAAAAAATGTTCTTTTCCATCCGACTTTGAAAGGGCCAAAATATTTTTAGAATCATTCTCTCACCCATCCATCCATCCATCCATCCATCCATCCATCCATCCATCCATCCATCCATCCATCCATCCATCCATCCATCCATCCATCCATCCATCCATCCATCCATCCATCCATCCATCCATCCATCCATCCATCCATCCATCCATCCATCCATCCATCCATCCATCCATCCATCCATCCATCCATCCATCCATCCATCCATCCATCCATCCATCCATCCATCCATCCATCCATCCATCCATCCATCCATCCATCCATCCATCCATCCATCCATCCATCCATCCATCCATCCATCCATCCATCCATCCATCCATCCATCCATCCATCCATCCATCCATCCATCCATCCAATCATTTTCATTTTTAAAAATATAACAGTATAGAGGCAACTAAGCATCTCCTGTTTCGTAGAGACTCTTCTAAGAATCTTACTTTATCCCACCCATTCATTCATTCATTCATTCATTCTCATTTTACAGATATAGCAACATCGAGGCCACCAAGCTATTACTGTCTCGTGGAGCTGATCCAAGCATAACCGCAAAAGACGGCACGACTCCGCTACACTTCGCCGCCCGGCATGGCGCGTACGACTTCGCAGAGACCCTATTCAATGATCAACGCTCAGACGTTAACGCTCCAGATAACAGTGGTGTGACTGCGTTCCACCTGGCATGTGTCAGCGGTAATTTGAAGCTTTGTGAGCTGTTTTTGGAGCATGGAGCTGATGTTTTAGCGACCAATGCCGAGGGGAAGAATGCTCTGCATGCAGCCGCGGCAAGTGGACATGCCATGATTGTGGAAATGTTGATCGAAGCGGGTGAGTGATTAGCTGATTATTTATCCGATTCGAAAAAGACCTTTTTCGAATTCGTACAATAACGCAGTGTTCCTTGATAACAGACTCGTTTACTCGGGGTTAGCCTCATTTCAGTGTCAAAACATTCACAAATACCAACGGTAAAGTGAATGATGCTCATTTTTAACAGTGCAAACACTTTGAAATTCCACAGACCTTCACTGGAACTCATGAATATTCTACACAAAATCGAGGCTAACCCTGCGTAAATGAAACTGTAATGAGCCATTTGCATTATGGCGTCATTTACTATTAATACCAGAATCCCTTGCACACTTTCTTTTGTTCAGTTCAATATCCCTAATTGTCTCACTATTCTCACGAGTAAATACAAATTTGAATAATAAAGAAAATCGCGAAGCATTTTGGTAGTAGTAGTAAAATGACGTCATCATGCAAAATGCCTAAAAGGTCTATTTAACAATTAGTCCTCGAGTCCGATTGACTCGTAGGCCATGAGGGCGAGAGGTCTAATTGTTTTAGTAAAAAGCTACTAATTGGTCCAATAAAAGGATGCAAAAAGTTTTGGATTTTGCTTTAAATATATTTTTTTGGTTTTCAAAACCGGCGCTTTTCGCTACTAGAGAAAAAACCTACTAATGGTCTATCACCAATCGAGCCCTGTGATTGGCTAAGCTACTAGGGGTCTATTAGTGATAGACCTCTAGTAGCGAAAAGCGCCGGTTTTGAAAACCAAAAAAATATATATTTAAAGCAAAATCCAAAACTTTTTGCATCCTTTTATTGGACCGATTAGTAGGTTTTTACTAAAACAATTAGACCTCACCCGTACCCAAGGTCATTAAAATGCCCCATTTTTTTTTTAAGGAAAACGTCAGTCTGTGGACCTCGAGAAGTTCGTCAACGCCTGCGACTTCGAGGACAATACTCCACTACACTTAGCATGCAAGAGAGGTCATGAAGAGACGGTCGAGGTCTGCTTACGTCATGGGGCTGACGTAGAAGCGAGAAATGACTTTGCTTCGGACACTCCCTTACACGTGGCTGCGAAGGCTGGCAAGGTCAAAATTGTAGAGATACTGATCGACTATGACGCGAATGTTGCGGCAGTGAATGCGCTACAAAGGCAACCCATTCATTTGTAAGTTAAGTGTTTTTCCTCGAGGAGCAAATTATTTTCTTATATTGATGATCATTTCACTTTCCCCAGGGCCTCTCTCTTTGGTCACTGTGATGTCATCAAAACTCTTATCGATAAAAAATCTCCAGTTGATCAACGCGAAGGCTCAAGCCTCACCCCATTCCTTTGCGCGGTCGTAACTGGCCGAGTGGAGGCTGTTAAACTACTGATTGAGTGTGGAGTGGATACGAGCATGCGCACTGAGTCTCTTCAGACCTGTATTCACTTGGCGGTGCATAATAAACACATGGATGTGCTGCTGTTGCTGTTGGACTCCATGGAAACCGAGGTGCTGGAGATAGGTGATAAGAATCTACGCGTTCCTCTTCATCTTTGCGCATATTCGAATAATTTTAAGGTGAGGAAAACTGATGCCTACCTGAGGTAGCCTGTGCAATGGGGGTGGAGGGAAGTGAGAGGAAAGGGGAGGAGGCCAATCGCGAAGACTTTGGAGGTCAAGAAGAGGGAGAGAGCTCTTTTTTCTTCCAGTGCACTTCCCCCCGACTCCCTCTCTACCGACCATCCGAGCCCCTCCCTGTTATCCGCGTTTCCGCTATACAGCCTACATCAAAGCCCATATTCTATTATCTAACAGAATATTCCCTTCCTTAGATGCTGGAGCTCCTGTTGAGTAAGTGCGCTAACCCGAGCCCTAAGGATATATTCGGGAAGACTCCTCTTCACATGGCTGCGGCCAGTGGCAGCATGGAATGCGTCAAGGCTTTGGTAGACACCGCTCCTTTGCACATCAACAATACAGATGATACCAACACCACCCCTCTGCACGAGGCGGCCATTGGAGGATACAGGTCAGTAGTACGATAACGTACGATAGTGGCACCTCTATTAAGCGGACACCTTTGGGACTTTGGTATCCGACTGATAGACCCCTTACAGCACGTCGGAATGCAGCTCAATTTGAAGGACAAAAAAACAGGTTCCAATTCTTAGGAGATTGAAATTCTTTTGTTTTATCTTCCAAATTGAGCTGCTTTGACGTCACGTGAAAGGGGTCAATAAAGGGTGTCCACTGAATAGAAGTTTGTTTTACAGTAAATACAGGACCGTGCAACTAGCTGTCCGTTCAAAGTGCACATAACCTTTTTTCCAATGTCTTCAATACTGATTCTAAATGAAGTAAATAGTCGAATGGTAAAATATTTCTTGATTTGAGTGATGCGTCTTTAAGATATGAAGGTTTATACTACCAATATGTTAATGACTGTGACGTCTACTAAGGTATTTTAGTGTATTTGTTGTAACTAGTAGTACTAAAAACTGGCCATTTTAAGAAAACAAATTTAAAATATCTTTTATGTAAACCACGAGTAAAATAATGGTGCTTTTTAAATACTGTTTGTAAACCAACTCAATTTTGTATATTTTGTATACAGGGTTCGTGCAGGTCCTTGAACTCCTTGAAAAGTGCTGGAATTTGAAAACTCATTTAAAGGGCACTTGAAACTCCTTGAAAAAAGAAAAAATTCCTTGAAAATCGTAAATACTCCTTGAAAAATATTTAGAAAGGTTCATGTTTGTAACCCAAAACGCCTGTTTTCCTCATCTAAAAGTTCGTAATCCCGATCGCACCCATCGTTATGTGGTCCTTGAAAATTTTCATTTTGGTCCTTGAATACTCCTTGAAATGTCCTTGAATGTCTTCACAAGAAGCCTGCACGGACCCTGTGTATATGAAGGCTGTCTAGTCAATAGAGGTCTCACTAGCTGTATAACGATACTTGACAAATATATAACACAAATCATGCGTAGAGAGATATAATCATTAAGTCTTATTCTCCTGCAGCAATATTTGTAAGTATCTTTTACGGAGGGGGGCTGACATCACCTCAAAGGACAGCAACCGCTGGATATCTCTCCACCATGCCGCGGGCTCAGGTCATGTGAACACAATGAATACCCTCTTGAACTGCAGTACTACGAGCTCCAACCAGATCATCGACATGGAAGACAGCGATGGGAACACGCCTCTTATTGTTGCCTCAAAGAATGGAAAGGTGGAAGTGGTTCGTTTGCTCATCAAGAGAAAGGCGGACATATCCATTCGCAATAAACAGAACCGCACGTGCTTGGACGTGGCGGTAGAAAATGGGCGGGAACTGGTTGCCATGGAGATAGTTAAGAGTGAAAGGTAAAGCTATGAATTACTGTATACAAACACATTTCGTTTAATGCCGCATGCTGCATTATGATTGGCTGGATTGATCTTTCGTCGCTTTTGATTGGTTAACGTAGATACCATATAAAAGTCGCGGTACCGGTAGACTATGCCCCATACCACCTTATCCTAGCCCTTCCCCTCCCCCCCCCCCCCCACTCCTACCAAGATGGTTATTTTCATTCATTTTGTACAGGTGGTACGAGGTATTACGTCATCGGGCTCAAGACCCCAGGTATCCCATGAGAGAACTAATCGAAAACATGCCGAGCGTGGCCGCAGTTGTAATGGATCAGTGCACGAAGTATTCCGACTTGGACCCGAAAGATCCCGAGTACTGGATCGAGTTTGATTTCCGTCTTTTACACTCGGATAAGAACGACTCTGATGCAGTCGTTAAAACATCCTCAGAGTCTTATTACTTCGCGCCGAAGACGATGATTGACAGCGAGCGAGAGAACTTGATATCGCATCCGCTGACCGAGACGTATCTACTGCTCAGATGGAACTGCCTTGGACGACCAATATTTTGGGTCAACCTGATCGTTTACGTCATTTATATTGCTTTATTCACTCTTTTCCTGCTTCAAAGGCGAAACTCAGCTTCATTTTATAATCCGTCCGACAACAAAACCAAATCAGAGGAAAAAAAGAGTTTTGAAAGAGGGAGATACCCTATCACCATTCCTATCGTAATCACAATCTTCATCTCTCTCCACATGCTGAAAGAACTCTATCAAATTTATTCCCAGAAGTTAAGATACTTTCATCATGTTTCTAACTACCTGGAATGGGCAGGCTACGTTGCTACGCTTCTCTTTATGGCTCCTTTTCTCCATCGTTCGAATCTGTACATCAATACGGGTGCACTGTGGCCTGCTGGAGCTATAGCTGCTCTTCTCATGTACTTCAATCTTATTCTATTCCTTCGTCGATTTGGAACGTTTGGTATATACGTGTCTATGTTCATCGAAGTCCTCGAAACCATGGCCAAAGTGGTGGCAGTGTTCTCCTTGTTCATCTTCGCGTTTGCTTTGACATTTCATACCTTGTTAAAGGAACAGGTAACTATTGAGTGTGAAAAGTCACGCCACACGGCACGGTTACGGCACGGTTATGGCGCGGCGAGGACACGGCACTCATACACAGCACGGCACTGACACCGTCAAGGCAAGGCGCGCTCCGTGCCGTAAGTTTTTCTTAGTCATACACCTGCTCTATACATTATTAAGATAATGCGCACTTGCATTTGCGTACATTTCTACGCATGCGCATTAGGATATTTTAATTGAATGGGCTGCCTGTGGTAGGTCGGCATAGCAAGGTCATATCTGATTTAGCGGTTGGATTAGCAAGGTCCTTGCTGATCTAGGCGCCGGGTCGGATTAGGGAGGTCCAGTTTTTTATTGTACACACTCTAATCCATTAATCTTTTCTTTTCAACAGACATCGTTCAGGACAATCACTTGGTCGTTCATCAAGACGTCGATGATGATGGTTGGAGACATTGATTTCGAGGCCCTGATAACTGATTCTCTACAAGAAAGAAATCAGTTGACCGGCGCTCCACATGTTCCTGTTCCGGGATTTACCGCTTCGATTTTATTGATATTCTGCTTCTTCATGCCTGTCCTGCTTATGAATCTATTGGTGAGTGTGAAAAAACACAGGGTGACCAATCCTATAGAGACGGACAGACAGACAGATTTTACCTCCCAACCTCCCCACGACTACCATCCCTCTCTTTGTACCGGTTTCTAGGGAAAATGGGGGAAGTGGAAGATATTTAGAGTTGTTACATAGATCTCATGTTTATTTTCTTAAAGTCATGCTGAAGTCTGGTAACGACCCACAAGGAGTTATGGGTCTTAATTTAGAAACCAAGATGGCGGAATCCGTTATTGACTTTTCGCATTTTTTTAATTATTATTATAATTTTGTGAAATTATTTTGACTTTCAGATCGGTTTAGCTGTTGGAGATATCGACTCCATTCAGAAGAACGCTAAAATGAAGCGTAAAACGATGGAAGTGGACTACCTCGATAACATTGAAGACCGATACCCTAAACGCCTTCTACAATACTTTTACAACCCAATTACAGTCATATATCCAAACAAGGGAACTTTTGTGAATTTGTGAGTAGGTTTTTAGCACTTTTATTTAAAACGAAGAAAATCTTAACTTTACTCCTGGGTTGTAAGCATTCCCTATAAAATGACATGGCAGCCATGTTGGATGATAGAAGTACAGTTTGCAAGCATTCCCAAGAGAATAAATGGCGAAACCACATAGTAACCATGTTGACAGCCTGGGGAAAAAAGCATTCAAAAATCCACAGGTAGCCCAATCAGAAAGTTGGTAGGACTAAACAATTCAAGATGACGGAATTGCCATGGCAACAGTACTAAGAACTAATCATTTCGAAAAATTTTCTTATTTTACAGTATAAAGCTTTCTACGTTTGGCTCAAGTAGTAGAGACTTCTCCTTTGACAAGATCCAGCCACGTGCACCAGAAAGCGAACACGTTGTGGAGTCGCTGAAAGTTGACCTCGCAGAGCAGAAAACGCGCGTCCAAGACATGCAGTCAGCGATTGGCGAACAAAACCAGCTATTAACAGACATAGCAAAACGACTGAAAAATTTGTCAAACCGCATCACCACCCCCTTGGGATTGTCTCTTGATGATGTGGATGGTAGCTTAAATAGAAGCCAAAGTGATGGTGCATTCAGTACCCCTCCGGCAGAACTATGAGAAAACGACTGATGGGCTGCCTGTGGTGCAGGTACTTTTCTTTATCTTTGAATAACGGCTGAAAAACGTGTGCGCATGCGCCAAATTATCCAAAGAAACAAACAACTTGAAAACTTCGATGAAAAGCATTTTAGTACAAACTTTAGAAAAGTTCTACATACAATAAAAACGAACCTTAGATTAAAGTACAAATTTCTCTTAATCAACCTTCAACCAGCTGATATTGAAAAATTACTCAAAGACGTAACATTCAAATGAAGAAATATTTTAACATTTATCTCTTCACCACTTGTAGAATCAATAATAAAAGTATTGTATCATGCATCTAAACGAACACTAAATAGATTTTAAAAAGCTTCACACTCTAATTTATCTATTTACTATTTCAAAATAAACAAAATTTGAATGATTAAGTTCTTAAAAGCTTTTTTAAAGAATCTTGGACAAGAGTCGGACCCACTTTTATCGATGTTCTGCGCGCGCGGTTAAGACGAGCCGAGTACCAACTGAGTAGCAGGAAAAGCCTAGAACTGTAGCGATAAAAGTCGCAATCTCGTCTCCAGAGCCTGCTGCCCTACGCGCATCGATAAAAGTGGGTCCAGCTAAGACTAAGTACGTGAAAGAGAACTGGAACGGGACTTTTTTGTTTTTGTGCCGCGCGTGCGCACTGTTTTCCCGCCAGAGACAAAACAAGTTTCCGTTTACATGAAGGTGAGGTAACTCTAGTGCTAGGGACTTTATAGCTTTCTTTCACAGGGGACACCAAAAACAAAAGAGCTAGTGTCCTAGTGGTAGACCCTAGTAACCCTAACCTTCATGTAAACGGGGCCTTAGTTACTGAGACACGCGGATCCAGGTCTGCACTTAGAATTAAAACATTATCTTGGCCCTCTAAACGCATGTTTCCTGGCACGCATTGCGGCGACAGTAGCGACCATCTACGACGGCGACGTCAACCGGAAGTGTAAATAACTTCACTTTGGGGTTTCGCGCCTTCAAAGTCTGTCTTCCCTGTGGATGAGTTGACTTTACTCACAATATTTTGAATAAAATCCTCAATGAAAAGAACCCCAGTGAGAAATTATTTACAGTTCAGGTTGACGTTGCCGTCGTAGATGCTGCAAATTTGAAGTCCCCTAGAAGTGTCATGGCCGACGTACCTATGGTGCCAAAATATGAGAACCAGGTTAATGATGGGACAACGTGTGCTCACCTAGACCAAAACAGCGAACTCTAAGCCTGGTGATTTTAAAGAGCTGTCTAAACTAGCTGAGGTCTGCGTAATCATAATCAGTTGGGTCATACTTGACTTTCGGTTCGATCGTAACACGAGAAGAGCTTGACGTAATTGCTTGTTCTCGGACTTTCTTCGGCGCTCTTTTCCGACGACGCCTGCAGAAACACTTCTTACAACAAGACCTTAGAGTCTGCTGTGTTTTTTCCGTACAAAAGCAGAAGATTAGGAAGTTAGCAAAGCCTTGAGCATTGTCTCCAATACCCTGGAATCCAAGATATTTTCTCTCAGTAAATAGTCGACTGTGTACAGGGTTGTGGGCTACCTGTGTAATAGCCTGCTTAGCCAGGTTCCTTGCGGGGGAATTGGGGAGAGGGGGAGGGGAGGGGGAAGAGGAGGAGAAGAGGTTGGACCAAAGCAAGAGTACGAATAAAGAAAAGAAATAGAACAAGCTGTGTAAGTAATGGTCAAAAATAACTGTTAATCAACTGACCTGAAGATAGAGAAGCCACGAAGTGTTGGGTGAATCCACCGCTGGCCCAGTTTTTTCAAAGATGAAGAAGCGAACAGTTCCCCAGATGTGAAGACTAATGAACACAAGTGGGACGAGAATCAACTTCATTTCTGCGATTCTTTTGGCTCTTTCTTCTTTGTCATCCAGTAAGGCTTGTTCTCGAAACTTTAAAAAAAAAAAAAAACAATTTGGTGAAAATTTATAAGGAACTTCGACCCGGGTGAAAAACGCACTGCGCATGCCCGGAAGTTATGGCGGGAAATTTGTAGACGCGTCGTGTTAACAAACAAAACCATTGGAGGTTTACACTGTTGTTTGGTAAATCTTTAAAGTTAAAGCTTTTTGAAATACAATATTGTCCAGCCAATTCCCCTCAAGATAGACTCTTTTATTACCTTAGCCGTAATGTTTTCCCAATAGACATACGTGACGTCAAAGCAGCTCAATTTGGAGGACAAAAGAAAAGAATTTCAATCTCCTGAGAATTGGAAACCTGGCTATTATTTTGTCCTCCAAATTGAGCTACATTCCGACGTGCTGCAAGGGGTCTATTCAGACCACATGTCGTTCCTTGAGTATTATTTCTTTCCTTATCAATTTTGGGTGAAATTTTATCCCAATTCAGACCACGTGTCATTCCCTTGAAGATATTGAATTCCCAATAGGGACAAGTCACGGATTGCAGTATCTAACGTCACATACGGAGAAAACAGGGCCTGTTATATGTAATTTTATGCAAGCGCAATAAGAACTATGTGGAGTCAAAGGTAGGGAAGGGAAAGGTCAGTGTGTGCTAGAAAGGGACGGCATGCTGTATGCTTCGATTTGCGCCACCCCTTTTCCTTGCTATAAAGGCCCGTTTATACTGGCGATTTAAGCTGCGATTTCGGTGGCGGTTTTTAAAGATATAATACATTTTTGGTATATCCAGAATAAAATTTTACAAGTCAATCCTTTACCTTTTTTGACTATGACCAAAATCGCCTCAAAACTCGCTAGTGTAAACGGGCCTTAAATCATCCCCTCCCCTCCGTCTTTCAGAAAAATATCAAGCCGTTCTTACCTGACGCCTAACAGCTTTCTTGATCAAAATATACAGCACAGTGATAATAAAATAAGCAAGAATCTCCCAGAACTTGCCAGTTACCAGCATCCAGATAATCATCTCATTCCAGCTCATCTTTACGCTGACCCAGCACCAACCTGACGTTACAATATCAGCATTATACCCCAGCTTTGCCATGACAGCTGCTATAGCCGTGATAACGAAAGGAACTCCCCAGCCAAGGATGTAGAAAACACAAAAAAGTGCCTGCCGTGAGATGACTTTCTTTCGTGAGCATCCATAGTACAGATATACCGCCATAAAAACAGTCCAAAAAAACGAGGACAGTGAAGAGAAGGTTACTACAATACTCTGCACCAGACAAACGATTTCACACTTTATGAAAATCCCTACAAAGTTCCCCAGAGCCAGGAAGAAGTCGGACACAGAAATGTAGAGGAGAATTCTACGAGACGATGTTTGGATGGTAACCCATTTGGCGTACGTGACGATGATGAAGATCGTTCCAAGCATGGAAAGAATCGCTGTTGTTCCAGCCAAAACTAGATTAGTAGTCGTGTTGGCTGCAAATTGGTTATTTGTGATATTCATGTTTTTTTGTCGAGCTCTTTTAGTGCCGAGTAAATCTTTTTACTTCATGTGGATAACTGATTGGTGTTACGTAACTGGAGGACTAGCTCTTGGCTGTTCGCCAAATAAACACTGTTAACTAACCTGACCTCACGATATAAAGTATCAACGACGACAGCGAGGTAAAATTCCACAGCACTGCTTGCAAAAATAGCTTCAAAATTAAAATCTTGGCTCAAAAAAATGGCTCAACTATTCAACAAACGTCTAGTTGACAAGGTCCTTAAAGTTTGAAGAATAGAACTGCTCAACATTCCTGATTTGCATAGTTGAACTTGTCAGTTTTATTTAGATAGTGCAGGACTGTCATCACGAGAATGCTGAAATTCAAATTGACCTTTACCTCTCCCCTCTCCTCATAGTTTCTGAATTTTTTTCGAGGGAGGTGTAAGAAATTGTCACTGCAGAGTCGATGTACAAAGTTTTGGAGATTCGACTTTTTAGAGGAAAAAAAATCGCAAAGTTTTTTGGAAATCTTTGAAATGAATCATAATTATGGTCTATATAACTTTATTTTTTTACCAACAACTAGAGACTTATTTCGCTAAATTTTCAAATCACTAGTTATAAAATAGATCATAACTTAAAATGGAGGGAACAACAAAGGAAAAAGGAAAAAAGAAAATAATTTTTAAAAAGAAAGAATTCAAAACATTCATCGTTTTGACATGACATTCAAACTGAACAGATTTCAAATGAAGGTGAAAAAGGCAGGAGAAAAATAAAATCCAAATCTTCCATTTTTTTCTCTCCATTCTAACCCAGGTCAGCATATGTTGGATCGTATTCTACCTTTTTCTCGGCTGTTGAACCATACTTGGACGCTGCTTGCTCAGTTGCTATGGTAACAGTTGTTTCTGAGGGCCATTTGCGGCCACAACACTGACTACAGAATAATTTTATCTTTCTCTGGACTTTTTCTGTGCAGAAACAAAAGATTATGAAGTTGGCAAAGCCTTGAGCGTTATCTCCGATACCCTGGAATAAAAAGAGATAGACCCACTTCAGTTTGGCTTAATGTTGTCCCATTACAGACTACATGACCATTCCCTTGAGTATTGTATAAGCAATAGACCCATTCAGCTTGGCTCAGTGTTGTCCCATTTCAGACCACATGACCATTCCCTTGAGTATTGTATAAGCAATAGACCCATTCAGCTTGGCTCAATGTTGTCCCATTTCAGACCACATGACCATTCCCTTGAGTATTGTATAAGCAATAGACCCATTCAGCTTGGCTCAATGTTGTCCCATTTCAGACCACATGACCATTCCCTTGAGCATTGTATAAGCAATAGACCCATTCAGCTTGGCTCAATGTTGTCCCATTTCAGACCACATGACCATTCCCTTGAGTATTGTATAAGCAATAGATCCATTCAGCTTGGCTCAATGTTGTCACATTTCAGACCACATGACCATTCCCTTGAGCATTGTATAAGCAATAGACCCATTCAGCTTGGCTCAATGTTGTCACATTTCAGACCACATGACCATTCCCTTGAGTATTGTATAAGCAATAGACCCATTCAGCTTGGCTCAATGTGGTCCCATGTCACACCATAGACCTCCAAACAATATACCTCCCTCCCCTCCCCTCCCCTCCCCTTACTGCTTTAACCTTCACTCACCTGAAAGTAGAGCAACCATGATGTGTCTGGTTTGGAAACTGTGGGTCCCGTTTGAACAAAGACAAAGAAGCGAATCGTTCCCCAGATGTGTAGAGAGATGAAAACCAATGGTACAATAATCAACTTCACCTCTGTTATCTTGAATGATTTTTCTCTTCTTCCATCAAGAAGTCTCCGACCTCTGGGCTTAATTCAAAAAGAAAGATATTTTTATTTTAGACAACGACAAATACAAACTGTTCTAGAATAATGGATAGTTAACAATTTTAGCTGGTATCTCTTAGGGGTAAAAATATCTTGTTGCCACGCCCACCTTTGTAGGACTCAGGTATCTTTTAGGGGTCATTTTTTAAATTTCCGACGAGCACCCCCGCCCTTTTCCGGCCGGAGTCACCCCCCCCCCCCCCCCCCGGGAAACTGACCAAACCGCAATTCACCAAAGAAGTAAGTTTGCTCCTTGCGCATGCTCTAACATTGCATACACACTAAGCATCTAGTGACAAGAATTTTTTGCTTTTGTCTTTTATTTGGTTTTCGATTGAAGAATTTAGGACCATACCTCCATACGAAGCGCAGAATGGCAGCGCGAAGCATTTACGGCTATGCCGGAGATTTCGGTCCCGACACCGCTATCCCTGGATTTACAGATTGATCAGGAAGCTCGGCCGAAGCCTAAGGGAGAGGTAAGTCGGCCCCTAGACCGTAGATGATTAACCCATTGCTATGACCAGCACATCGACCCGAAATTCGTATGTGTCACTGTCTCTTAAGCACCATAGTCAATCCTTTCCATGTGGGATGTGTGTCGTATTCTTTTGATCTTATGCATGCGAAAACTGCAGTGAACTCTAAGAAAACTTAACGCCTTTAATCTAATTCAATGGCTTACCTTTCTTTTAAGACTTCTATTTACAAGAAAATAGAGCACTGAGATTATTACGTAAGAGAGAAGCTCCCAAAACTTGCCCGTGGCCAACATCCATTCAACTTGTTGCTTCCAGCTCAACCTCACACTAACCCAGCACCAACCAGAAGTCACAATATCGGCATTGTAGCCCAGCTTTGCTTCATACGACGCAATACAAGTTATGATAAACGGAAGGCCCCAACCGATAACGTGGAAAATGCAAAAAAGAAATCCTCGTGAAATGAATTTTCGTTCTGAACAACTGTAATACAGATATACCGCCATGAAAACAGTCCAAACGAACGACGAAAGAGAAGAGAAGGTTACTACGATACTCTGCACCAAACAAATAGTTCTACTCCTTGTAAGAACGCCAACTAAGTTCCCGAAAGCCAAAAAGAAGTCTGCAACGGAGATATAGACGAGAATTCTTCGAGAGGGAGACTGAATTTCTTTCCATAACAGATAAGTTAGAACGATGATTGTTGTGCCAAGCATGGATAAGATTGCAGTCATACCTGCGAGAGCTAGATTGGTCGTTGTGTTCGCTGCAAACTGGTTGTTCGTTAAGTTCATTTTAACTTTTTGGTTTTGTTTTTGGTTTTGTTGCTACGTTATCAAAATGTTATAAAGAACAACGTCGAAGTAATTCGTAGTGTCGGGGCATAACATTAGTGCCAATGTCACCGGCAGGACATTGTTCTGTAGTTTGTCTATCGACACCCAAGGAATCATGTGGCGAGCACCTCGAGCACAACACGTGACTTAGTTTGTTTGTTTTCTTCTCTACCTTGCTACGAGGGTTTTTCTCCCAGTTCTACGGGTTCCCCTGTTTTCCTCCCTCCATAAAAATCAACATGTGAGTGAGTTGAGTGTTGCGTATATCGTAGACATCAATGTACTGCTAAGTGAACCGGCTCTAGAGGGAGTGTTCACATCGAGGGAAGGAGTAGAGCTCCTCTGCTTTGAGCTCGAGAGAGCAATCAAGAAATTTGGGCTTCCTGTGGAAAACCATGGGACTCAGACAACAAGGTTTTCGATTCCAAGATTGTGGAGTTGGGATTTGGAGGATTTCCAAATCACGGAATAGCTTTTATTACGGATGCATGCAAATGAGATACAAATGAGACAATCAGCATTGTATCAATCCAATAGCCTCACTTGTATGATTCTTAAAACCAAAAAATATCTCATTTGCATGCATCCGTAATAACAGCTATTCCAGAATGCTTTTGATTACTTTTCAGATTCCTATATCGAAATTTCGCACATTTTGAACTAAATTTTATATGGCCTTAATTTTCCAAAAGGGGGAAACAAAAGTGAGAAGGAAGGAAGGAAGGAAGGAAGGAAGGAAGGAAGGAAGGAAGGAAGGAAGGAAGGAAGGAAGGAAGGAAGGAAGGAAGGAAGAATGGAAGGAAGGAAGAAAAAAGGATTAATTTAAAGAAAATAAAAAAATTTAAATCCTAACTAAAAATTTTAATCAATAAATTTTGAAAATTTGATTGATCAAAAAGGGTTAAATTATTGGAATAAGATTAATTGAACCTGTGTTGCTATAAATGTTTCCCTTCTTAAGGTTTTCTAGGGCAACTCTGGTCTCTCCCTTAACAAAAACGAAGCAAGACACTCCTTTGCATGGGCTACCTGTGGTATTTCACAAAATTAAAATTAACAGGCTCATGCAGTCCCAGCAATGAGGCCTCTAGCTCTCTACCTTGGGCGTAATGTTTTCTATTTTCAGACCACATGTTATTCTCTAGAGTATCAATTTTTTCTTTAACAGTAGTACATGTCATAACAGTCTCTATCAATTGCCTAATTAATTTTTACCTTCATTTCAAAGAGATTTCCAGTCTGGTAATGATAACCTTAGTTTTCCATTTTATCTGATTCTGCAAAAGTTTCAAGATCTGGATTTGAAGATGTTGGTACACAAACACCATGCATTCTGTCATTATTTTGTATTGTACCATAACCAGCTACCATTCCTGGACAACACCTTGAAAAGCATCTTTCAGCGACTTTTCTCAGGTGACCTTGAACTTTCTCGGTGAAGAAGCAGAAGATGAGAAAATTTGCAAAGCCGGGCAAAGTGTCTCCAATTCCCTGTAATAAAACAACTGAGGTGAGTATAAAGCTATTTCAAAATAAGGGTGGTGAAGGTTTTGTCGCATGTTGCATTATTACCAAGCTTGAAATGTAATGAGGATCATATGGACCCTTCAGAAGAGTGATATTCCATGGCCTGCCAAGAAAATTCATTGTGTAAATATTTTATCCCAAACCATTGAAAATACCAAGAAATTATTAGTGGAAAATTTCTGAACATAAGATGCATTTCTTGTATTCTCATTGGCTGTATTTTCAATAGATTTTCTCATGTGATATTTTGTTGTCTAGCCAGTAAATTTTTTAGCTTGGGTGTTGCTTTATCATTTTAGAACATGTTTTGTTCCCTTGAGAATTAGATTCATTGTTAGAGTTACAGCCAATGCCATTGTTCTTCTTATCAAATTATACCAGAAAACAAGGAAATAATACTTAGGGGAATGACACACGTTCTGAAATGAGAATTATGAAATAACTGTTATGAATCTTGTTTTCTGATTGGTTGATGGTGAGTGCATTATGAGAGCACACAGCACGTGTGTTTGCTGTGCTGTATGCAGTTATAAAGCACTTTGGGATTGTCAGAACACTAGAGATTTGAGAAGCACTCCGCTACACATCCTGCTTCTCGAATCTCCCAACTCTTCTCTCATGTTCTGGCAATCCTTGCTTGCTTTATAACTGCACATAGCATGTGCATGCATTTTCTATTTCTTCAATATTATAACCAAAAAAGTAAATATAAATGAATGAACTTTATCTAAAAAGTGTAACTAACACATGACAGTGGCCCTCATAGGTACTTCTCACCTGTAGTACTAGCAGCCAGTTATTAGCAGGAGGAACCTTGTTGGGCCCTGCCGCAACAAAGATAAAGAAGCGCACTGTTCCCCAGATGCGCAAAAGAATAAATGACAATGGCACAAGGATTAGTTTTCTTTCGGCAACTTGAGCAGCCCTGCTTGATCTTTGGCTGAGTAGTAATCCTTCTTCATTATTCAGCTGTCAATCAAAATTATATATTAACAAATGATCAGATAGAAGTTTGGGTAGATGGATGGATGGATGGATGGATGGATGGATGGATGCCGTGGGTAGATGAATGGATGGATGGATGGATGGATGGATGGATGGATGATGGATGGATGGATATTTTGGTAGATGAATGGATGGATAGATGGATAAATTGATAAACAAGTGGATGGATAGATGGATAGATGAATGGATAGATGCATGAGTGGGTGCATGGATGAGTGAATTGGTTGATGGATGGGTTGAAAGATGTTCTATTCTACTTACTATTCTACTTACCACTTTTCTCATTCCTTGCCTTATAAAAATAAATAAAATAGTGATGATAAGAAAAGCTGTAACTTCCCAGAACTTCCCAGCTATCAACATCCACTTGACTTGCTCTTTCCAACTCATATTAACACTAACCCAGCACCAACCAGACGAATCAATATCACCATTATAACCTAACTTTTTCTTTGCGACAGCAATACATACGATAGTTAATGGAACTCCCCATCCTATAACATGGAATAGGCACACTAATCGCTCTGCTAAGAGAATTCTCTTCCTCGTACAGCCAATAAAGAGATAAACAGCGAGGAATACAGTCCAAAAGAATGAACAAAGCACAAAATAGGTTCCACAAATGCTTTGCATGAGGCATATTGTGCTGTACTTTGAAAAAAAAACACCAACTACCGTCCCAACAGCTACAAAGAAGTCCGCAATGGAAATATAGACGAGAATTCGACGTGAAGTCGATTGAATTTCTTTCCAAATGAAGAATGTAACAACGATGAAAGTCGTTCCAAATAATGAAAGAACTGCAGCTAATGTGGCTAGTACGAGGTTCGGAGTGCTCACATCTAAATAACCTTTAGTTATATTCATTTTTGAAGTTGAAATTTTAAATTTGTTCGCTTCGACGACTTGTTGCAATGTTTGGAACGACAGGAAATTGCTCAACTCTTACTGCTTTGACGTCACTGACGATAGACTTCCGAAGTTTAGCCGAATGGAGCCCGGAAGAAAAGACAAACGAAAAGTCGAAGAAGCGAGAGGAAATTAAGGAGAAAACAAAAAAAAAGGAGAACGGGGTTGCAATATGTTAAATCACAGACCCGGTATGAGAAATGGATGCTCCTAGAGTAATGGGCTCCTGATCTGAAAATTTATTGGCTCACAGACCAGGGGCGTAGCAAGGACCTTGAAAGTGTGTGTGGGGGGGGGGGGGGGGGGGGGGGGCACCCAGGCACCCGGTATAAAAAAGCAAACCAAAAAACAGAAACCAAACGTTTATAAAATATTCAAGCATTAATTAAAAAAAAAAAAAAAATTTGGGAGGGGGGGGACCCCTCGCTACGCTACTGTCACAGACCCAGTATGTGGGAGGTGGATGCTCCTAGTAATGGGCTCTTGATCTGGGAATAATAAAAGAAAAAGAAGGGAATATAATGCCAGTCATATTCACTTATTTAAGCATTAGAACTCCAAGATTTTCATATTTCTTTTTATTATAGATTTTATTGGTGTTAATTATAGAACAAAACAATACAAATATGACCATGTCTAAAATCATTTCTTCCAATAAACTCTTTGAATTGATTAATTTTTGATCAAATCGTTACGTACAATAATTTTCTCTTTAAGAGAAATACGAGATAAAGTAGAAAAATGAAAATGTGGTTATAAAGCGCTAAAATATGACCGAGAAAAATCTATCAGTAAAAATATCTGTAACATAAGGAATTAATTTTCATATAAATCAAACAGGCAGGCGTTTCGGGGGAAAAAGAAAGAAAGAAAAAAGAAAATTCTTTGAACAATTTTCAAATTAAATTATTCGAGTGAGAAAGCGTGACGTTTTATTGACTTTCAAATGGCTTCCGTATTCAAGCACCGTTATTGGATGAAATTACTTTCTCGCTTCGTGAATGGTTCATTTAGAGAGGAAGCCGTTTGAGAGGCCACAAGGAAGGAAGGAAAGAAAGAAAGAAAAACGCCGCTAAGAACATAAAATTAATCATAAAATAATCACAATATATAATAAATCAAAAATAAGTCTTCAAACTTTTCTACCAACAACTACTAGTCTTATACTCAATATTTCAAATTATAGTCAAACTTTGTTTCATAAACCTAATTTTTCCCCTCTATTCTTAATTCTTGGTTCTCGAAGATTGAATATTTGTTTGCAAATTGTGTTTATATAGAAATTTTTATGAATGTCGAATATTTTGTCTTGAAACTTGATCTTATTTTTTCGATATTTGTGAGATATATCATATATTAGGTAAGCTTTCCTATCTATAAATTAGATAATGCTAAATGTACACTTTTTGGTCGCTAAAAACATCAACATTTCTTCTTATACAAAACAGGGTGTTAGCGTCCAAATATCCCTTTGTTAAGGCAAAAAGTTTTTTTTATAAAAATCCTCCTGAAACCTAGTTTTTCCGGCTTTTATTTTCGGCAAAATGGCTGTCGTTTCAAAATCATCTGGTATCTTTATAACTTTAGCGATAAAAAGTAAAAACGCTCAGGTTTTGTCCAGGAAAAATGTTGATATTTCGAATTTACATGTCCCACTTTTGGATGGATTTTTAGCGTTTTGATTTCAAATTCACCGAAAATGTATTAAAGCGAGAACTGATTCTAGAATTGGCGAAAGAGCGTCCGCGTACGTCTAGTGTTATTCAAAACATTTCCCGCGGCTTTTTTGGAGAAAATATTTTTGTCGGCTAAAATATGGAGCGATACTCCAGAAAAAATATTGTTTTACCGACCACAATGGTCTTCGTCGGGCAACTTCGTGGACTTCGAATTTCACTGTCTTCCAATTCCTCTGTGAATTTTGGATTAAATTCGATCGGGTTTTTTCGACGAAGCGAGGTCGTAGAATCAAGAATATATATTTCTACATATTATTTTTTTGAAAATATTGAATCTCTTTTTACACTTTGTGCTTCTTGTCTTCGACAATTCTGTTTCCTCTGTCGTCTTGGACTATATCTTTTCTTTCATTCTCTTTCTTTTTATCTTCATTATCATCATAGTAATCGTCGTCCGAGTCTTCTTCTTCTTCTTCTTCTTCTTCTTCTTCTTCATCATCATCACTGCTATCACTATCGTCAATCACTTGTATTGTCGCTTGTACTGGGAAATTCCTGAGTAATTTTTCTCCTGCTTCGTACATGTAGTCATAGGCCGCTTTAGTCCAGTATAGTCTGTGAGATTAAAAAAGATAGTTAGTTGGAACTGAACTTTAACAGCAGCAGCAACAACAATAACCCCAAAAACATTTGCAGAAGCAACAACATCAGCAGCAGCAGCAACAACAAGGCAGCAGCAACGACAACAAAAGCACAATCATGATGTACATGCGGAAGCAACAGCAGGAACAACAACGGCAGCAGCGCAATGTTCAGCAACAACTGATAACAGCAGCAACAATAACGACACTGAGCATCAGCAACGTAACAATACACAACAACATAAACAGCAAACGCAACAACAGCATTAAACAATACCAGCAGCAATAACAGCACTGGAGCAGCGAAAACAACAACAGCAGCAGCAAAAACACTTCCTCGCTGATCTACTTACAAATTTTTAACCTTCCTCGATCTATATATGTCTAGCGTGAAGATTTTATGAATCTACACATATAATAAAAATCTACACATTTAATAGAAGGATTCAGTTTATGATACCTGACTGGATGCTTGAAAGTGCTGATATATGATTGCAGTGGATGGGCGTTTGACTGCATCTGGTTACTACTTGTAGGATGTCTCATGTAGGGCTGTAAGAGAGAGCCAGAAAATTTGGAATTAGGTTTTAGTGTTTCTGGTGGCAACTATGGTATTAACTGGCTTTAGGTTCACGACTGGTAAGACTTGTATCGTGTAACAATGAAGCTTTGTCATCAGTGATGTGAAAACTTTGCAGATTAAACATTTAGATTTAGAACAGTAAGGAGAGTGGCCTCAAAAGCTTCTCATTTCTAGGGTCTACATTTATTATGTGTTCATTGAAATCATCCAAAAGCAGAAGAGTAAAGGGAAGGGAAAAACTATTATAAAGGAAAGGAAAGGATAGAAAGTAAAGAAAAATATAAGACAAAATAAGACTAGAATAAGGGCAAATCCAGGAATAAAGAAAAGAAAAGAAAAAAAAAAAAAGGAAAAAAAATAATAGGTACAAATATCAACAAAGAGAAGGTAAGGACAAATATGAGTTTTTAAACTGAAAAGAGTGGAAAATATATATTGTTTTTGACAAATTGAAAGAACAATGATGGAATCCATAAAATTTCTTTTGAAAACTATCTTCTACATTCTTAATTTTTTTTAATTAACAGCATATTCACAATTTCAATATCTGCAAACCGTGTAAAAGTTATTTGTCATTTTATCCCAATTTTGTTTTTTATTCAAGATAATTGGTTGTATTATCAATTAAGAAACAGGTGAAACAAAATTCTTTTTGCCAAAAACAGCATTAATAAAAAATAGGGTAATATTAGAATAGGACTTATACTATTAATGAAGTGTCTAATTTTGGTAAAATATTTAATTCAACTCTAGCACTCATTTAAGTAATTACTGGCGATAAAATATCTTTTTCAACTTTGAAAAATTCTGCTAAAGTAAAAGAGAAAACCATTGCATGTGAGAAAACAGTTCATCATTTTTATCTGTCAACAAAGAAAAACCTGGAATTTCTAATCAAAATTGTATGAATATTTATGAGAATAATTTTAAGACTTGAGATAATGGCATATCTAGTGATATTGAGAATATCAAATTCTTACTTGCATCAAACCTCAGAAAATTTCTAGTCATTCGTTTTAGTGTTTTTAGGTGATTTCTGGTTTTGTTAACATAAATTTTAGTCAAAATTTAAGATGCAAAAAGTGACTATTTTAAGAAGAAGAATTCATGGACTTTTTTAATGTTAAATTGTGAATGGCTGGTCCTAGGAAATAATATTAAAAGTAGTTCATCAATTTTGGGGTTACTGACAAAACATCAATTTTAAGTGAAATGGTCTCAAATTTTTTTATTCAATGGCTTTTTCAAAACTCTTTTTATAGAAAACTAGCTTTGTTACCTGACAATATATAAAATTTTATTTAAAGTTTCTTGTAATTAGCCCAAAATTTTTGAGTTTTTGAAAAAGAAACAATAAACTCCTTTCCTCCTCCTTAGAATTTTAATCCCTTAGATGGAAGTTAACAAAAACCATCTGTTTCCTGGCCAGCCCACTTGGCTCAATTCAACCATCGTTGTTGGAAGAGTATTGTATTTCCAGGAAGACAAAAGATAGCTGTTTATTTCATTCTAAAGGAATTTTTAGAATTTCTAGAACTTTCACAGAATCGTGATGTACGTGCTGTTGAATTTGTGGGAGGAAAAGCTAAAATAAATATAAACAACAATACATAAATAAAATAAAGAGATCTTGAAATTTTGACCATAGGTTAAATAGCTAACACGAACGGCTTCCGAAATTTAGTCAGCGCCATCATAGTTAATAGAGGCCATATTTCAATTATAGTGCAAATCGAAAGACCGTGGGCACCCAGAAATATTTCAGAAATCGTTTATCGAACGTTGAACAAGATGAAACAACTCTCTAACTGCAAGAAATTCGACTGATTTGTAGTCAGATAAACTTCTCGTAGTTAGAGAGTCGTTTCATCTTGTTCAACAAACGATAAACGATTTCTGAAATATTCTGGGTGCCCACGGTTTTTCGATTCGCACTGTAAAAAGCGAGAGGCTAAAAGAAAACAAGTTTTTCATATTCAGTAGTTTTCTTCTTCAAAAAAAGTTCAGTATAATCTCAAAGAAAAGATTTTGTTCTTAGAAAAGCAATAAAAATAACTTACAAAATTATCCGCTTCAAGCGGTTGAAAGCGGTCCGTTAATGGTTTCTATATTATATCAAGCCATTCTAAAGTTTTACCTTTTTTGCCCTCTTTCTTATTCTTTTTCTCCTAGAAAAGTTTTTAAGAGAGAGATAAAACTTTTCTATTTAAAGAAATTATCATTATTTCTCTGAAGTCAAGTGCTAAAATTTATCTAAAATGATTTTTAAGACCAAGCAGAATAGTTAAGATTCAAGAGCTGTCTCTCAACGCCCAACCACGTTTTTCCAAAACATGTTACGTACGTTGCTTACCGACAAAAGTGCTAAATATCGTCCCCTAAAAAGATAAAATTCTCAATTTCGAGGACTTGCTTTTCCAATAACTAAAGACAAAAGTATCATTATTGCTTTTTTAGGAAGAAAAAGTAGTTCTATTGTGTAGTGCTGGTCGGCTTTTCTGTTTGTAAGCTCTCGTAAATCATTCTTGAGAGGCCACTTAAGAAGCTTCCTTAAAAAAATCAAATTCAAATTTCAAATAACTTCTCTAAAAGCCTAAGTTTTAGTCCACAAGGACCCGCTGATACTTCTCGAAACTAATTTTTTTGAAGCTTTTTTTCTGGTGAGTTTATTGTTTTGGGAGTTTTTTTACCCGTAAGATTAACAAACTCGCGTGGCAGATTCGGTTTTTGTCCGGCCAAGCCAAGAAATACCATCATGACCGCGAAAAAGCCATTAATATGTCAGGAACAAAGCGAGAAAAACCATTCCGGCTTTTTCTACCCTCTGTTCAGCCTTTTTCTTGTCAAATCTAATTCTAAAATAAGCGGAGCTATGAGAAAAAGGTTTGGCACAAAAATGCGTGTTTCTAAATAGGCGTTGACGACTGAAAAATATTAGACAAAGCTGGTGAAATATTATGAAATTTTTCACTACACCGCACCAAGCTTTTGTAACGTTGCTCGAGCTCGAGGGCTGAATAATTTTGCGCTTAAGAATAGTTTTTTTAGTATTAAAACGCTTCTTATTCAAAAAGTCGAGATAGGAGGAGAGAGATAGAGGAAGAGAGAGAAAGAGAGAGAAAGAGAGAGAGAGAGGGAGAGTATAAATAAAAAAGATAATTTCTCAGTTATTGACTACTGCACATCACACAAGACTAGAATTTATACACATTCAAAATTTCGTAATATCTATGTGTCACTCTTATTACTTTCTATTTTTATCTCTCTTATAATAAAGTAGAAAGTTTTCTAAATAAGTTTGCTTTAAGCAGTGCGTTTTTTTTAATTTCAAATCCGTAGAAAAGAAGCCCTAGAAAAAATCTTACATCTAATCTTGATATTCTAATGCTAGCCTTATATTGTGTAGAAAAAAAGACGGCACGGAAAATATATGAGAAGAGAGAGTGACAGGATGAAAACGTGTGGAAAGATTGACAATGTAATGATTGCTTTCTCACAAGGCCAGTTCGCGAGCTTGCCATTGTCCGCTGTTCCCAAATTTTATCTTTTAAAGATACCAAGCACATCTTTAAAAATTATTATCAAATCTGACTAATTTGTTTCTGGTGTTTTGGCGAAAAAATCACCAGAGAATCAATTTGGTTCTCAAGCATGAGTGACAAAGAGCAACACATTTTGTTTTTTCAGGTAATCTGGCAGTTAACAAAAGAAGAGGCGTAGAGCGCACGCAATCACAGCCTTACAAAATAAAGTTCAACACCTTAGAAATATTGCTAAATGATGATAAAAAATACAAGAACAAGTTAAAACAACTCATTTTGAAAGTAAAGGTGAAAGATCGCGAGTTCAAGAGAATATCTACAGAGCATTGCTCTGGAAAACTCGAGCGCGGCGAAGCCAATCGTAGTTGGTACCATAGTGAACTTTGAACAGTCCAGTAACGATGTCTTCCTTGGCGAAAAAAAATGTATTTTTTAACTTTAAAATCGAAAAACCGGGTATTAGTTGACTCAAAATAGATAAATGCTGTTTCGGGGATGGTTAATAAATAGATTTTCGACGAGTTAAAAAAAGGTAACACTGAACTTACATGAAGTCTTTTGCATTTTGTGGGATCGGGTTTCGTCGTTTCTTCGTCCCACGGTCGCCAGATTTTCGTGCTGAAAAAAAAACAGTTTCAATCATAACAAATCGTAAAAATGTACAAAAAAGTATAAGATAAAGTCGAGCTTACCAATTTCTATCACTACAGTCCCGCATTATGCTCGCTTATCTAGTAAATGGTAAGTGGAGGCAAAGAATGACCTCGAAATGTAGTTCAGCCAGTGAAAACCCCCTGATTGATACCGGGATTAACTAACGTGCACTTCGTCTCATTTAACTTGATATTTTTCAATGCCAAACATTTGGCCGAATCGTGCACTGAATACATTATTGGTAAAGGATTTACACACGCCATGGGTCGGTAAACGCGTACGAATATATTTACACAGCGCTGAATTTAGCCTTCACCAAAACATGCGAAGCTAAATTCAGGCTAAAATTCGCAACTAAAAGTCCCATTTTATTGTTAACTCACCTGTTTTGTGTTGTGTTTCTTCTTAAGCAGTCCATGGCCTCGGGAGAATGCTGTTGTTTTCGCTTGCTATCGACCTGTAGGAATAAAAAAGCGGTCTGAATTTGCTGCTAAAGAATTAATGAAGCAAGGTCCCGTCACGAAAGGCATTTATTGGAAGCACAATCACAAATGAATACCAATTTACATGCATTGAAGAACCCAGTCGACAGTAAACTTCTTGGACGTGGACGAAAGTTCTTCTTAAAATAAATATGGCGTCTATGTGGACAAACTGTTCGGTAAATTATTCCAGTCCGGGCTAAGGTGCTAAAAGTCGAAACAAGGCAGCCTTCGAAGGCGTTAATCAAATTCAACGACAGACAATCCTGGTGTATGTGTTACTGTGTACTTTGTGAATATTATTGTAAGCAATTTTCGACAGCGCGTTACAAAATTTCCATATGTCCAACTCCTTGTAGATTCAAATATCGGAGAAACCAATTTTCAAGCTAACATTCCTTCCCCGTCTGTCCTACTCGTCTTTGAAATGTCTAGACAATTTAAAGTCATGCTGTCAAACTTTTTGAAAGGTTTCACACCTCACAGCCAATCATCAAGTTGCAGTATTTTTGTACTTCAGTGAGAAATGTCTAATTGTCTGGGGACATAAAATGGCCAAAATTTATCGAAAACAATCTTAATTAACTTGCTTGTAACTTATTATTAAGATATCATTTAGCATAACGTTTCGTGTGGTTGTCCGTTGGAAAACACATGGTCTCCCTATTTTCTATTTGCGCAATTTGTCGTACAACTCAAAGTCATTAAAGAATTGTACACGAGACGGGTCGCTTTGCCGATTCGCGAAGGTCGTCACGCAACGAAATTCTACTATTTGGAGGTCATATTTTCAGATAAAATTCGAGTGGAGGTTTCTTAAGCCTAAGTCAATGATTTTGGGTAAATTTTATAGAGTTCAACCATAGGATTAGTTAAGGAAAAGCAGCGTCTTGACTCTAGGGAGTACAGAGATGGATTGTGTCTTATCTCTTTGAAAAATACCGCCATATGTACAGGTGTTGTTTTTATGTGTTGAATTTCGTGTTTTCCCGCCTTCTCCCTCCCAAAACAACAAAAACTTTGCATCTTTGATTTTCTTTCGTTTCGTTTACGGTATTTTCTTTCCAAAATGAACGATTTTGTTGAAAAAAGTTGCGCAAACTTGTACCTATTGTTTATACCTAATCAGCCAAAAATATAATACGATGATTTTGATTGGTCACCTCTAAGCATCTGGTTAATCTCTTTTACGCGTTCTCTGATTGGATAATACTCGTAGAGTCGGTGTAAATTTACAAAAACGTGAAATAGATCAAAAACACGTTGGAATTTATTGTAAATTTCAGGCAAATTTAATCAAAAATGTGAAAGAAATGAACGATGAGACGATCAGAGGAAATGGTTGAATGTTTATTGAATCCTCTCAACGTCTCTCTAACCGTCGAACTTCTTTAAAATAACGTTAAAATGGTAAGCTTAACGCTGTTGTTACTAAGCTTAGTTCAGAGCTTCTTTCTCGAAATTTCAGTGCCTATTATAAATTACAAAAATAACTGATCTTTTCCTGGACAACCGACCCTTTTCACTATCATTATGCAACACGAGTGTCTTCAACCTAAATATTTTCTTAAAAAGAGTGCCAAAAACAAAACTGTTGGGAAAAAGCTGTTGAAAATGTTTGTCTCTTTCTCTGTTCCTCTGGGATTTGAAAAGTTCTGGGACGAAAATTCTGCCCTGGAAAAACGTTTCCTCCATGTGTGGTATTCACTCATGAATGTGTTATCATGTTTTATCCATGAAGATTGTTGAACACCAGCTGTTACTCTTGTAATTTCATTTAATTTATAGATCTTTTTTCCAGATAATTGCAAAAGAGTTATCCTAGTACAGCATGTTGTTAATCTTTCACTTGTCAATTTTTATATACATGTTTCCATAGCAACAGTAATTTCAATAAGTACCTCAAATGAGCACAACAAGAATCAATTAGCCTTTTAGATATCTTTTTAGAATATGCAAAAATATTACTTTTCCTTAGCTAGTTTTTATATGAGAATTTTTTGTTAAAAAGTAAGAATGTAACATTTAAAAATTTTCATGTCCAATATATTTTTTCTTACTTTTTTGCCCAACTTTTTTTGCTTTTCTATGGTTTTGTGTTTATGATTTCCAAATACAAGTTACTATTTGTCATTTAAAGGGTTTTTCCTTTTATCATCAAAAACATACGTTTTTAAAGAATAAGAAATAATGATAAAACATAAAAACTAAGATTTTAAAAATACATATTGTGGTAAACCATAAATTAAAGGTAATTTAGTATTTCTTAATATCCAGAGGATATCTATGCATAATTTGGGTAAAATTTTGTAGATTTTAACAGAAAATTCTAACTGTCACCTCACCCTTTCTTTGTTAAAAATCATGCTAGAAAAAAATCGCAATAAATTGTTAACCTTTTCACACCAACTTATACATCACACCTTTGCTTACAGTTTATGTACATGCTTTCAAGTAAGACATTTGTCTTCAAAATGTATAATTTTTGCACCAAAAAAAAAAACACGAAAATATCTGCATTTAGGTATTTTTTTCCTACCACTATTACTTAGAGGTAAATCAGCAAATTTATCCCTAATACTGTGGCTTAATTTAGTGGCTTTTACACAAAGGTACTAATTCTCATAGAACTTCATATACATTGACTTATAATTTCTTGTTGGAATTTAATGTTTGAGATTCTCTTGACAAAAATCATGCTAATAATAAATATTGCTCTCCAATACTCACTTTATTTTTACAGGAAATTACCCTGGTTTAAGTCAGAATTTCCAACTGTGACTCAAGAATTCTTGCTGTTTCTCCACAGGGATCGGCTGCTTCACTTCTCTCAGAACAAATTATCCAAGATCTTGAGAAAACAACCAACTGTATGTACTTGTAAATGTACTATTTTTGACCCAGTAAAACCTTTTAACCAGCACCAAGACACTTTTAACCTTTCTTTTAAATGCTAATGTGCCCAGGAACAATGCCTAAAGGCAACACTTTCCATCACATCTTTCATGAAACAAGAGGTTTTATGATTTTTAGATTATTACCAGATGTTTCAACCCATTGTTCATATGACTGACATATTTTATTAATGGTCATGATAATCTGTCATTTCTCTAGCCCAAGGGGTCTTCACTTCAATCCTTTTCATATTAGTTTTGGGTTTTTCTTGTCATTTATCTTTATTAAGTAGAAGTTAATCAAGGATTTTAATTTAAAATTGTGTAATCTTTATCTTCATCATTTTTGCTTCACAAAGACTTTTATTTCAAATCTTTTATTACTTTTTTTAGTGTAAATTATTAAAGATTTTCTGGATGAAAATTAAAGATCTTTGCAAATTTTCAAAGCATGCATAACATTTAATAAATTACTAGGCATAAAGCAAAATTAAAACAAAATTCATTCAAAATTTTACATTATTTTTTTCTTTGAAATGATTATCTGGAATTATTCAGTGAAAAATCAAACAGATCACTGATTGGGAAAAAAAACATTTGACATTGTAAAAGCTTATTTGGTCAATTTCATTTCACCACATTAAGCTTATATTTATTTTCCCTGCTGGCAGTCTCCTTTTCTTTTTTTTTTTTTTTTTTGCTGATAGGCATTCGTGGGAAAAGAAGAAAAGGAGACTCTGCTAGCAGGGAAATGTTTATTAATGTTTAGTTACAAGAACTGTTATGCCTTACTGCTTAGAGGATATTGAAATTAGCCACTCATACAAGAATAAAGTCTCATTTAAAAACCCTTCATAAGAGGGTTCATAAATTATGCACAGGGGTATAATTATTTTTAATTTTTTCCTTAAATTTTTCTCGAAGCCTCCCCTGATATTATAAGTTAAATATTTTTCTGCCCCCCCCCCCAGCCCCCTGCTGCTCTCCACCCCACCTCCCCCCCCCCCCCAGACATCCTGCAAACCATGGAAATTTCAATCCCCCTCTATATGGGGGGGTGTGGGGGGGTACATAGACAAACAAACAAGCAAATATGCAGTTGTGAATTATGAAATTATTGATTCTTAAAGGATAATATATTTTGTTACTTTACCTTTCAGTCACAGCCAAAGAAATCACTAAAATTCTCCAGCGCTACACTCACTATGATATAGATAACTTCCACTCCATCCCTATCAAGTACTTCCTTGATATCCCTGAAGTATCAACCATACCAATCATGCCGAAGGTTGCAGTTCTCTTCCTGGATCCTGAAACAAAAGGCATCACACCTGAGAATTTTGTGAATTTGTTTTCCATGCTTAGTTCAAAAACATCCCTTGAGGCGAGGAAAAAGTGTATGTAGAATTTGATAAACTTTTACGATTTTTTGTGTGTATTAAACTAGGGTTTAAAAATATTTTCAAATCACATTTTAGTACCCAAACTCTACTCAGCAAAGAGAAATGAGGAGGTCTGGGTATGAGAATGTCAAAAAATATCCTAAGGGGAGGGGAGGGAGGGAAAAGCCTGACCAGGAGGAAAACTATAGGGTATCAAAGCAGGTTGATTTGGAAGACAAAATAAAAATTTCAATCTCCTGAGAATTTGAACCTATTGTTTTGTCATCCAAATTGAGCTGCATTCTGAAGTACTGCAAGGAGGCTAATTTCAGAGTTTAGAGGTTGCAAAAATGGAGAGGCCTCAAATTAATTTCCCAACATCATCCACCAAGCACCAGGGATAAGGATAGAAGGTTTTCAGACTTCAAACTGTTAATATCTTTGCAAATCTCTTTTAATTCCAGTTGCTTTCAAAGCATTGGATACAGATGGCAATGGATTCTTAAGTCATGACGAGTTGTTTAGCTTCTACAGAATGCTCCTTGGACCCACACTAAATGATAAACAAATACTCAACATCATTATGACAAACATCAAATATAAGAGTGGTGCTAATGAACAAGGACTGTCATACCAAGACTTTCTTGAAGTAAGCTAATACTATTTCATTATTGTGAAAAATCCCCATACCTTCCCACATAGGAGAATTGGTTACTATTTCCAAGGGGTGGGGAAGGTCTATTTTGTAGTTCCAAAAAATATTTATATCTTCCCCCACAGAGAAGGAGATTGCAATTTCCAAGGGTTAGGCAGGGCCTGAAAATATCCATATCCCCCTCTAAGAAGAGTTGGAGTTTCCAAGGGGTGGTGAGGTCTGAATGATTAAAAATAGCTTTTAAGATTGAATCATATCTAAAAAGGTTCATTATAAAAATGTGTTGCTTTTCAGCTCATTTCTGACGAAGAACTTAAAAACCTGTTCACAGTGGATCTGCAGTTACCATAGAAACCATACATGTCAAACCTGGTTTATTGAAATTGATTATATCATAAAAGTAATAACAGACCTTTCCCGAATTTACTTGGATGATCACAAAACAATGGTTTCAAGTCGAGGTTGGCCTTGATAAATAAAAGAATCAACTTCAGTCTCGACTTGGAACCATTGCTCCATGATTATACAAGCAAATTCAGGAAAAGTCTATTGACAAAATTTAAAGTTGAAGATTTATTTACAAAATTGTGCTATTTATAAAACTACAAATATTAACTTATGATGTAAATATGTAGAAATATCTCTTAGTAATTTCTACCTTAAATACTGGCCGAACAAAATATATTTTATCCATGCATTAAATTATAAAATATGTGCATATTTGTTGAAAATAATTCCTAATTTATGGAATTTAAAAAAAACACTCTTTATGTGGCCATAATAATTATTATTATGAATGTGCTTATGCGTGCAGAAGCAGAAAAATTAACAACAATAATAAATAAATTGAAAAATATCTTAAGCGTGCATGACATTTTTTTACTTTGACAGGGGCGAATCTAGGGGTAGTTCATTACTGTTCGTTTGAATCTCCTAAACTGCAATTGAACCCCCCTAAATGAGAACTGTGAATCCCCCTTTGTTTAGAAAATATCAAATGTAAAAACTTTTTTTTTTTTGGTTCAGCACTTTGGCAGTTGGACCCCACTAACCAAACTTTTGAACCTCCTAGCAAAATTCCTTGATCTTCCTCTGTTTGATGCCTTAGACTACAAAAACTAAAGTAATACTGAGGTTCTAGATTTCATTTCTAATACCCTAAAAGTACCTAATTGCTAATTTCAGCATGATCTTAAAGAAAGGACATATAAGTATCCTGGATAATCCTATATAGGAGTGCCCCCACCTCTCCCGACTCCCAGGTGCCTATAGAGAGACATTACAAAATTCTGTGAATGTCATAACATTCCTAAGAGAATGAGAGGTTTTATTCACATGTCCAGTTCTCTATTAAGTTTCTCAACTTCCACATCAATGTAAGTAGGAAGAAAAAACTTCCACCATCTGCTTTTCTGTTGGTAAACCATCAACCAGAACCGTGATTTCTTCTTCTTACGGATGCTCAAGGACAGGGTCTTGAAGAACTCCATGACAGAGTTTGACCTCCCAATTAAGTCGTAAAAATCCACAATAGACAGATCAGAAACCAAGAGTAGAGATTGGAAGCCAAACAGCAACCCCATAAAGACAGTCACCACGACAACTGGAGCCAGGAGGATGATGTACTCGCCCATTTCTTCGCACATCTCCGGTGTAGTGGCATTGATCTTATGCATGATACCAGTGTATTTACTAAATTCAGTGAAATCTGGGTGATGAAGCAGGGATGAGAGTTGATTGGCACCTATCACTTGATAACATGATGCAAAAGGGAAATAAGCTATATAAGAGGCATATGCCATTCCAAAGAATGCATAGCCCAGAAATGTGTAATAATAGACATAGTTTTTCAAACCCACGCAGTTATTCGTGAATGGACAGTGATGGCACATCATTCTAACACAGGTGTTGCACCAGCTGCAATGGTGGGTCCCGAAGTTTCGAATCTTTCTACACTTGACACAAATTTCATAGCGTTTGACGAAGCTCCTTTCCTTGGTAAACTCTTCCTGGGTTTGTGGGTACCCCGGCTTGATGAAAACAGCGCAAAGATAGTTAAAAATCACTACACTGAACTCATACACCACAAAAATGATATGGGCCCAGCCACGGAGCGTATAATAAGCATCTTCCCCAACATGAGACTGAAGATAACGGCTAAAGAACAACCAAATCAAGCTTGCAAACATGAACATGATAGGAACGATTTGAGTATAACTGATGAAGCTCTGCGACGGTAAAGATTTACGAATCTTTGGGAAAAGTCTCGGCAAAATCTGGAAAATCAGAGCGCCTAGGACGATGACAAGGGCAAAGATTATAACAAGGTGAGTTACAAGCGCCATCTTGAAACCAAGGGTCAAGCTTGAATGCTTGAATGACAAACAAGGATGCGTTGCTCGGGCTGCTTCCAAAATTGGCTTCCCAGTGACGTCACTTCTAACAATTCCAGCTACAAAAACTAGTTCTCAAAAAACTATTTCCACTATGAATTATTCCCTACTCATATACCTAAACATTTACAACAGTTTTGAAATCATCTCAGAACATTTAAGACTAAATTTTAAGTGTTTCCCCCTGACTTTTAGGAACCGGAAATACGCAACAGCTGATAATTTGCTTACAAGCGGATTACGTCATACCAGTAACCCAAAGAGGAGCTTGGGCTCAAGTCAACAAAAGATGGCGGTCGTTTTGTTAGTCATTCTTGGAGTCGGTCTTGTCCAGGGAGCGTTTATCCTCAACACCGTACGATCCATGTTCCCGAAAGGAGGGAAGAAGAGTCGCTTTCAAAGATGCTTGAGTAGTTTTCAAATTGCTCCGATAATTTTGATAGAAGTAGCAGAAATTTGGTTCTTCGTCATGGTGTTTTTGCCTGCAGAAGTTGAGTTACCTTTGAGCTCAACCAAAGGCTGGATTTTGATTTTCATAGCATTTTATCTGTGGATCAATATGGTGTTCAACTATCTAGCAGCGATGATTGTATCACCTGGATATCCAGAAAGTAGAAAAGAATTTGAGACAGATTCAGAGATGGATGTTAGGGACGAAGACTTCTGCTCAAAATGTGACCGCGTTAGATACGCAGGAACGCACCACTGTAGTACCTGTGGTACTTGCGTGACATTTATGTCACACCACTGTCCCTTTACAAACAACTGCATTGGTCTAAACAATTATTCATATTTTTATTTATTTCAAATATACTGTGCTCTTGGACTCTTATTTGCCTCATATTGCACATATGATTCTTTCATGGCTTGCATGGTCTATGACTCGAGCAACAGACATTCATTTTCTTCCAGGTATAGCACCCATGTGTGTAATGAACTTGAGGACTACCCTGTCCTTTTCTTAGTTGCAATATTACTATTTCTATTTATGATTATGGTGTTTTGTTATCACACTATTTTACTGCTCGCAGACCTCTCGATGATAGAGTTTTTGAGATTATTTCAAAACAGTTTATCTCTTTGGACTCTTCTCAAGATCATGTGCTTCAGAATTGTTGGAAGGAAGAAGTTTCTGCTCAGAACATTGTTACTTAACCATCGTAAGAAATTATGGAAGTTTTTCTTGCCCATGATTAATGATATCAATGACCATTGGCATGGGCAAGAAATGTCAATATAGAACTTATAAGGAGCCAGATATATATAGAGGCTTCGCACCATCACATGATGTCAGCCATGACAGGAGGCACAGCAATAGAGTTTCTTTCCCCTTGGAAATTGATTTTTTTTCTCATGTAAATCAGATTAGACTAGATTCAATAATTGTTCCTGCCTCCTGTCATGGCTGCCATCACATGATGGTTGGAGTGCCTCTATAGGGATGAGTTTCAAATTTTTGTTGTAAAATGTCCTTCAGAAATAAAAGATAAATAAAGGAATTGATTTGTTTTCTTTTGCAATTTTTTCCCTTCTTCCCAATCTTCTCTTCTTCTTTTACAAAGCGGGTTACCTGTGAATTCCTGCCAATGAACAATCAATCCCAGCCCCCTCCCCGAGAGTAGGAGCAAAACCTCCTCTCCCCTCCCTAAGATCATTATTTTGGCGCGTAATTTTGAAGACAAGATGGCGACAAGATCGTCGCTTAGGACTTCTAACATTTCTCATCTATAAATCGCTCCAAATAAGTTTATAACCTTAGTTAGTCCACGGGAAGTACTATTTGAATATAGATGTTATTTCTTCGTTGAGTTGATCACAGCAAAATTCATTAGAAATTCGTTTAAGTTCCTATCATTTTTGACCAGTGTTTCGTAATTAATCGATCTCGTAACGTAACGTGGAGAGACAGAAATGTTTGAAAAATTCTCTTACAGTCGTAAAACATCTCCGTTTAATAACGATACAAAGACTAGTAAATCTAATGATGGCAATTCGAGAAAAGATAGACTTAAAAAAGCACGGACATTGGGCCTAGACGAAGTCGTAGTGGCAGTAACAGAGACACCAGTGGGCAGCCCTGAAGTCGACTCTAACGACAGCCATTCAACCGACGATGAAGATCTTCTCAAACCAGCTTTAGGAACAGACACAGAAGGAAATAACGAAGCGAAAGGACTCAAAAGTACTCGTACAGACTCAAAAGCTGCTATGAATAAGCAGTGTTCATCGAAAAATGTACAAAAGTCATACAAAGAAAGCGTTCACGATGCATATGGTAAGTTTGTAAAAACTGATAAAAATATTAAGCTTATATTATGAATAGAAATTCGAGAGATTTGTACGAAACACTTGAAGATATTTTACCAAATGAAAAGGAGGAGATAAAAAGACGAGCTGCTGAATTAAGCAGTAATTTAGATGGTGCTGTTGATACGGTTTTTGCGCTGAGTGCTGAAGAAAATACTGGTATGAATATTAATCAGCCTATTTAATTAACGTTGGGGAAGAAGGGGGAGAGTAGAGGGAGTGCGGGGGGGGGGGGGGGATTGGGGGTCTCTTCCTTGATTCAAAGGTTTTTCTCTGGTCCTCCCCTTTAAATCTGTATTCTTAGTTTACAAAATGTAATGTAAAATGAATTTGGTTTTCGCATGATATCATAAATTATCAAGACTTTGACCGTTTTACGGCTTCGGCAGATAACACGGCCTTGGTCTTGATAATTTACCATATCTTGCTCAACCTCATCCAATAATTTTTATATATTATCATTCTTATTATAAGTATTATTATTACTATTACTATTCCTGTTATTGTTATTATTATTATAATGTGGTTTATTTCAACAAGTCTGACTTGACTTTTTACAGAAGATTGCAGAAATATGGCCTAAGCAAAATTATTATTATTACTATTATTGTTATTATTATTATTATTATTATTATTATTATTGTATAGCTGATATAGTGTTAGAAGAATCATAATGATGGCAATAAACATTTTGTTACGATGCTTTTAGATAACAGTGAAAGCCCAGTTATTATCAAGAAAAAGGGAAAGAGAAGAAAACGGGTGATGTCTTTTAATGACAGTGATTCAGATGTCTGCCAAACACCAAACAAGAAACAGAAATATTCAAGGGCTGCAAAATGTCCAAACATGAGTAAGACATGATGATGATGTTTTTGATAATGATGATGGCAATGATGTTGATGGTGATGACGATGATGATGGTGATGACAATGATGATGGGGATGACAATGATGATGGTGATGACAATGATGATGGTGATAATGATGATAGCAATGATGTTGATGGTGATGATGATGGTGATGACGATGGTGATGGTGATGACGATGATGATGGTGATGACAAGGATGATGGTGATGATGATGATGATGATGGTGATGATACAGATGATGGTGGTGGCAAGGTGGTAATGTTGATAATAACCGATAATGATGATGATGGTTATATAGGGCCAAAGCCACTATTTGGACAGTTGTCCAAGTTTCTTGAGTGATAAATATTTTTTACAAGAGGAAAAATGGTTCTTACAGTAAAAAGTGGTCCAGTTAAAACCAGCCAACCATACTGGTGGCTGCGACCTTGATGATACTGATGTACATGTCAATGAAATTAATGATGATGATTGTGATGATGATGAAAATTGCATGTGGTGATGATGAGGATGAGGATGATGAGGATGATGATGATGTTGGTTGGTGGTGGTGCATGGGGATGGTGAGGATGAGTATGATAACAATAATATTAGATGGCAATGATGGTGTTTTCTTATTTACACAAAGACAAAATGAATAAACTGTAAGGGATAATTTTAGAGTCTAAACTATTTTTCCTATAAATTTGCAGCCAATAACATTGCACACAAGAGAGAGTTACAAAATAAGAAGAGTAGTAAAGATAACGATGAAGTTATTGAAATTTCTGATGATGTGAATGAAAGTAAAGGTTGGCTACCAGGTATGCTAGATCCACAAAGAAAGTACTAGAATATCACCTCAGATCTTTCTAACCCTTCGGCAATGATTGGCAATTCCATTTCTCTCTCTAGTATGAATATCTTCTGGATCTACACAATATACTCACTTAAATCCACCCTCCCCACCCTTTGGAAATTCTAATCTCCCTCCGTGGGGAGGTATGGATATTTTATGGTACTACACAATATACCCTCCTCAGGCCTTCAAACCCCTTGGAAATTCCAATCCCCCTCTGTGATGGAGGTATGGACATTTTCTGGTACTACACAATATGCCCTCCTCAGACCCTCCCCACCCCTTGGAAATTCCAATCTCCTTCTGTGGGGAGGTATGGACATTTTCTGGTACTACACAATATACCCTCCTCAGGCCTTCCCACCCCTTGGAAATTCCAATCCCCCTCTGTGATGGAGGTATGGACATTTTCTGGTACTACACAATATGCCCTCCTCAGACCCTCCCTACCCCTTGGAAATTCCAATCTCCTTCTGTGGGGAGGTATGGACATTTTCTGGTACTACACAATATGCCCTCCTCAGACCCTCCCTACCCCTTGGAAATTCCAATCTCCTTCTGTGGGGAGGTATGGACATTTTCTGGTACTACACAATATACCCTCCTCAGGCCTTCCCACCCCTTGGACATTTCAACTCCCCCCCCCCCCCCCCCATTAATGTGGAAGGTACATAATCTATACTTCTCAGATCATTCTCATTAATTTTGAATTCAATTTTCGCTATCCTTTTTTTCTCCTTTCCTTGTAAAGCTACAATAATGTTTATTATTTGGACAGATAACCCAATTGATGTTGATGACATTGTGATGGATATCAATGATGATGGTTTTGGAGATGATGATGAGGCTACCATTCTTTCATTCCTTAATGATTCTTCAAAGGAGGAGCTCAACACAATCCCTGGATTCTCCTCCTCAAAGTCTAACAAGTTGATTCGACTGAGACCATTTGATTCTTGGAAGGATTTGGTAAGACAGTGACATAAGTTGTGAATGCTAGATAGAACAGTTTTCGTATGAGATAGTATATGAAAAACTTACAGCACGGACCATGCCTTGCCGTGTCAGTGCCATGCCATGTATGAAAACATTCCACATTCGGTGCAGTACTGTCAGTGCCACACCGTAACACTGTACCATGACTTTTCACACTTATACAAAATCTGCTATATTGTCATTTCCTTGCTGTATGTGATTGTGACTATACATTATATATGCTTTCATGGTCGTAGAAATCTATGCCTTCTCTATAATTAAAATAACAATATTTAACTTACTCTCTCCAATGCAACCTTGGTTTGAGTCCTGCCAGGCTCAGTGTTGTATGTGAGTAGAGCTGCTTGTTGGTTCTCTTCTGTGCTTCAAGGGTTTTTCTCCAGGTTCTCCAGCTTTTCCTCTCTCCACAAATCAACTCCTAAATTCCAATTTGATCTGGCATGGAGTGCTTTAGTTTTCTGGGTTTTTTCTTTTTTTTCAGAAATCAAAGTTAGAAGCAGCCAAAGGTCTAACAGTCCAGGTATTAAACAGTTTTCCAGGAATTTCTATGGTATTTTTACCTTAAATGACAAAATGTATTGTCCCAAGCAACTGCTACCACTAAATAACATTTATTTTGATAGGTGCCTTACTATGTGTGTTCTGAGAACTGTGCTATATTAGTTAATGGAGCATGGTGATGCATCAAACTGCCACTACTTTGTGCTGTATTAGTAAATGGACCATGGAAAAAGCTGTTCTTACTATTTGACTTTTAATTCCCAAATTCACAATACAAATTCACAATGCAGGACAATGATATGTTTTTAAAATTTCCCATTCATTTGTTTATTTTATTTTTTATTTTTCCTAGATTCTTTGGGATTGTCATTTGTTGTTAGAGAAAAGGTTGCATGTGATGAAACTAATGAAAAAATGTGAAAGAATAGCCAGGAAAATCCAGAAAATGTTGTCTCACCAGACCAGTGGAATGGTAGGTGTTATGTGTGGCTATATGCGCATTGTTCTATCCATCCATCTCTCTATCCTTCAGTTCATCCACCCTGGTCCCATACATCTATCCCTACATCCATCCATTTTTCACTTCATCCATCCCTCCATTCATCCCTTCATTCATTCATCCATCCCTCTGTCTATCCATGCAACCATCTACCAATCCATCCATCCATTCAACTATCAATCCATCTCTATATTTATCCATCCATCTATATCTGTTCATTCCATTCATTCATCCATCAGTCTGTCCATCCATCCATCTATCCATCAATCCATCCATCCATTCAACTATCTATCAATCTATCCCTCCATCCATCCATCCCTCCCTCCCTCCCTCACTCCATCCATCCATCCATCCCTTCCTCCCTCCCTCCCTCCATCCATCCATCCATCCATCCATCCATCCATCCATCCATCCATCCATCCATCCATCCATCCATCCATCCATCCATCCATCCATCCATCCATCCATCCATCCATCCATCCATCCATCCATCCATCCATCCATCCATCCATCCATCCATCCATCCATCCATCCATCCATCCATCCATCCATCCATCCATCCATCCATCCATCCATCCATCCATCCATCCATCCATCCATCCATCCATCCATCCATCCATCAATCAATCCATTTATCTACTGTTCCTCTATTTTACAGGAAAATAATATTTCTCAACCAGGAATAATAAACAAGAGGTAAATACTTTATGAGGTGATATTAGTTAGCAATTCAATATTTAGTCTAGATATTGACCTTACCTGTCATTTCAGTTGCAAGCTCAAGCCATACCAGTTCACTGGTTTAAACTGGTTGATTCTGATGCATAAAGAAGAAATGAATGGGATTCTGGCAGATGAAATGGTAAATAGGAAAAATGTTGTAGTGGTATTCGTATAAGTAGGTATAGTACAGATTTATTATTGTCGTCGTCATCATCATCATCATCATCATCATCATCATCATCATCATCATCATCATCAGGTCCATCATCATCATCATCATCATCATCATCATCATCATCATCATCATCATCATCATCATCATCATCATCATCATCATCATCATCATCATCATCAGGTCCATCATCATCATATCATCATCATCATCATCATCATCATCATCATCAGGTCCATCATCATCAGGTCCATCACCATCATCATCACAGCTAGTACAACCTCTGGGCTGATCTAAGTCAGGGCATGGCTAACTCACAGATTGAACCCTTTTAAAAACAACCTCTGGGCTGATTTAAGTCAGGGCACGGCTAACTCACAGATTGAACCCTGAAACAACCTCTGGGCTGATCTAAGTCAGGGCATGGCTAACTCACAGATTGAACCCTGAAACAAACTCTGGGCTGATCTATGATTGTTGATTATTATTTTTGTTCTGATTTCAGGGTCTTGGTAAGACCATACAAGCGATAGCATTCATAGCCCACTTAATAGAACAAGGAGACGATGGTCCCTACCTCATAGTAGCACCTGCATCTACTGTAGGTATGTGAAATGTAATATATTTTCACATCGAACAGAATCAAATTGGAATTGAGGAGTTGGTTTTTGTGGTGGTGGGAGGAAAGCTGGAGAACCCAGTGAAAAAGTCTCAAAGCACAGGAGAGAACTGAAAAGCAACTTTACTCACATACGACAGCAAATTCAGGTATCATTGGTGATCGAGCGAGGTAGACTGTGTATTAGCATCGCACACCACCACCCATCAGCTATCCTTCCTTTAATGTTTTATGGGTAGTTTGTTCTCATAATTTATCTCTCCACGAATATTACAACCAATAGTCCCCTTCACAGTTCCCTGACAGTTCCCTGCACCATCTTAAAAGGTAATCATATGCTAGCCTTTGCATTAAAGTGAGACATGAGGTGACCTTGCAATAATAGAGACCTTTTTTAACACCTTGGACAATTATTCACATGTCTCTATCATTGCAAGGTAACTACATGTCTCGTTTAGATAAAGAGGTATATTATATGGCTACCTTTCAAGTTGGTGCAGGGAACTGCAAAAGGGACTATTCTTGCTATATATTATATATTAATGTTAGTTTTGTGTTTTGTAGATAACTGGGTGAAGGAACTACAGCACTGGTGCCCAACTGTGAATTACGTTAAATACTATGGTAATTATTCTACATGCTCATGATGTACATCCACTAAATTTTCAAGTCTTGGCCCCCACCCACTTCCCCCCCCCCCTTCTTAGTCTTATACATACTTGTTCATTATATTATCAGATCAAAGTCCCGTCCCCCCCCCCACCCACTTTGTCCACCCCTCCCCCCCCCCCCCAACTTCAAAGGTGACATGCAGCCAGTCATCAGACAATTAATGTCTGGCCAGAATAATTGGAACTTGTCCACTTAAATCTATGCCTTGCTGGTCTTTTTGAACACTGTAACAATGAGCAAGAAATGGGGTATGACCAAACTAAAAATAATTTGCCCAGTTATCATGACCAGCGGCCGACCAGCTGTTATCACATGGTTCCACAGCTAGTCCTTGCTATAGAGGATTCATGCCATCATTTGTCGCAGAGCAATAACATCCCTTCACTCTTAGGAATTGAATTCTTTTTCATATAACAATTAATCGTATTGTTCCTGCTATCTAACCTGGTTGCCGCCATCACATGATGATACAAAACCTCTAGTGTAATGTGTTCTAACCTCTGGTATATATGAACATACTGACAGGTTCGGCTGAAGTAAGAAGCCATCTTAGAGAAGATATACTGTCCCAAGATGTTAAGTACCAGGTCATCATCACCACGTGAGTACATGCATTTGATGAAATATTTGTTTTACGATGTGTGGTCTGGGGAAAAAAATCAGTACCCCACCATGGAGGAAATTGGAAATTCCCTCAGGGGGTGGGGATGGGTAGTCAAACCTTGTAATTTTGTTTTTTCTCTGACCCCCATACCCCCTAGTCTCCTTTGCAGCCGTCATTAGTTTTGGTCTCAGATCCTCCCGTCATGTCACTCATGTGAACCAAAGAAACATATGCTTATTCTCATGCTTATGTCGCTAAAGTGAACCAGTAGTTAAATTAAGGCACAAGAAGAGAGAAAGAAATTTATAACCTGCACGTAGTCTGCAGCTGGGTTTAGTGATTCAAACCGAACTTCAGTTACAGGAAATACTAATATTCGTGGATATAAATCAAACATTATGCTAGCTTATTCATTTGTCTCACGATTGTGGCAGTTACGTGGACCACAAAGTTTCAACTGCTTAATCTGCTATAGTCTTCATCAGACATTGGCGTAGGCTAGAAGGTGGTCTTGCTAACATATATTTGGCTTTAGTAATCCTTCCTTACTTTGCAGATATCAAATGGTCATAAGTACCCCACAAGACAGAAGCCTATTTCGTAAGCTGGACACTCACTATGTGGTTTTTGACGAGGGTCACATGTTGAAGAATATGAGGACACAGCGATACCAGAAGCTGTTCAACCTCAGGGTAAATCTTTATCTTCACCTTTATATATTGCTGCTTTGTAGTGGGTCAGTCTTTAATTATAGAAGGTGTTATTGTTATCGCCAGTCATCAACATCATCACCACAATCATCATCATCATCATCATCATCATCATCATCATCACCACCATCATCATCATCATAAGCCATCACTATCATCATCATCATCATCAGCCATCATCATCATCAGCCATCACCATCATCACCACCATCATCATCACCACCATCATCATCATCATAAGCCATCACCATTAACATCATCACCATAATCATCACCATCATCATCACCATCATCATCACCATCATAATCACCGTCATAATCATCATCATCATCATCATCATCATCACCATCATAATCACCATCATAATCACCGTCATAATCATCATCATCATCATCATCACCATCATCACCACCATCAACATCTCATACATTGTCTTCACCAACAGTAATCATCATCATCACCATCATAATCACCATCACCATCATAATCACCATCATCATCACCATCATAATCACCATCATAATCACCGTCATAATCATCATCATCACCATCATCACCACCATCAACATCTCATACATTGTCTTCACCAACAGTAATCATCATCACCATCATAAAGTGAAGTGCCCATAAAGTCCTCCACTGGTCACAATTGTAAAGCGCATTGAGACATTGTGAAATGCGCTATATAAGAACTTCCCATCAACATCTTCCCATCATCAATTTCGCCATGTGTGCTACCAGTATCATTAGTCATCATTAACATCACCATCACTATTAATCATCATTGCCATGGATACATTATCATCATCACTGTAACTTATCATTATCTACACCAACCTCATCAACATCACAACCATATCACCATGAGTGTAATTGGTTATCATCATCATTATTGTTATTATCATATCAGGCCAGACGCCGTCTTCTCCTCACCGGTACCCCTCTACAGAACAACCTTCTAGAGCTGATATCACTGCTGAGTTTTGTCATGCCTAACATGTTTGACGAGAGTTCTGAAGGACTGAAAATGTTATTCTCTGACAAAAAAGTAAGTTTTGAGTCTTTCTTTCTTCCTTTCTTTCTTCCTTTCTTTCTTCCTTTCTTTCTTTCTTTCTTTCTTTTTTTCATTCATTCTTTCATTTTCACTCATTCACTTTATCTTTCCCTCAGAATGAAGAGTCCAGTGTAACATACGAGAAAGAGATATTAGAGCAAGCCAAGAGAATTATGAAACCCTTTGTCCTTAGACGCTTAAAAAGAGACGTAAGTGCATAGCCACTATCCCACACAACCTAAAGTTGTGTCAATCACATTGTAAACTCAGAATAGATATTTTCCACTTCATACGAATGAACACCCCTGTGTTCATTGATCACAGACAAATTGACTCAGGGATATAACCTCATTTCAGCATCAGAATTAACTTTCACAAATATTAACGGTAAAGTAAAGAATGCATAACTTCAACAATACAAACACTTTGAAATTCCACGGACCTTCACTGGAACACATGAATATTCTACACAAAATTACTGAGCTATGAACAAAATGTTCATTGATTGGTTAATTTGTTCGAGCTGAGAGAAGTGAAATCACCTGGTCTGGTAGGTTAGTTATTTTTAATGGTCTTGGTTATGGCTGGAAGCCATTTAAGTGTCACGGATGGTAAGTTTCGTGGGAAGTCTTCTCTAAGAAAGGAATTTCAACCTTTTATTTCATGCTTGTTTCTTCTGTAGGTTCTTCAACAGCTTCCTCAGAAACACGAGGAGATTATCATGTGTGATTTGACAGAGCATCAACATGTTCTCTATGAAAAAGTGTTTCTGGAGTGTTATCAAAGATTCAAGCAAAATGGTGGGTAATTGTAACTGAGTTTGTTAGATTTTTTTCTTTTTTCATTCATCCCATCCATTCATTTATCTATTCATCCACCCATCCATCCACCCATCCTTCAAACTATTCATCCATCTATCCATCCTTCAACCTATTCATCCATCCCATCTATCTATCCATCCACCCATCCTTGCATCCATCCACCCACTGATCCATCCTTCCATCCTTCCATCCACCCATCCACCCATCCATCCATCCCTTCCATCCATCCATCCATCCCTTCCATCCATCCATCCATCCATCCATCCATCCATCCATCCATCCATCCATCCATCCATCCATCCATCTATCCATCCATCCATCTATCCATCCATCCATCCATCCACCTATCCATCCATCCCTTCCATCCATCCATCCATCCATCCATCCACCCACCCACCCATCCATCTCCCGACTCATCACTCATTCTATTTGCATATTTCTCATGCATCTGTTCACAGGTGGACTCAGTAAGAACAGCACCTATAAAAACCTAACAATGCCTCTTCGCATGACTTCCAACCATCCATTGTTGCTAAGAAACCATTACAACGATAAGAAACTCCTGGAGATGGCTACTCAATACTGCAAGGTAAGAAAAGCATGGGTGGTGTGTACTGCGGAGCACCCTAAAAAGTGGGGGGGGGGGCTATATAAGAGACTAGTATGGCAAAAAGTGGGGGGGGGCTAAGATTGGAAAATATAAGAGACTAGTATGGAAAAAAGGAAAAAGTGGGAGGGGGCTATAGCCCCCCCCCCCCCCCCCCCGTATCCGCGGTCCCTGGTGATGGTTGTCAAATATATATTGTAAGGAGCCACAGGGATCCCAAAGGACAGCCTTGCTTTTGAATCCATGCTGGATCTTTTCCTCTGTCTAGTTTTATTCTTATACTCTGCTCTTTCTCACTCTTGGTTTTCTCTAGGACATAGCACATCGTGATTGTGACCTTCATCTTGTCTACGAAGACATGACCGTCATGACGGACTTCGAAATCAATCGACTTTGTATGCAGGAATACGTAAGTAGAGATCATGAGACTTCCCCTTCCCATCCCCTTCCCATCCCCTTCCCATCCCCTTCCCATCCCCTTCCCATCCCCTCCCACCAAGGGATAGTTTGGTATTCTGTAACCTCTCTTGAGATTGGTGTTGTGACTCAGTTATAGTTGATTGCTTTTTTTACTCAAGCTGGACCAGAATGCACCATCTTGTATCTAATAAAGGCACACACCCTCACTCCAAATCATGTGACCAAAGCTGCACGGAACGGAACGACTTGTAGTTTAAGCAATAATTTATATTCATAAGCGGCATATTGATAGTAACTCTCCTCGTCCTCTGTGGTCTATTTTGCTAGTGTTGTCTCCAACCATGTGACCTATACTTCTAACGTGACCTATCCTGACCACGTGATCTAACGCTGCCCACGTGACTTTACACTGTCCCTCTTTTTTTTTTTTTTTTTCTTAGAAACTGACACCGTATATCTTGGACCAAGAAATTTTGATGGATGCTGGGAAATTTAATGTCTTGGATTCAATGTTACCCACCATGAAAGAACAGGTAGGTACAAAAAATTAGGGTCTGTCTTGTGTTGTCTGTCTGTCTGTCTGTCTTGTTTTGTCTGTCTGTCTTGTCTGTCTGTTTGACTTGCTTTGTCTGTCCTAGTGTTTGGTATGTCTGTCTGTCTGTCTTTTTTAACTAATGCATCCATCGTGAATTGCACTAGATTCAGTACTTTGCTCCATTGTAACCACAGTTAATAATAATGTCAGTGTCAAACACAATCTAACAGGACTGTTTTTCTGGATCCGTGGTACAGGGTGATCGTGTGCTGCTATTCTCTCAGTTTACACTGGTCATGGACGTCATAGAAGTCTACTTGAAACGGAAAAACTACGGGTTTCTTAGATTAGACGGCAGTACTAAAGTAGCTGAAAGGTAAAGGCTTCATGCGAGATACTTGATGGACGTAATCATGGTTATAATCATGATGGAGGAAGGTGGTAAAAGATGGCGATGATGATGATGATAGTGATGTTGCTGGTCGTGGTGATGGTGATGATCATGAGGATGATAGTGATGATGATGATAATGAGCATGATGATAACGAGGGCGATGATCATGAGGATGATGGTGTTGATGATGATTATGATGATAGTGTTGGTGATCATAATGATGATGGTCATGAGGGCGATGATAGTGATGAGTAAGAGGATGATGGTGATGATTATGAGGATGATAGTGGTGATGGTGAATGATGATGATGGTGGGGTTGATGATGATGGTAGGTGTGGTGTTTGTGTTATTGTTAGAGGAAGGATGGATAATATCAAGCCTTTTCTTTCTTTTCCAAACAGGCAAAACCTGATTGACAAGTTCAACAGTGAACCAGACATTTTCATTTTCCTACTGTCAACAAGAGCAGGTATGTTACCACAAACATTACCTTGGGCGTAATGTTTTGCCCATTTCAGACCACGTTTCATTCTCTTGAGAATAAGATTCTTTGAGTTGTATCCAAAAGAAAGGGAAATGATAGTCCAGGAAATGACACGTGGTCTGAAATGGGAAAACATTACTCCCAAGTTAGAGGTCTATATTAATTTCTCAAAAATGCTGTTTGCCAAATTCCAAATTTTTGAGGAACTCCTCGTTAGGATTGGGGACCACAGCCACCCAGTGAATCCCCCAAACTGGGTGTCTACCACGTGACTGTCATGATTGGTAACATCAATACTGTTTCTCCCTCCAAGGTGGTCTAGGTATTAATCTAACATCAGCGAATGTAGTGATACTAAACGACATCGACTTCAACCCTTATAATGACAAACAAGCTGAGGACAGATGCCATCGTGTTGGACAAACAAGGTAAGTTAACAACAACAACCACTACCTAACTTTGTATGTATTAAAGTAGTTTATTCTTACTTTGCCTTGCCAGAGATGTTCGTGTGTACAAGCTGATATCAAGAAACACCATCGAAGAAGCCATGTTAAAGTGCGCGAATAGTAAACTGAAGCTAGAAAAAGATGTGGTGTCGACGGACGATGATGGTAAGAACTGTCAATATCCATTATACACCCCTTACAGCACGCCTCAATGTAGCTCAATTTGGAGATCAAAACGACAGGTTCTAATTCTCAGGAGATTAAAATTCTTTTGTTTTGTCCTCCTAATAAAATATATTTGTCTTTTTTGTTGCGTGACGTCATGGCCGCCATCTTGTTTTCTTAGCAAAATAATTTTCCTGGCAATCGTTCTAGATTATCGTATTTTCTTTTACGTCAGCGATGACTTCATGTCAAAAAAACTCCTATTTTTCTCTCTTGCAGAAGAAGACTTTGCTTTCATTCTTGGGCAGACTTTCATGAATACCGGAAGTTCAGCAAGCGTCGTCGAGAAGGAGTAGGGAACTTAAGATTTGCAAAAAATCTACGATGGCGACGTCAACCGGAAGCGTAAATAATTTCTCTTTGAATTTCTGTTCATTGGAGATTTCATTCAAAACATTGTCAGTAAGCTCAACTCATCCACAGGGAAGACAGACTTTGAAGGCGCGAATCCCCAAAGTGAAGTTATTTACACTTCCGGTTGACGTCGCCGTCGTAGATTTTCAAATCCCTAGTAATGTTAGGCAAGCATACTAGAGAAAGCATTTGTGGAAAACTAATGTGACTCTCAATTGGTTTTCCCTCTTAACCAATCAAAATGCGCCAAAAACGAACACCATCCAATCACAGTGCACCATTACGGAAGCCATTTAAGTACTTGTCATGACTATTCTCATGCTATCCAATCATACACGATATTTCTACAGACGGTTTTTGCTAAATCTAAATATAAAATCATTCAAATTAGCAAAAAAATCATATTCTCTTTGTAATTTTTCATCAATCTCACTCCTAAATCTCTTCAAATTTTACCACGTACACAAAAAGATGGAATATTCAGTGATATCTTATTTATACGGGCAATCGCCTTAAATGTTTAAAACTAATTCACTGGTCAAACAAAGCATTCAATCGAGGCTGCAAGGTAATTCCAAAGGATTATTCAAAATTGCACCTTGCAGCATCGACTGATTGCTTTAGGTTTGACCAATGAACCGATGTATGGAAAGTTGTGAATAACAAAGACCCGAAAGGACAACCTTGTTTCCAAGGCTCTATCCATTCGAAGGTTTGCTGGGAACGAGATTGGAATACATTGTGTTATCAGCCGCTATTTTGGATTTACCATCGCTAATGTTTGCATTAATTTAAAAGCGAATTCATCAATAAATGAGACTACTTTTTGAACAAAGAAAAAATCCCAGACTTAAGTATAAAACGTACCTAATGAGGTTCTTTCTCGCTGTTAAAACTACCTCTTCCAAAATATATTTTTATCACAAATAGTTTCCTAGCAACAAGATGGGATGACGTCATCAATTCAAAATTGCGGTATAGAAAACGAAGGAAATTATCAATGTAAATATTATTAGCAATATTAAGGTAATGAAGGAAGTAAATAATAATTATTATAATAGTAATTTTTAATAATCATGTATTTGTTTTGCAATTCGAACATTTTTTTAACCAAATAAAGTTAAAATTTCCAAATTATTTTCAGTTTGAAATTTGTTAAGTAATATTCATTGCATTGCATTAACAGCTGTTTCGGGGGGAAAGTTAGTGAAGGTTTTGTTGCTTTTTGCATGTTGCTTACCAAGCTTGAAATGTATTATATTCATATGTAAATAATGTCAGCACAAAAGGAAATATTCTGGAAAAACCTGCAGACAAAGTTAAGGAAAATTCCATATCAAAGATCAAAAATTTCTACGCCAGAAATTCCTGCTTCAAAAGAAAAACAAACAAAAAAAACAGAGGAAAAAATATATTCCATTAAAAAAAAAACGCGCAAAAAGTTAAACTTATTTCCAAGACTAAATAAAAACTTCAAGAAACTGAATAATGCAAAAAAATCTAAATTGTTTTTACATACGAAGTTTAATTCCCCTCTTGAATTTCTGTCACAGCACTTGTCCTTCAAACTCTTGCTCATTATATATCGCTGCAAGAGCTTGTCTGTACGATTCTTGTTGTTCTTTCTTCATCCCCGTGCTCCTATGAACGGTTTCTTTTAGCATTGATAAATCTGGCTCGCAAGGGAGGCTCGATGATCGCTCAGTGGGGAATGCCTTCGAAGGAAACGCAAAATGTGGCCCAGAAAGCATTAAGTTACCCTTGAATCTTGTTACTTCTGAATGCCGTCTTCTTCGTCGGATTCGGTCTTTTACTAATGAGACATCTAGGGCATTGGTTTTTGCTGGGGGAAAAACCCTCGAAATTAGAAATGTACCCAATAAATTTGCAACGATTGTGAATCACTTGCAGCCAAAAAATAATAATTTCTGATTAGCGGTTTCACACCCAAATTTATGCGCTTAAGTTTGACGCTCAATGCATCGATCTGATCTACTTACGTGGTGAATCAAACGAGCTTGATTTTTCATTTTGGTTTTCGTCCTCGTTAATCCAATGCACCGACTTCTTTCTTGCTTTTTCGACAAGTTTTGTCCCTGAAGCAGCGAGCTGTTTCGATATATGGTGTCTGGATCAAACAAAAGCACAAATAAATATTTCGGATTCACGTAATTAGTAACAAAAAAATTGAAGAAAAATGACACTGGAAACAGCAATATGTCTTCTTTTCTTATCAAGAAAAATCAAACAAAAATCAGTACTGTGGACTCATTTGATGTCTCAGATTTCTCCTTACCGTTTTTCCTCCATATTGATCAGTAAAAAGAGCTTAATTTTGTGTATAGTTAAACCATGGAAAAACTTTGGAAAATCATCTTTCAGAATTTCTATTTATGATGTCATAGTGACGTTGAGGAGCCTTTTTTTGCGCGCGCTCATTTTTACTCGTACTATACTTATATCATTTCCATCTAAATACTCCAATTTCATTTGTTGTGTTGCCTAGCTCGATTAGCTTTTTAGTTATTCTTTGTAACCAATGTATGTTTTTAAGAGTAGTATAAATCAACTATTAAATTATTTGATGGCTGGCCACATAACATGTCTAACGAATTCCGCCATTTTGAATGACACGAAATCTTATAAAGCATTATGGGTAATCTGAGTACTGATGTAAGAAAGTTGACTAAATCACCCTTCAGGTCCGAAGTATCAGAAAAGTGACTTCTAGTTTCCAATAACTTCATTGCTCATACATTTACGATATTTTCATTTACACCGAAAGCATTTTTATAAAAATTTATTTATGTTTTAAAAATTGCCCCGCCACTAAGGCAGGGCGACAAAAAATTAGTCTATAGACTCATTGAGTTGTTCCCCTCCACGGAAATCTTTAGTAAAAGGCGAAAGATTTGTACGATCTGAAGGGAAACCAGAGTACCTAAATATAAAATTCAAAAATGGGGGCTATCTCCGTGACTTTCTAACACATGTGGGATGCAGTTTCAAACATGATTTTACTTTTAGTCCTCAAAAAAATACTCTAACAAAGTTATTTAAGACAGTTCTGTTAAGAAAAATATTAAATTGTTTATTTTTTCTGATTTTTTAATGAAAAAAAATATCTTGGTAAACTTTGCGCATGCGCAGTGTAAATATGATTTGGATTTGGATTCCTAGAGAATTTGTTACAGTAAAAGAAAGAAAGAAATAAAGAAATAAAGAAAGAAAAAAAGAAAGGAAGGGAGGAAGGAAGGAAGGAAGAAAGAAAGGAAGAAAAAAAGAGGGAAAGAAAAAAAGAAAAAAAGAAAAAAAGAAAGAAAGAAAGGGAAATAACTGTGATTTTTTTTGTAGACACGGAATAGTTTTCCTTCGGTTAAAATATCATATTTTGGCTTAACTTAAAACCAAAGCTTCTTTTCATTAATCCGTTTAACGGGACAAAAACCTAAATTAAGTTTTTCTTTCTTTAGACCTTCATCCAGGATTATCTTTTCACACGTGCAAATATTTCGTTTCATGCTGTGACGAACGGCATGACGTCATTCTAAAGCTTTTTTCGCGCGCTTCCTCTGAACGATGCAATGTGTGGGACGAGTTTGCAGTGCTTATTTTCGCTCGTCAGATGGAAGTAATTCCGAAGAAAATGAGTGTATAAACTGATACTGGTATGTATTTTTGACCCTGATAACGTAGATGAAAGCATTACCTAAAACCCAGATTACTTTGAGATCAGAAAAAAACCTGTTTACGAAAACTAAATGCCATCTAAACCGGAAGTCACCCTGCTATCACCGCTTGCCTGTCAAACCAAGATAAAACAACCTAAATTTTCCTACATTGTAAACATAGCTTTTACATAAACTAAAACAATGATAGTTAAAGAGGTTATGTATATTTATGTCCGCGGTATCGACTTTTGACCTCATAAAATTTTCGAGTTAAGAGAGTGCTTCACCATAACCGAAGTACATCTTGTTTGAGGTGTTGAGGAGCGAACTGATGTAAGTTGTTAGCAGTTTACATAGCGGATGTTCAAAAATACATAACAATATTTCCTTTGTGGTTAAAATTCTAGCACGAAAACACGTAAGTTGAAAGTTTAGAGAGGATGTTTTTTAGCACATGTTTGCTAAGAGCTTGAAATAGTGTACTTTTGTACTGATATCGATTTTTCTGCTTTCTCTTCAAAGTTTTAAGCTCGACTCCTGAAGAACTATTTGGTTTAGAGCCCATTTTATTCTCGTTTTAGTGCGTTTTAGTGTCCAGAAACTGTCATAGCTTGAAGCAAGAAGAAAGAATAAACCAAGGTAAGTCAATTTTACGATAATACGAGTTTTTCTCACAGATTAGTCTTTTTTACTTTTCGGAAAAGCCAACATTGTTTACACTCAACAAGAGAGAATTTGATATGAATCTTGCACTGGTAAAAGCCTATATCATTTACAGAATAATTTCTTTTGTTTTCTACGAGTTTTTGTTAGCATTATCTTCATTTAAGTGCCTTAATAAATATTATTGATGAAGGAAGGAATTCATAAAGTGTTAAGCTGTTTTTGATTAAAAAAATCTGGAGAACTGGAGCGCACTAAAAGCATCAAAGAAATTATAGTAAACTAGGAAAATACTCTGTAGTTCAGTTTCTTATCTTCAGATTTCAGTAACAATTTGTTCTTCTTTTGAGAGAGAGAGAGGGGGGAGGGAGGGAGGGAGGGAGGGAGGGAGGGAGGGAGGGAGGGAGGGAGGGAGAGAGAGAGAGAGAGAGAGAGAGAGAGAGAGAGAGAGAGAGAGAGAGAGAGAGAGAGAGGGAAAGAGGGAGGGAGGAAGAGAGAGAGAGAAAGAAAGCCAAACTATCACAATTTTGCACACAGCGTTTTACACAGTAGGAAGGTCAAGAAGTCAACTTCTTTAATATGATGACCTCACTAATAACTCTTTGAAGACTCCGATGAAAATGAGAAAAGAGAAAGGAAAGAAAAGCAACTAATTTAAATCTCAGCTCTAGAAAGCTTAGTTTATAACAATACTCAGAAATTAACTCCATATATTCTCGTAGATTTTCTACAAATTCCAATCCAAAAAGCCCACTCAAACGTTTTTTGATAACAGTGATCCCTGGCTCCGAAAATCTCGCCAGATCAAGACTTTAAATCTTAATCCTCGACATTGATGCTTCATGTCATGGCGGCTGATCATACAGATAGCTTATCAACATTACTTCCTTGCCGTGTGCTTATGATTTTAGCAAAGGAATTCTTTGTTAGTGATCCAGCTTTTGCCGATGGATTCAGATTAATAAGTCCCTAGAGATACAATCTACTTGATTCTAGTGTTGTTTTTACCATTTGAAAAGTTTTCACAAGAATTTATTTCCGGTAAAGTGTCAGTTCTTGCTTCTTAAATAAATTTTATACATTTTTTTAAATATTGTGTATAATATGTGTTTCATACGGTCACTGAATCATAATGGACTACTTCGACGATACGGCGACCATCTTGAATCTGAATTAATGAAAAAGACGTGTACGGAATGCCGGGTATACGTAGGATCTGAAAAAGAAAAAAATATACTCTGGCTTTCTCTGGCTCTATGATTATCATGCTGTTTAAGTGACAAGCACTTCATTTTTCTACGTAGTAAAAGTCCGAGTTCCCGAATTCATCCTGAATCGCAAAGCATTATTGGCCGTCCAGGTGAGCAAAACAAAACAAAGATGTCGCCATCTTCTTAATTCATCTCTTGTCAAAGTGTCTTCTGGTGAATTGTTAATGTTTATCGACGCCATTACTGTAACAAAGCTTTGTTTATTTGCCCCCTACCAAGACAGCCGCCGTATCGTCGTATACTGCAGTGGTCCATTGAATTCGTACGATAGACGAGCGGCCTGCTACGCAGGTTAGCTCTCAAATGGTTTCCGCTGCAAGAACATAGATCATCCAATCACAATGCTTGAATTGTGGAAGCCATTTACGAGTCAATAAACGGCCAAAACAAAACAAAACATACCACATGCAGTTCAATTAAATCACCTCATTAATAAATGGTTTGTCATACCGCGTTAGGGTGTGGATGCTATGTGTATGTGGATCTGGAGTGCCTGGCTTCCGTGACGTACATGTGTACCACAGGGAGCCCGCCCCATTCGTAACGACGCTAGTCGTCCAGTCGTTGAAGTCCTTTTTATCGGTGCAACTCAGAGCAACTGGATGCAACTATTACCTAGCATTTTATAAGCAATAGACCCATTCAGCTTGGTTCAATGTTGTCCCATTTCAGACCACATGACCATTCCCTTGAGTATTGTATAAGCAATAGACCCATTCAGCTTGGTTCAATGTTGTCCCATTTCAGACCACATGACCATTCCCTTGAGTATTGTATAAGTAATAGACCCATTCAGCTTGGCTCAATGTTGTCCCATTTCAGACCACATGACCATTCCCTTGAGTATTGTATAAGCAATAGACCCATTCAGCTTGGCTCAATGTTGTCCCATTTCAGACCACATGACCATTCCCTTTACATCTAGTGCTCTTCTACTCTACCCTCATCGTAAGGCCTTCGCGAGCTCAGCTGTGCAAATGACGCCAGATGTTTACAAACCCATAAACTCATAACGAAGTGAGAAAAATTCGAAAAATGCTGCAGTCTAAGGTTGGGTTTACACACGGTACCCAGACGAATTTTAATCGCAAACATTTTTTACCAGTTTATACCATTTACGGAACTATATCTTTAATTTGCACGGCTAGGAGTTTGAAGTTTTGTCCAGATAGCACTGAGAGTTCCATGTACACGTGTAAGCCCAGCCTAAAACTGACTTTTCCTATTATTAAAGTTGACAGAAAACAGATGGCACGAGCTTGTCGAAAAAAGCTCAATTCTCGATTCTTTTAAGCAATCATTTATCGGCATAGAAATAAAACTGCATAGTGAGAAGGACCTTAACTTACTTACCGAGACCAAACTTGGGAAATAAGTCAACGGAAAACAAGACGGCGAAAGGAAGAGAGTATTCCTGTACAAGGCGACAAGTTAATTAATTTTTGTACCGTTTCATTTCGTGCAAACGTTATCGCGGTTTTTGCAGATTTTTCGCTGTGGCTTTTATTTGTCCTTTATGAGCGACCATTGAAAACAATGACCGGAAAACCAGTACAACTCCTAAGTCTACAGTCGTTACAGTTTTATATGATAATATTATTATTTTTGTAGATAAACTAGATTATTAAATATAAAGCTGGGATAAGCATCGGCTGCGTGTATTGAATATTTGAACGACTTTACGAGCTAGGGATTTTGGTTTACGAACTATCTTCACACACACTCTCCATCATTATCATCATCATCTTCATCTTCATCATTTTCTTCTTTGATTTTTCTTCTGTTACGTTTCTACTTCTCCTTCTTCTTCTTCCTCTTCTTCTTCTTCTACATCTACTTCTTCTTTTTCTTCGTTATTGTTTTTTCTCTTTCTCCTTCTCCTTCTCCTTCTCCTTCTCCTTCTCCTTCTCCTTCTTTTTCTCCTTCAACGTGTTATTCTATATACCAGTTAATATCAATTCAGTGTTGAAAGAAGTCTGTAAACTTTGTGAAAATTGCATTAACATGCTGGTGTTACCATTAACACCTTTCCCATCTCTTTATTGTTTTATCTAGCTGTGGTTTCCGTTTACAAACACTTACATGGTTTTCGGTTGTCAATACTAAAACCTAATATTCCTGAAGTAAACAAGATTCCTGCGGGCCACGCGGAGCCAGAACCTCGCCGGTTAGAGCGCCTACAGGACTATAAAACACGGACAAACGTGGAACTAAAGCACGAGTAAAGAATTCCCCAGTACTTAAACCTCGGTCGCTGTTCTATGTGGCTGTGACTGGCTTGTAAAGTCTGAATTACATCAGAATCGACTCAGAGTTTTGCAGTTGTTTGGTTGTTGCTGGCGTCCGTCGCACGGTATGTAGGAGTTGTGTAAAACTACGTGTCATTTATTATTACTATTTGTTTCTATTCAACTCTAAAATTTAAGGAAAAACTAACGAAGAAAGACGAAACATTCTCTACCAATTTATTTTCATCCAGCGCTCGAATCTAAACTTCATACTTAAAAATGTTTTTGAATAAAATTACAAGCAAATAACTAAGCATGTATTCGATACATGGAAAGTACAATTCGAAATTTTGCCAAAGAAGCTATATTTTCGAATTTCAATTCCTATTTTAGCTTATAAGTACGTACATTGTATCGGATGGTTAAGCCAGACATCTGATCGATTCTCGGCCAGATTACAAGGCTTTCATTTTGTAAATCAGTTTCTACTGGTTCTTGAGCGACTAGCATATATTCTCTAACAATTCTTCGCGATCCTAAACGTATCTCTGGAAATTAAAAATTACTGACAAAATCTTGAAGCGGTACAAATCTTCTGTGATTAGAGGAGGAATGGATGTAGTCCGGAAGCTCTCGGCGCAACACGTCATGATAAAGGTTCCTAGGTACTTAATTTTACAGATAATATTCTCGCGCTCTTTGACTTTGATACAATTGCTTTTTGGCGTGTATTGTCTCTGCTATTACAGCTTAAAGATGGCTTATGTTTGAGCAAAGCTTCCTGCCTCGGAGATTATTCGGGGAATAGGATGCCTTTGTCTTTGATTCAAAAATTGAAAAACCACGTGAAACACAAATAGGGATCGTGCGCCGCTGCTTTGAGATTCCTGAGGTACCCCAGAGTTGCACTCAGAGACACCAGCTGAGCAAACAACTAATCGCGCAAAGCATTGTTGATCAAAACCTGCGGCCCTCTTTGTTTTGAAAATCGTTTCTTGAGTGGTTTTTAGATAAATCACAGATGAAATAGCATTCTGCTTAAGAGTTTTGGACTTTTTTTGAGACTTGTTGAGATCCGATTGTCAATAGTTTTCGAGTAGGAAAAAGTGCTTGAACACAGGGCCGGCCATAAAAACCACAACGGACTGTGATTGCTTAGAAAATTTAATGCTGTGCAGCTGGTAGGGAGGATACTGGGAAAGAGAAATATGGGAAGAAACTGAAATACTAGGCTTTCTCTCCATTCTCCCGATGTCTTTGATGGCCTGTTTAGCATTGGGGGCGTTCCTGGTTGGGGACGGGAAGGATTGGGGTGCACTCTCCCTCTCTCCCTTCTTCCCTCCCTGTCCCTGTCCCTGTCTTCATTAACATGAGTGTATTTCAAGGTGAGGATCCTAGTTCATTAATCATTACATATTTATCAAATTATCGGGTTTTTTTACTTGCCTCTTTCAGGATCCAAAGTAATGAATATCCCACACCAGACCCACTGCCCTCGATGTGACGTGTTGCTAGGCAACCCAAATACCATCCCTCATACTTTTGAACGCCATCAAAACGATCTCTCTGCAGGTAAGACAGACAGAAAGACACGATTAAGATGTTTTTTTTCGCGCGTTTCATATCCTGCTCATCGGCTCAGCAGACTGGGGAGACTGGGGAGGGGGATATTTCAAGGGTGCTAACCATACGTGTACAGTGCCTAAACTGATCTGCCGGTTCTTTTGGTCGTAGCAAAAGGGGTATTCGTCAACAGTCTAGGGGCCGACTAACCTTTCCCTTAGGATTTGGCCGAGCTTCCAGGCCAGTCTGTAAATCCTCGGATAGCGGTAAATACTAAATAAATTATGCATGACAAACAATACCAGAAGGCATTGACTTGGGCGACTGCTCTTTTACGCGAAGAAAATTAATACCGGGAACCAATGTCTTCAATATTACAGCTTTTTTCGTTTACGCGGTGTTTATTTTACCCAGATTATTGCCATTACCCTTTTAAACCGCAGTAATTACGAACAGCGAGCCGTTACCGCTCGTTCCAAAGTGGTTCAGTTGAACACAGTTAGTTCTGATTCGAAACTCAAGTCATTGCAGCAGCGTTAGAACCAAACTTGAGTACTTAAATAGTTTTATAAAGCCTAAACAAGCTTACTTACCTCTTGACATTCGTCTTGGTCTATCTATCTCTTGTCCGCATAACGTAACCAAGAAACGTGGATTGAAGTAAACGTTTCAACCGACTCATAATAAACGACTGCTTGTCCATGTGAGTCCATTCGATTGCGTGTTACACTGCAATTCGTGCTGCATGGCATGTGTGCGAAAATTTGCAGAAATTTCTCACCGTCGAGCAATTTGGCCCGATTTCATGAATACAAAGGCCCCGTTACACGGTTTCGATTTCATTGAACACAGTTGAAGAGCATCAAATCAAACCGCGTCCATGTAAACGGGGCCATTAGGGAAAAAAGTACATGTATGCAATGCAACTCGTGCGCGCAACGGCATTGTATGCAACTGAAAGAAAAATTGCACCTCGCGACCAGACGTCACGCAAAGATGCAAGCAATGCTGCATGCAACACGTTTCATTGCGTAAACAAATGTGACATGATTTTACAATATTTATTTTGCGCGGCAAATTATGCTGCTTGCAAATTCCAGCTCTTTCTTGGTGTTGCAGGACACCTGAAGCATGAACACAATAAAACAATAGCCAAGAACAAAGAACTTAGAACGAAACAATTCCCTGCAATACAAAGAACCCTAACCTTGAATACATGCAATACTCCCTGCAACACCAAGAAAGGGCCCAAATTTTCCGTACCGTTTGTGCTAGCTGGTTTTTACGCGAATGAGAGAACAGGAAAAATGAAAAACGAATTTCAATTATCTTAAGCTGACCTACGGTCTCTATACTAAAGCTGCATCTACACGAGCAATTTTTCCTTGACAAGTATCCTTGACAATGTTCATTGCTCGCCTAGACGATCAGTAAGTTTTTATTGACGATTTTTTATTGACAAGGTTTCCTTGCTCGTGTAGATGATGAACAAGTTTCGAACAGTGAAGTAGCAGGCTGGGAACTAATCTCATTAATATTCCTTATAAAAAAATTAAAAAAATAATATTCCTTGCCACATTTTCCTTGTTGTCCGTCTACACGAGCTAATTTCATCCTTGACAATCTTTCCTTGTCAAGGAAATGCTGGTATGCTAGCTCTTGCTTGTCAAGGAAAGATTGTTCATTTTACTCTATCTACACGAGCAATTTTTCCTTGTCAAGCAAAACTTGTCAAGGAAAATTTGCTGGTGTAGATGCCGCTTAAGACAGAAATTGAATTACAAACAAAAAAATCCTAGATTTCATATCTCATAGCAATCTGCGCCAGTAAGAAATATTAAAGAGCTCTGGGAACTAGATTGATCTCTTAGCGGTATTTAGGGGCCATAATTGTCAGCTTTCTTGATACCCTTTGCATTAAGATATCTCTCAATTTTTTATCTTAATCAGTTCAATAATAATTTCATTAAACTGAAATCGCTCAGTATTCTAGATACCATGGTACCACCCATGTCAAATGGTATTACAGAATTTAATTTTTCCAAGATAAGAGACGCCATTCTCGCCGAAGGATTTGTCGTTCTTACCGCGGCGAGAAAAAGCAAAGAAAAAAAACGCGCTCAAATTAGATTTCTTTCGAGATTATGAGAGCTTAGTTTCTTTGATGTGACGTTAAATATGGCTTAGCCCATTCTTTGTTAGTTTTCCGTGCTCGAATCGAGAAGAAACTGTAAATTATCTGTGCTATCAGACTTGATATGGCAGTGAGAGGAAAAGCGAGTAAATCCTTTGACCAATCGCGAGGTTCATTAACCATCGCATTTGTCACTGAGTTCGAAGCGATTGAATTGTCCAAGTTAATTGAGGCTAATTTTATCTCTCACGGAGCGAGAAAAGTAGTGGTCCCGCGTGTTGGAATCACTGCACTGTTTTCCTCCCTGAGGTCAAATCTAGAACTATACATCCCTGTGAGAGGAAAACTGCGCAAATTTTTTGAACGTTGAATCGTATATTTCGGTGACATTATTTTATTGTTTCTTGTACAAGATTCATCGGTGTTTATTGGAGAACAAGAGATTGATTTCGAGAACAACTTCCCTTGCTCGTGCCATATGGATCAAGAACTAAAGCTGCACGCTTCTCAAGAACACGGGTGGAGACGTACTCGAGGTAGACGCTACTCATCTTCAGACTCAGAAACTATCCTGGGACAAGCCGGTGAGAGCGTCAACACGGAATCGATTGAGAAGTTCTTATCCCTCTGCTTACAGCAGTTTGAAACCCGTCACACTCGTGCACGAAATGGAGTTGGAAACCACAACCTCAAAATTGATAATTTAAAAGTAAGTGCAGCATGGTTATTATTGGACCAAGTTTTTTTTCTTTCATCTCGTCTCAAACGCGCTAGTTCTTTTTGCTAAGCCGCATTTTTTTATGCTTTCAACGTGGTATCTTCAAGAGATTTTTTATCTGATAGACAACTCGTTTAGGAATTTTGACTTGATTCTGATAAAGGACTGATCACTTGCGATTTACTTTGTTGATGTACGTGTTTTAGGCTGGGCTGATGTGCTGATAAGATATTGAACTACTGGCTATAAAAATACAGATAAAATAATCTCAAAGCCATCACTGTACCAGATTTGTCTCGCGAAACAATAAAGCTTTTTATCATTGTTTCCAAACTATATTTTTATTTTGTCGTTTCGAGTGTCTTTTTTTTTCTTCTTGTTTTTCTTCCGGTGGAATTTTGAACCGTATTCTCGTTTTTTAATATTTGAAATTCTTGTTTAATTAGATTTGTCAAGTGAAGTAGTTTGATTGATTGGTTGACAGTATAGTAGGTGAGGGGATGATGGTGAGATAAACAGGGTGGATGGTAAAATACTTGATGAAAATATTTAAATATATAAAAGAAGGTTTGACAGATTTGCGCAGAAATTAAAAGGAACGGCTGATACAGTGAGAAATACGAAAAACAAGAATTCATCAGACAGGATAGAATATCTATGTATACGTACATACTCAACTGATACTGAGCTGAAAGCTGACGTCATATCAAGTGTATGTGATGACGTCATCTTAACTTCAACTGACATCACCATCATGTCTACGCCATGACTTTTATATTTAGCTGATGTCATATACTTAGCAACGTCACGATTAACATATTTAGTGACTTAATTTAAACAGAAGTAATGTCGTCATAATTAAGGTACTTAATGACGTCATAACTTATATAATTAGTGACTTAGTGTATTTTTAGTGACGTCATTCTAAGCACAAGTAGTGTCGTTATAATGATAATAATAATAATGAGAAGTAACATAACTTACATACAAAATGACATCATAACCTACATATTTATTAACTTAATAACTAACAGGCTATATAACTAACATTTTGACAACGCATTTTCGGCTCTTATCGCAATTGCGTTACAAGTTGACGTCATTGCACATATATCCTGATGACGTCATATATCAAATTTTGCCATAAGAATAATTTTTTGGGTACATTTTTTCGTTACAAACAAAGAAGAAATTTTTGGACTAGCCCCTCTCTATAATGTATAGTTATTAACTTGAATTCATATATATTTTTATTATTATTGAAGGAAAACTGGGTCAGCTTCAATAACACCAACAATCATCACAGTACCCCAGACAATCCCATCACGTTCAGCTTGAAGGGACCCGGGCCAACAGGTCGTACCTGCCTCTACTGTCACCGGGAGATGAGAACCGGGACACGTGGAATGCATGTAAGTTACAAAACGTGTATCTTACTACCATAGTAAACATGGTGCATTGTGGTCTAGCTTGGGTAATAATATCTCAGTTTGTTCACCATGCGTATATGGTGTAGTTTGTACCCAGGCTAGACCACAATGCATCCGGCTCTCCGGGTTCATCGAATTAAAAAAAAGGCCTATGGAAAAGGCCCAGACTGGTGCGCTCACTCTGGTGCTTTAGATCTCGCTATAGAGCCGGAAACGTGAACTCGACCTTCCATTGCAAATATAAAGGAAAGCCGCACACTCAATGAATGGCCTGAGCTGGCGGCCGACGCTGCAGAATTAAAGTACGAATCAATAGACCCCTTTAGCTTGGGCGTAATGTTTTTCCATTTTAGACCACGTGTCATTCTCTAGAGTATCATTTCTTTGTTTAAAGGTTGTTCATGAGTATGGATGAATATGGATACAACTCAAACAAAGAATCTTATTCCCAAGAGAATGACATGAATGGCCTGAAATCTATTTTATCATAATCACTTGCTTGGCCATGTGTCTGCCACGTGGTCTCCACGTGTTGACCATGCCACCGGAAGTCAAACGAATGTTGTGGCTTTGCTGTTAGTTGTCTCAGTTCTTATCTCACAATGTTCTGTTCAATTGTGGTTTTAATTTCTTTCTCTGAGTTTTGCATCTGTCACATACATGCCGCCAATAGATGAAATTCTTTATCTTTAACACATGCAAAATACATCGTTCTACTGTTGCAGTTACGTTTCTTATTTCTAGGAGTAAAAGCGCAGGGCCTGGGGCGAGCACTGAAGTGACGTCATCAGCTCGACCCAGTCTCCTCGCACAATTAACTAGAAAAAGAAAAGAGAAATTGTGACAGGTTTACTAAAGAAATATTCATCGTCTCGGTTGTAATATTTTTAAGACTCAAGAATTTATGTCAAGAAGCAATTGACATTCCTCCATAAACAACTACTTTCGAGAGCAGCAAAAAAAATTATGCAGGATAAATACAGAGCTTTACTATCATGAGCTTTAAAGTAGTGTTTTTCGGCAATGAAAGAAATATTACTCAAGGGAATGACAAGTGGTCTGAAATGAAAATATTACACACTCAAAGTTTTAAGAAAGAAATAATGCTCAATGGAATGACACGAGTTTGGAATGGCAAACATCACACTCAAAAACTGAATAAATAAAGAAATAATACTCAAGGGAATGGCATGGTCTGTAATGGGAAAACAATATTCTCGAAGCAAAAAAAGTATTTTCTGGCGTAACCACATCTCATACAAACCCGGCGCCATCTTCACCGTGGCTGAAATAAAGAAACCAAAAATCCTTTCATCGTACCCAGCATTCCCTTAGAGTTTATTCGCTATATTTAGATCTCGGTCAAGCTGTTTCGCATAGAGCGAGCGACCACTACAGCCGCGGGCCAAATACCTGGTGTGGAATTACAATCCCTTCACAAGGACTGATTCAAGAACCCAATAGAACACTATTATAAGGGTCACTGAGCATATTGTTGTGGCACTCGGAATTCTTGAACTATTTTTAATACTGATGTACCTTTCCCAGCATCATTTCGAGGTCTGCCCGAAGTTTCCACTCGAATGTCCAAATCTGTGCGGCAAGATGGAGCTTCCACGAGATGAAGTAAGTCTGATTTTTTTCATCCCAAATCTCTTCCATTTTCTATCTATAACAATCTTTGGTTGCATATATCTATTGCTTCATTAGACGGTCGTCTAATAATCAATTAATTTAGAAATTCAAGGGTAATCGAGATTAATTTGAGGAGAAGAAAATGATAGAAGCACTCAACGTCTGATACATTACGTTGTATCAGAATTCGCTTCGCATATTAAGAGATATAAACACGATGGAATCGCTAGTTAATCGAAATTATCTTGCAAGATTCCGAGTAAGAAAATAAGGGAATAGACAAATAGAAGCGAGTGAAGATAAGCCTGCACTTTTATTTTTCATATACTCGTATTTTTACAAGAACGGCTTATAACTATCCTTTTCAGATGTTTTTTCAATCATACGAGATTAAGGTAGTCGATAGTCGATGGTTTCTTTATGCCTACCAAAGCCGAACACATTTTTTTTCAAAATTACACGGAAATTTTAATCCATAAAGGCCTCTTGAAAGATCTTTTATGCGGAAGGAACAAAAGAGTTTTTGTATCTTACCGAAATATTCCTGTTAAACCTCAAAAACATGATTGTCCATGACCTTAGTTCGTGCTTTCCTTCGAACGAAATGTCATCCCAAATCCTCAAAAATAATTCTTAGAAACTCACTTATTTTCAATGTATTTGGAGGCGAATTTCTTGGAATATATTAACGTTTCTTCATCTTCTTCGTCCTTTATTAATTTTGACAATATTAATATTTCGTTCAAATAATTTTTTAGCTCGAGTTTTATTTTTTTGGCGGCTGATGAGCGCGTGACGTAAGGTTTCGATTAAAGGCAAAAACAAAGCCGCTTAATATCTCAACATTCCAGCTTCTCTCCCGGAAGGAAATCAGTATTTTATTATTCTTTCTTTTCTACAACAATTTACCTGACTTTGTATGATTATCATTTTTGCGATGCAGCTCTAAAGAGAGAATCTTGAATGGAATTAGATGGAATTGGTTGAGTTCACGAACGAACATAAACACTGCTTAGACAACACGTTTCCTAAGGGTCTCAGCACCTCAATATGTTTTAACTTGTCAACGAGGGAGCACTTTGCTTTTTTTAAAGCACTTTGCAAGTTAAAAATTCACCGCTTTTTTAAGTTAGAATCTAGTTCCAAAATAGAAAAAAAAAAAAAAAAAATACAAACTGTAACATTTCGATTTGAGAATTAAAAATCACTTTCTGGTTATTTTAAAAAACCTTTTCAAAAACGTACAAAGAATCTAGATGATGATTGGATTACAAGTTGATAATAGAATCTGATTGATGATTGGTTAATTAAGAAAGTGACATTTGATATCCATCGATGATTGGTCAACAAACAGAAACTCGTCGTTGTATGACTGGTTTACAAGTAGACAGCTCGTTTCAAATTTTACGAAAAAATTACAATATATATTTATTTTAATTTTCAAGGAATTTCCTCGCAAAATTTTGTCCCATTTTTTTATCAGAACTGTTTCAGTCTTTCAACGGAATTTTTCTAATTTCTTTAAAAAAAAACATCAAATAAAAATAGTCCGACCTTTGGGTCGCTAAATCTCAGCATGTTGTCTGTAATAATACTAGATAAGTGTGTTTTAAGTGTGATATAGGTAACCTTACAACCTCAAACATTGATAAATAGGCATTCCTGGCATAGAAAAGAAAATATAAGTCGCTTTAACAAAGGAATCTTTTAAATACGGAACTCTGGAATCAAAGAAATCCAGGACCTTGGAATTCAGTGTCTTGTTCATTCAAGATGCCATCTACGAAATCCTGAAATCCCATCAAACTTCGAATAGAGGATCACTCCAGTTTCGAATCCTTTGTTGCTCAGGGTTAACCTAGATTTTCCAGTGAAGATCCGTGGAATTTCAAACTGTTTGTATTGTTAAAGTTGTGCATTATTTACTTTACCGTTGTATTTGTGAATATTTTGATGCTGGAACAAGGCTAACCCTGCGTAAATGAGTCTATAATCAAGGCAAACAGCGGTATTTTATGAACTCGAACAATGTCTTTTACACCGCAGGAGAGACATTAGTAAATTTCTCCTTTAAGGAATGAAATATCTTGTCATGAATGAACAGATGTAAGACCCCTTGCAGCACGTCGGAATGCAGCTGAATTAAGAGGACAAAGGCAATAGGCTCAAATTCTCAGGAGATTGAAATTATTTTGTTTTGTCTTCAAAGTTGAGCTGCTTTTTCTGTCACTGTAAGAGGTCTATGTAGGATGACGATTCACATGAATACATTTATGACTTCACTTATATTTTTTTCCCCTCCCGTTTTCTTCCGGTAGCTGTCTAATCACATCATGGAGGAATGCACTGAAGCCACAGAATCGTGTTCGTATCAAAGCATAGGATGTTCATTCCAAGTAGGTACCACAACTCTTTTCTAATTTTTAATTGGGCAGATTTCAGAGCAAGACTGGTGACTAAATCGTACCCCACGGAGTTCTGGAGTTTCGTATGACGTCACATCCGCTTCGTCCGGCTCATTAAAAATCCAAGTAAAATAAAATATTCCTTTTTTGATTGCAGGGTTCGAAAACAAATTTATCGAATCACCTGGAAAAGAACATCGAAGATCACCTTCAGCTGGCGTGTGAGGTCATCGACGACCAGAAAGCCGAACTGGAAAGACAAACCGAGCGAATCCGACTGCAAGACGAAGCCATCGTTCAACTCAACGACACGGTAGTCAAGATCAAGGCTCTCTTCGACGAGCAAGTGAAGCTGAGAGAAAAGCAAGATAACGCCATCACCAAACTAACTGATCAAATGAAAGAACATAAAAAGAATTACAGCAAAATGGAAAAAGATATGAAAGGGAAAATCGAGGAATTGGAAAAACGGAATACGGATGTTAATAATAATAGTAATAACAACGAAGAACTAATACGCTACCCCGGGCTGAACGGATATGGAGAACAGATTTGGAAGATATCGAGTTTTGGGAAGAGGATTTCTAGGATTCGAACCGGCCGAAGTGAAGATCCAATTTGCAGTGAGCCGTTTTATACCTCGGCTTTTGGATACAAAATCTCGTGTTGGGCTTACTTGAACGGACGCGGCAAGGAACTGGGACAGAGTTTGTCCATCTACGCATGCGTGATGAGCGGAGAGTATGACGCGGTGTTGAAGTGGCCAATCAAACCGCTCTACACGTTCATGCTTCTAGATCAGAACCCGGATGAAGAGAAACGAAAGGACCTTGTGCGCGTGCGCAAGGTGCATGATTTCAAGCGTGATGACGTCAGGCGGAAAGGTATCGATCGACCGAAACGAGACGAAAGGGCGATTATCGTAGGGTTTGATGACTTTGTTTCGTTGGAGAAACTCGAATCTGGGAATTACCTCGCTGAAGATTCTTTATACATTCGGATTCTGGTGGACATTACGGATAACTAACCGACATCGAATCAAGATAGCCGTAAATCAATCATACCCAGACCTCTCACTCGACATCTTGGTCCACTACGCATGCGCAAAACAAATCTCGTACGCAGAGCCTGCGGTCCTCTGACCAGTAGTTACGCAGGCTTTTTGAACGAGATTTAAGAAATAACAATAAGAATCAGGATGAATCATTTACGCTCCTTTTGAGGCGTAGATACAAATGCTCGGTACAGTGCAACGATAATTTGATACGATATGCTTCTACATTCTTACTCAAAACAACTTAAGCTCAAGGTTTCACGCCCATTAATAGACCCCTTGCAAAACTTTTCAGCTCAATTTGGAGGACAAAACAATAGTTCCCAATTCTCAGGAGATTGAAAGTCTTTTGTTTTGTCCTCCAAACTGAGCTGCTTTGACGTCACATGCAAGGGGTCTATAAACACTTCGCAGAAAAGACGCGTCATCAATCTTCGCTATTATAGACGCCAGCACGTCAGAATGCAGCTCAATTTGGAGGAGAAAACAATAGTTTCCAATTCTCAGGAGATTGAAATTCTTTTGTTTTGCCTTCCAAGAAATTAAGCTGCTTTGACGTCACATGCAAGTGGTGTATTGTTTTGTCATTTACCAAAAACACGGGATATCCATATTGAGGTAATTTTATTACAACTACATTAACACCAACAACGTTAATGTATCATAAAATTCTTTTTCTTTCGCTTCGCGTTTAACCATTATTATTTTGGTGCTAAATTCGGCGCATCTTTTTTAAATGTAAAACTACTTTTTGACGCTACAAAATAATCAAGAATAAGATGTATGTTTTTAGATTAATAAAGATCTTATGCTCTATTATTAAATAAGTATTTTCTGGATGATAAGATATATTATTAAAAAGTCTAAAAAAATTAAAACTATGGGAAACTATGGGTGTTGGATGTCGTATGGTCGTATGGTCGTATAGTCGAGTTACTGTAGGGCGCATAACCCTATGGCCCTATAGTAGACCACTTACTATGACCTTATAACCGTATAGTACAATAGCCGGGATAAGAAGTCCCGTATAGACCCCTTGCGCGTGACGTCAAAGCAGCTCAATTTGGAGAACGACACAGAAAATTTTTAATCTCATGAGAATTTGAACTGAATCCAAATTTGAACTGCATTTCGACGTGCTGCAAGGGGTCTTTAGCCGTATACTCCCATACTATATGAAGGCTTGGTTACACAGTTCAAAATGGCGACATATGAGAATGAATTTTCCATGAATTTTGTCCATTTTGTTTTCGTACTCTACGCATGCGCAAAAAAGTCATTTTTTGGTCAAAATTAAAAATCTAATAAAATCCTTACTGCGACTTTTTACGCATTTTAAAAATTATCCCAAAGAAAAATCAAACTGAATTTTACATTTCTTTTAACACAAGTTTAAAATTCAAGTACGTGATTTTTCAAAAACTTGAAAATAATCATGATAATATTCATAATTAAAAAATAAAAATGACGTTATACTGGAAATGATCACGTCTACTATGCCCATTCTCCCTCTTCCTTCCCTAGGAACGCCTGTCGAAAAAGAACCCTTACACCGAGAACTCTTAAAAACATTTAGAAGAAACGTAGAAATGAAAAAAAAAAGCGATATATTACGTTATTTTAGCTTTCTCTAGGATTATTTTCCATAAAAATTCTGTATATTACAAAGTAAATCTGTTAAAAATCTTTTAAGTAAAATATTTTGAAAGAAATAGTTTTACTTAAACCCACCCCACCAAAAAACTTTTACTGTAGGTTCCATGCCCCTCTCGACCGTGCAGGCTTGGCAGCTATGATAATGCTTTAGTTTCAGAGTCCATTTAGGAAAGCTAGGAATTAAATATTTTCATTTATCTATGTAAAATTATTTTAGGATTTCTCTTAGATGAGCAAAACAAAATAATGTAGACGTTAATTTTGTTTTTAGCTCTTACTTAGGGGGTGGGGGCAAGAAATAAAAGTGTCGAGATCCCAGTCTCTCACGGCTTGAAATCCGGCGACAGACACGAGATTACGTGAACGAGCCAATCAATCCAGCCTGTCAATCAAGATTTCATTGCCATGGTTACCAGGCATTTTACCGTAGATTGGACTTGGTTGGTAATCGTTTGTTTGCTTGTAGTTGTGCTCGGTGTTTCGTCAGGTGGTTTAGCGCCGCAGGAGCAGCTGAAATCAAATAATACCAACGTCACGAAAATCAATAAATGCGGTCGGGATTCAGGGGTAAACTGGTCGGGAGTGCGCACGATTTACACGGCTGGTTGGTTTTGAGAGGTTTTAGAGAACCGGTCACACGAAATTAGGTTTGTAACTAGAGGTTAACTGGTCGGGAGTGCGTACGATTTACGAAAAGGCTGGTCGGTTTTGAGAGGTTTTCAATAACTAGTCGCAAAATTAGGTCGGTACAAGAGGTTCAAGGCTAAATGCCATTCATTAATTGTGGTATAGGAACTGAGGTCGATTTAGAGATGTGGTCGATAACAGAGGGTGGTAATGTAACGTACCAGGTAATTCGAAGGTTACAGCACACTCCTCGTTGTTTTCTAGAGTATCTAGATCGAGTTCATCATCAGTGATGTTGTCATCACTCGCTGCATCTTCGCCACTGTCGGCGGTTTCTTTGTGTCGTTTGGGTTTCAGTTGTGTTAAGTTTGCTGTTAGGACATCCCTGGGGTACGGAGAAATATTATGAATTATTTGTAATAATAACTACAATGACAGTCACTTTTCTTCATCTCTATCACCATCATCATCATCATCATGACCATCAACTTCATCATCACCGTTACCACTATCATCATCATCACGATCATTACCGTTACCATCATCATCATCATCACCGTTACCACTATCATCATCATCACGATCATTACCGTTACCATCATCATCATCATTACCGTATCGTCATCATCATCATCATCACCGTTACCATCATCATCATCATCACCATTACCGTTACCATCATCATCATCATCACCATTACCATCATCATCATCATCATCACCGTCACTTAGTATACCAACCTTTGTTGTTGTAGAGCCTCCAGTTGTTGTGTGAGTAAACTCTTAACTTCATTGCCTTCAGTCAAGTCTTGTTCCACCAGATCCTCCTCCTGTGTTCACAAATAATGCTATCAGTTGAAATGAACGTCAACACGAGAATTGGGTGATATGTGTACCATATGCTGCTTTCTTACTACCCATAAAGCATTTAGATTTGGCTCATTTGCATCACATTTGAGGGGCACTTTGCATAAACACAATAATTTTCATGTTCAGTGAAGGATAGCAAGCCATTGTATTTATGCAAAGTGCCCCTGCATTTCGTTTATGACTGTGAAATTGCACGGTCACGGTACGAAACGCAGATATAATTTGAACCAATCATAGCGCGCGAGATCACTGCTTGTCCAATGAACCTCAGACATGGCACGGTTATGGTCACGTCACGTTCGTAACGCAATTTTAAAAAGTTATGTATTCCGCTCTTAGTAGTGTAGAGCCAACCGGCTGCTCGGTTTTAAGAAAGGATTATTAGTCAGCGTCCTAATCTCCTTAATCTTAGGGAAAACCCCGCAAACGTGACGTAAATTTGGCGGGAAATAATCACGTGACCTGAAGGGGAACACCATTACCTCATCGTGTAGGTTGAGCATTGAAAGGCGTTTGGTGGTCGTGTCTGCTGCTTTGTCCAGTACGCGAATGTCGCTCATTGTTGAACGAATCTTTTTCTCCTGACTGCTGATTAATGCTTCAAGACACCTAGGAAAGTAAACAGATTGGTTTTACATCATCATCATTCATCATCACCATCATCATCACCATCATCATCATCTCCATCATCATCATCATCACCATCATTATCAGCATCACCACTATCATCATCATCATCATTCATCATCACCATCATTATCAGCATCAGCACTATCATCATCATCATTCATCATCACCATCATTATCAGCATCACCACCACCATCATCATCATCATCATCATCACAATCATCATTCATCATCACCATCATTATCAGCATCACCTTCATTGTTATCAACATCATCAGTATAATCACCATGATCACCACCACAATCATCATTATCATCACCATCATCATCACCACAATCATCATTATCATCACCATCTTTGTCATCATCATCGTCGTCATCTTTATCATCATCATCACCATCATTATCGTCATCACCATTTTCATCACCGTCCTCGTTAAGAACATCATCCTCATCATCTTCGTTACCTCATTGATTTAACTCGAACGAGGGATCCTAGGCTTGTTTGGGTCCCAATTCTACAGGGCACTGATTCAAGGACCATTGTTTCTCATATACTTACTGTGTTTGTTTAGGGACGTGTTGTAGGCTTTCCAAGGGTCCTAGGCTTTGAGGGGCCCTCATGATACAAGGTGCCCAGATGATTGACAAAGCGTGAGGATGCATAAGATTGCTTTCTTCGTTCTCTGCGATCCTGAAATTAGAGAGCAAGAACAATCTGAGATTGTAACAACGACAGTAGCAGCAACAACAACAGCAACGGCAGCAGCAACAACAACAACAGCAATAACAAGAACAGCAACAGCAGAAGCAACAACAGCAACAGCAGAAGCAGCAACAACAACAGCAGCAGCAGCAGCAACAACAGCAACAACAGCAGAAGCAACATCATCAGCAGCAACAACAACAGCAACAACAACAACAACAGCAGAAGCAACAAAAACAACAACAACAACAACAACAGCAACAGCAGAAGCAACAAAAACAACAACAGCAACAACAACAGAAGCAACAACAACAACAAAAAAGCAACAGCAGCAGCAGAAACAACAACAGCAACAAGAACAACACTAGCAGCCAAAAAAACAATAGCAGTAACAACAATATAAGACAGTCAACTGCACTTTTATCGGGAACAATACTGGCTAAACCCGATACTTTAGGGTGAACATTTTAGTTTCTTACCTGGCTAAGTGGTAGATTAACCTCTCAAAGATCTTCTTATTGATTTCGGGAAGCTTTTCTACCAATGAGTAAAGTGTCTCCAATTGTACTGTTTCATCGCTTAACTCTGCAATGAAGTAAAGAGTTCCATAAAATATATAACTACGCTATAGCTCACTCTGTTATCTGAAGACCATGTTAATCACTGATTTCGAAAAGGTCACAGTTATTAACCATTTCTGTTTGAATATTAGGGATGGTGTTATGTGATGACACAGGTTAAGTCATGATAATTGTGGGGTTGGTAGTAGTGTGACTAAATGATGCTGATGATGAAAAGGATGACAATAATAACATTAAACTTGATGATGATGATGATGATGGTGATGACGATGATGGTGGTATAATGTTGATGAGTGATGGTGATGAGAATGAGGAGGATGGTGATGATGATGATGATGACTGATGGTGATGACTGATGGTGATGATGATAGTGATGATGATGAGAGGTGATGAATGGTTATGATAATGTTGATGACTGCTGGTGGTGATGATGATGATGATGATGATGACTGATGGCGATGACTAGTGATGATGATAGTGATGATGATGAGAGGTGATGAATGGTTATGATAATGGTGATGACTGCTGGTGGTGATGATGATGATGATGATGATGACTGATGGTGATGATGATAGTGATGATGATGAGAGGTGATGAATGGTTATGATAATGGTGATGACTGCTGGTGATGATGATGATGATGATGATGGTGTTGATGGTGGTGATGATGATGGAGCTGATGAATGATGGTGATGATGATGATGGTGATGAGTGATGATGATGGTGATGATGCTGCAGAAATTTGATGATGATGATGACAGTGATGATGCCGGTAGTGATGGCGATGAGTTATGACGGAGATGATAATAATGATGTTGTTAAAAGTAAAGGCCGATTGAAGAGACGAGAGTGATAAAAATAAACGAGAGACAAGCAACTCACTCACCAGAACATCTTATGAATTCATAATAAACATCATCTGTAAACACAGGACTGGCGAGTTGTCTGAAGAAAAGTTTGAGCACAGAAGCGACCACGTGTACTGAGTATACTGTGAGATCTACCCCATCTATTCCTGGAAGAGAAAAGATAGTAAAAATATGTAAGAAAATATTCACTTCTACTATACTGTTTACTACTAAAAAGCGCGGGGCCGTCCGTACAACAAACTAGGCATTGATGGACGTCCACAACAACAACAACAGCAAAAGTAGCAACAACAACAACAACAGCAGCAACAACGACAGCAAAAACAGCAGCAACAACAGCAGCAACAGCAACAGCACAACCGCAGCAACAACAGGAGCAGCAACAACAACAGCAGTAGCGGCAACATCAGCAGTAGCGACAACATCAGCAGTAGCGACAACAATAACAACAACAGAAGCAACAACAGCAGAAACAATAACAACAAAAACAACAGCAGCAGAAGCAGAAGGATCGTAGAAAAAAAAGGACGAAAGAACGAAAAAAAAAAAGACAATTCTTACCATTTGAAACGATTGCATTCTTCAACGCTCTCACTGTAACAGCATTGGGCGACTTGCGGTAGATACCTTCAGCATACAACCCTAAAATAACCCCAAATGCTTAATAAACAGTCTTACTCAGTTACAAACTAACTTGACTGTGTTTCTTCGTCACCCTTATGCTTCGTTTTCCGACCCGAGACCAAGACTCGAAAGTCCGGTGGTCAACCAACTGAGCCAACCGATTGATCGTCCGATGATCAGATGATGATGAAGAGTTTTTCTCAATAAGCGGGTAGCAGTATCTGTTATATCGCGCTCTTTGTCATTAAAGTACACGACCTATTAGCAACTAAATTCTATTTTAATATAATCTTAAAAGCAAAATAAAATTTGTAATTGTATTTCAAGGCAAAGGGCAATGGGAGAATAATGTTCTCGTGTAAATTATCTTCGTTTCGTTTTCTTGGCGCAATGTTGAGTAATCCTAAAATTTCACGACGGGCATTAAAACTACTCACATTATTCCTACTTATACTATTAACTATTTACATATAGATGCTTCAAAATGACTAATAAATACTTATGACTGACAAATATAAAAAAATAAAATAAAGAAATATAAAAAATAAAATAAAATAAAAAAACGCACCAACATACGAGCATCTGGAAGACGTCCAGTAGAAAAATTTGGCGAGTATGGAAGTTCGAAATAAAAAGGAATAATTAAAACGGATTTTATCGTTCTTTTTTTTTCTTTCCTAGAGACATACTTTTTTGATTGTTGAAATTTTGATCGACGGTTTCGACAGATTTTAGTCTCTATTCTTCAGGATTTGTTCTGTCTTGAAAAAAATTGTATAATGTTCCATCCCAATGGTCAAGTTTGACGTATATGTATTTCATCGTATTTTATCTGTTATGCATTGGTCTTTTTGTTTCGATCGTGTCATGGAACATTCATTTTGTCAGTGTTACTCTCTTCTGATATTCTTCGGCTTTCTTTCAAGTTTACTTCACACGGACAGTGATCATGCTTGGTTTGACCACCGTCGCCGGTAATAATGTAAGAATATCCCAACTGAAAAAAATGTCTTACCTCTGAATTCAATATCCTGGACTATCTTTTCCACCAGCGTCGGTATCATACACTCTTCGGAAGTCATCTCACTCAGTTCGCCACCAAACACGGAATTTCTCTGAAATTTTAAACCCAAGAGTTTGAAACTGGTCCTTCTCTTGATTTTTGCCATGGCGAGACTAGTTTCATCTGACGCGTCTCGTGAAATTTGAGTGATTTTTCAAAATTATTAAATCTTAATGAAATCAGTTCAAATTCGGGTTTATGAAAAATGATAACTACATATAATCCCCTTACTTTAATATTCGTGCATGTTTGTATTCAAGAATGTAAAGGGATTTGGGTTACCATGGTAACGGCGGTACACAGACACGCCCGAGCTTATAGGTCAAGGCAATTTAGGACACGCCTATACGCTGCGCAAATGTAAGGCTACAGTGAGTTTCTATGGGGGGGGAGGGCAGAGGATCATTTAGAGGGATTTTGGTATGAGTGGGAAACATACGGTACTGCGGACTTACAGCACGTACACTGTACGACATGCCATAACATTGAAATTACTTCCCATTGTCTCCCAGCAATTCATACAATCACAGTCCTTCGTCGGTGTAAAAGAGAACAAGTAAACGCCAATTATTTTATCACTTGAATATAAGTTTTTTTCGTGATGTTCGAAGGGCACTTGTTTTGATCCCCTCCTTTCTGCCTTTGAGCCTGGGCGTGGCTGTAAGTACGGTTAGATACAATACCTTATAAGGCATTGATCTTTAGGAAAATTGTTGTCGGTTTGTGGAGAAAAAGAATGTCCCATACCTCTCCTCCCACGGGAAGCACGGGTGGCGTGGCGTGTAGAGCGCTCGCCTCTCACCAATGCTACCAAGGTTCGAGTCCCGCCGGGCTGTATTGTATTGTATCGGTGTTGTATGTGAGTAGAGTTTGTTTGTTCTCTCCTGTGCTGTGGGGGTTTTCTCCGGGTTCTCCGGTTTTCCTCCCTCCGCAAAAATCAACTTTCAAATTCCAGTTCGATCCTGGGGTTCAAGGTAATTGGAGCTTAGCTCTGTTGTAAGTGTCCCACGCTGTGATACAACAGCCAAAATTAAGTGATTTTTTAGATTTTTTAACAACTGCAGTCCACTAATTACTTTCAAATAATTATACACATGCTTGCATGAAGTTGACATTAATTTATATTTTGAGTTTAAATGACGATAAGTAAGAAACAGAAATTCTAATACTGGGATTCCTGTGGTTTTGTTATCGGTTTAACGTTTTGTCTGTCTGTCCATATGATTTCTTACCTTGGCCTGCATTTTGGTCTTGTGAGTATTTCGTACGCAGAATAGAGTGGATTTGAGATGACATTTCTTGTGACACGTAAATCGACAATCTATGAATTAAAAAATCGAAATATGTTAAAAGGGTAAAAGGGGCGAAAAGGGTAGCTAAGGAAATGATACACAACGTCTACACTCAGAATATATTTGGGGGAAGGTCTAAAAAGATTGATTAAGGGAGGAGAGGGTGCGTGAAGGTTTTACCGTAAGGGTTGGTTCTGTAAAGATTTGAAAGTGTAGATACACAATGAATATTTTTTTTGGAATGAACGAAGGCCTTGCGCTAACAAGTCACGTGACTTGTCATTTTGACACAGCTGTGCTCGTAGAGTCACGTGACCTATTAGTACAAATTGCATATATAGGGAGGGTAGGGTTAGTAAACATTTACCTTGACAGACCATGCCTTTCTCTAGGACCCATATCAGTGAGTTGCAATGTTCACAGAAGGTGGGAATACTGAACTGTGCCACACCGAATTTGTGGTTATTATGAATCTAAAAGAAAAGGAAAGAAACCTGCATAAACAATGGCTTTGACGTCATTTCCTGTCTCGTACAGAATGTTCATCAGCTGAATCACAAGTTTTCAATAGAATTCTTTCTGTCTGACAGCACATGGTGGTCAGTGTTTGACCACCATTTGAAGCTGATAATGATATTCAAAGACTTTTATCAGCTGATTAAAATCCAGCGATAGACCCCTTGCAGCACGCTAGCGAGCATCCTGACAAACAGAATGAAGCATAAGACAAGCACTACTTGATGTGCGACAGTTCCTTAACTTACCACTAAATCCGATTTTCTTTTTATTCTTTTCTTCAAGTTCTGTAGGAAGAATAGAAAGGTATGGATATTTTAAAAATATTCTAAAAGGCTCTCAAATGAGTAATGAAAAATTAACGCAAATACTGGAATGGAATGGAATGGAATGGAATGGAATAGAAATGAAATGATTGGAATGAATTACAGTGAGGACACTCGAACCATGAACACTTTGAGGTTTTTTTTCATACTTTTTTTCTCCTTTATCCCTTGTGTGAATCGATTGGAAACATGATTTATTTTGAACAATAGGATTATTTGAGTTCAGTGCTTCATTTTCAGAAGGTTTGAAGCACTAGAAAGTTCATAAAATAAAAAATATAAAAATATCAAGTGTTCATGGTTCGAGTGTCCTCACTGTAATGGAAAGTCTCTTTGGGTGTAATGTTTTCCCATTTCAGGCTATGCGCCATTCCTCCGACATTAAGTTTCTTTGTTTGAGCTTCATACATATTCATAATTTCCTGAAGCATTACTGGTCAACAAAGAAACAATAATCAATAGAATAACATGTGATCTGAAATGGAAAAAAATACTGTTTAAGATCTTACTTGTTTTGGAGCTCTAGTTTTTTCTGCTTTTGCGAGAGCTTGGGCCCTGAAAATATTACATACAAATTAGCAACGACCATGAGTCACCGAGTTCACGCAATTATTTCAAAGATCCCAGATAAAGTACCCGCACACTTCAGTTTTATTATGACCCATAAATCACGCAATAGTCACGCAATTTACATTCTAACATAACATCACGCAGTAACACTTAATTAATAGTCACTACATGAACTTAAGAAATACTGAGGCGCGGAAATACGAGCAACAACATTGTACAACTTGGTGCGCAACATTGTAAATGTTGCTCGTGCGTGCAACCAATTTTTCTTTGTTGCAGAGAGTAGAAATAGCTTCCACTTCTGCAACAAAGTCGCGCAACAAAAATGTTGTTGTACGGGGTGGTAATACGAGCAGCATTTACTCGGCAACTTGCAACGCAACAATGATGCGCGACAAGTTGCACGATTTCGTTGCTCGTATTTCCTATCCTAGTATACGAATTGCAATAAAATGGTCGCACAGTGAAACGAAAGTCACACAGTCACGCAAAATGTACAGCACAATACTTCATGTAAAAGTCACGCAATAGTCACATAACAGTCACGCAAGTTACCTTGTATCAAAGTATTCATCTAAGACACCATTGAATGCATTGACTCCCATAATGACAGGAAATGTCACGCCAATCCGCTCGGTTTTAATAATTTTCCCCAGGATTGTTTCGAATTTACTTGTCATCTCTTCGTATTTCAGACTGACCTTCTTTCCATGCTGGTAAAAAATAAATATATATGTTAAAACATGTTGTCACGAAGAGAATGCGTGACATGCCCTTTCTGAGAATTTCAAGCTCATACACATTGGCTATTTGACGCAAATCTGATCCGGAGGTAGTCATATTATCTATCCAATATCCACCCAGCTGTTCAAGTAGGCTTGGGCTCCCTGTGTTCTCAGTAACCATGTTTCAGTGGTGAGAGGTGAGTCCTCCGCACTACCCCATCTGCTCTTCCAGATGCCTTGGTTAAAGCCCCCCCTCCCTCCTCCCTCTCCCTCCCCTTTTTTCGTATAGGTACAGAGATATTAAGTGTGACGTCACTATTGAAAAAATACTTCCGGTTCCAAAACGAAAAGTTCTAAAAAGAGTTACTTTTTCATGACAGGAATTGTTGTCCAAAGTTCTAATTGTCTCAGGTTGAGGCTAAATTACTGAGAACATTTTTCGCATTATTTTAGCGATTTTTGTTTGCGTTTGCAACCAGAAATACGTCGCAACGAAAACGCTCTATAGTTTCGATGGTTTTTGTTGTACTTACGTTGATTATAAGAGAGCGCTCTGAAATCAGGAAAGAATGGAACTCATGCAACGCCTTCTTGAATACTCTATCCACGATAGTATCCCGGATGTTATGCTCTTGGTTCATTAGACTTATCTAGAAAGATACAGCAAGAGAGATTAACATTTAGTTTCTCCTAACTAGACAACGCTCGTTTACTTGGATTTAGTAGGGAGAATATGGAGATCGTAGGGAAAGGAACGGAAGTGACTTTTCATTGTGAATCTAAGCACTGTGATTGGATGATTTGTGTCTTCTTGACTCATGATTGGCTCAGAAGTACCAGAAGTGGCTTTCGATTGACTTCTGAATTCAAACATTGTGATTGGATGATTTGTGTCTACTTGACATGTGATTGGTTAAGAGTGGAAGCCATTTGAGTGTCGAAGGAACCATGCACGATAAAGATAGTTTTTCTCTCTACTGAACTAACCTAAATTATCACATTTAACTGAGGAGAATTTGAACTTTAATCATCTTTACCTTGTGAGTAAGGAAAGATTCTAGCGCACCCAGATCAGCTGCTCCACGAGCCACTTTCTTGTCTGTAGGTTTCAGCTGTTTATTGGCTGTAATGGCAGACTTAGAGATCGTTCTAACTATCTTGGTCTGTTTTAGAGCGTTCAGCAGATCTAGATGAAAATCATGATACATAAGCGATATACACTACTCAAACAAAAATGACATACCTTTCCCTCCCCCTTGACAGTAGCAACCTTAAGATTTACAAAATCTACGACGGCGACGTCAACCGGAAGTGTAAATAACTTCACTTTGGGGTTTCGCGCCTTCAAAGTCTGTCTTCCCTGTGGATGAGTTGACTTTACTCACAATGTTTTGAATGAAATCTCCAATGAACAGAAATTCAAAGAGAAATTATTTATACTTCCGGTTGACGTCGCCGTCATAGATTTTGCAAATCTTAAGGTCGCTAGTAACGATATACACACCATTAACAGAAACGTTTCCTACCTTCAGTGGATCTTGTCGGTTTAATCTCGTTTTTCTCAGATTTTTCTTGTTTCTTCACGTTATTCTTCGCCAGCCCAGGCTCGGACTTCCGTCGAAAAGAATTCCGATTTCTCCGCCGGAATAAACTCCGACCTTTCGACTTCCGAACATCGCCCGAAGACGACGACAGTGACGTCAGACTCGGTAACGTCTCCGTCGACGTCGACGTTGATCCCTGCTTCAAGTCTGAGAGCATATCATCGTCCATTGAATACTGGGTCATCGGTCGCTCATCCGGGATATCTGATGTGCTCATCCGCTGACCAAGTTTGGTTTTTGACTTTGTGGATAAGCTTCGTCGTATTCTCGAGGTCATACGACGCGGGAACACAGTACATGAAACATCCACCGTAGATGTGTTCAGTTCCATCAGTTGAGTAGGAGAGTAAACTGTGTTGAGTTTGTAGACATTCGGTATCTCAGGCTTCTCATCCTCTGCGCGTTCTGTTTTGATCGTGAGGGGAGTGGGGCGGGAAATCATTCGTAGACGACGCTGGGCAGCGGGATCTGACACGGTTCTTCTACGTAAGTCCTGTAAAGTAAGGAGGTCATCTTAGCTATTGTTTTTTCTTCAGGATTGCGTGACACAATTCTATTGCTTACCTCTGGACTGATGAGAATCAACTCGCGCTCAAACCTCTTTGACAAATCTTTAACTCTACGAATAGAATGATAACATGTTAAAACCCTGCGTAACACGATCTTGAGTATCTACGATCATGTATGACCCTTCACAGAGCGACCAGCAATAGGGAATTTCCTGCTGGTCGCAATACGGAGGTGGGAGTTTTGCTTGAAATCACCTCATGAATCTCATATTTTCAGTCATGTAATCTAAGATACCAATTACACCGGATATGACGTCTACGCATGTAGTAATATACCCCTTGCACACGTCGGAATGCAGCTCAGTTTGGAGGACAAAACAATAGGTTCCAATTCTCAGGAGATTGGAAGTCTTTTATTTTGTTCTCCAAATTGAGCTGCTTTGACGTCACGTGAAAGGGATCTATTCAAACAACTAGGTCGTCGAGCGAATGACTCGTTTCCAGGGCCCATCTTCTTAGACTTACCGTGAAGCCGCAAAATTCTTGGGTTCTAGGTGTTCATCTTCGGTGGTTATTTTGAAAGTGGGCGTTTTTGGTGGCTGTACCTCCATATCTTCTATGATTGTCTTTTTCAGCTTCTCGTAATCCGAAGGATCGCTGATGGAACGAACTAGACGACGCGACTCTATTTCACTAATCCTTGGGGGGAATGATGGGGAAGAAATTGTTAATGTCATTAGCATATTTTATAGGGGGAGGGGTGGGGAGGATTTCAGTACCTTGGACGTTTTTTAACTTCTGCAAGAAGAGCCATCTGTTTGCGCTTCTCTTCCTCTTCCTTTTCCTCACGCTTGCGTAATAAAAGAGCTTGGTATCTGATGAGATAATATTAGATATTATTAGATATTATTATGTCGTATTAAACTGACCAAGACTTCATCAATATCATGGTTGTCACTATCAGCAATCACCACAGCACTAATAGTAGGTCTTATACCACAACCAACTCACCTCTTACGCGCGAGGTATCCACGCATGCAGGTCTGTATCAAGATCATCTTCTTGACTGTTCGTCTATAGATGACCTGTTCGTGGTATCCTCTCCACACGGCCTGCAGCTTGGTGGCTGAGTAAACCCGGTGGGACAAATCAGCTCGTGCGAGATAACCACGTACATGGGCCTGGATTTGTATGCAAAGGAATATTTTGGGCTTATATTTTATGTAAAAGACGCAATTAAAGCCTTGAAGCTTAATGGTTTACAATTTAGATATCCTGTGAGCGCAAGTAAAGGGCACAGGGAGAAAGGAACAGTTTAAGGCCGATTTACACAGTACGATTTTTCCTCACAACTATCGCATGCAACATGCTCGCCCCAAGTTTTAGCTGCCATATACAGTCGTACGTGAGTTGTAAAGTCGATTTACACAAAACAATTCATGTCGCCATTATGGCGTGTGCGACACTTGTGAGGAATTATCGTAATGTGAAAATCTGCCTTTACAGGGACATGGGGTTTCCAGCTATGGCACAGGGGCACATGGATACTGGGGTTCAGGGTGACAGGGGTACACGGCCCTTTACACAGAAGTACAGGGCACATGCGGAACAAGGGCACAGTTCACAGGCAAGAGGATACAAGACATACAGGGACGTGGAACACAAGGTACAGGGATACACCGCCCTTGGCACAGACGTACACATGGGACAAGAGCGCCATTTAACAGGCTATAGCATTCAAGGCACAGGAGCAGAATAACAAGAGATATGGACAGAGATTCTTATTATAAAATTACCTGTATTGTGATAGCAGCACTTCTCTGTCTCAGGAAATTTTTCCTCTGCAAGACTACTCTTGTCCATCTTTGTATGGTATAGACTTTACCAATAAACACCTCATGTAGATTGTTCTGAAGGATTCGATGCTGACTTTCCCTTAGGAAGATCTGAATGAGATATCAATGAGATGCAAAATTAATGAAGTAATAGAAAAATGCATGCACATGCTGTGTGCAGTTATAAAGAATGCAGGGATTGGCAGAACACGAGATACGTGTTAGGAGAAGTACGACGCATAGCAGAGTACTTCTCAACACTTCTCAAGTGTTATGATAATCCCCAAGCGCTTCATAACTTCACACTGCACCGCAAGTTTTTTATTTCTTTTATAAAATACAAATCCACGCACGTGCTGTCTGCTCTCATAATACATGCGCCATCAACCAATCAGAAAGAGACATTTATAACAGTTATTATATAAATCACTTTTACAACACAAGCACAAATATTAAATGAAAAATAGCGCACAAATTGATGAAAAATACTGATTTAATTTTCCTTTGAAAGTTCAAATTTAGGGCCCGCGCGCAACCAATCAGAGTGTACTTTAGAACTCAGTTATTTTATAAATGATCTTCATTACATTATTATTAGTTTTTTCCAAAAGCTAAATAAAATACCTTAGATGTTCCAATCTGGTACTCATTGGGGTCCAGCTTGAGGGATTTGAGTACAGAAGCAATCGCTTTCTTGGGTTCATCGATAACACGGGGGAATAATAAACTGTAGCGCTTGACGAACTCCTGAAAAAGACAAGAAATAAACGTGTACTTTAATAAGTGATTTTGTCATGGTGATGACAATGATGGATGCTGCTCGTGATGATGATGATGATGATGATGGATACTGTTCGTGATGTTGATGATGATGATGATGATGATGGTGGTGGTGATGATGTTGATGATGATGATAATGATACCGATGATGATGATGGTGTTGATTATGATGGTGGTGGTGGTGATGATGATGATACCGATGATGATGATGATGGTGTTGATTATGATGGTGATGATGATGATGGTGTTGATTATGATGGTGGTGGTGATGATGATGATGAAGATGATAATGATACCGATGATGATATGATGATAAACCGGTGTAAATAATCAAACAAAAATTCAATAAACCTCAATCGAACTTTAATCGGTCGATTGTTCTATGATTGGTTAAGCAATCGAACATAATAATCGAACTGAAATGTTTTGGCTATATTGAACTAAATCGAAATAAATCGAACAAAATCGCCTTGGTTCGATTGAAGAATCGTACGATTATCGAACGTTCCATTGTGTTCGATTACCACCATGTTCGATTACCGAACACAATCCATAACTGATCGAACGATTTCAATTCGACGGAGTTCGACGATTATTGAACGTTCGATAAATTACGCTAAGTAATAATTATGCCGATATTGATGATGACGATGATGGTTAAGATGGTTATTATTATGATGGTGGAAGAATGTTCTTCCTGGAACAAAATTTTACCAAAAAAATATCGACTGATAAAACAATAAAATAATGATTAAAATAAAATAAAAAGGAACTCGTGTGTTCTTCGATTTCTTTTGTCATTTACCTTTACAGCGTCCATTTTTTGTAAAACACGATAAAATATATCGGGACCACACGGGCTAACAAGAGACCAAAACGCAGCTAAAAGACCAAAGAGAATTCCGAAATACCAGGCAGCAGTGACAGCGAAGAAAAGAGGACGATTTCCAGGAATAGAAAGTAACGGTAGAAAATTTCAAATCGTAAAAATAAAGTTAAAACCAAAACTTCTAACACGAAAATTGATCTTACAAATGAAAATAGTGTTAATTTTTGAGTTTAAAAAAACTTCTCAAAAAAAAAACAAAGAAAAATGTCGAGGGAATTTGAAGGGAGGAAAATAAATAAACCACTATCACGGTAAAGTTTGACTGATATTAAGTAGAAAAACCACTGAGAAGTAGACCTGGAAAAAACAAAGAACCGCCCCAGGTGAACCAAGGTAGGGCTTCCTTTGATCGTACAGGAAATGACAATCAATGGGAGAGTACTTCGTAGACAAAGCGAACTATTTCCTCAAAGGAATTCGTGCCTGGCGAACCGAGGTAGAAAGCGAAAGCAAAATTATCACGAGACGTGTAAACAAACTTCAAAATCAATTTGGGAAAATGTCGAGTTTTCTCGAAACATTATAGAAAGGAAAAGAATTTTCAGCCTTTTTTGAGTCCTGATTTTTTTTTAAGATATACAACTGGAAGTAAATATACATAATTTGTTCGTTTTAAAACTATTAACTTCTTAGTAACTTTGAATCAAAATTACAGTCCGTAAACTTTAGAATAATATAAACACTATTTTATCACTTAAAAAAATGTCAAAATTTATTTTTTTAAAGATCAAAGAAATAGAGAGAAAAAAACATTATAGAACAGTGTTGTGTATAGTGTATAGCTCTAAGCTTTCCGCTAGATCCAGACAGATAATTCATAAACCATCTTCGTACTAAAGAGTTATTTTTGGCACTGACGATGTATATAAGTTCAAAAGTAACATTTAATTGAAGTGACCTCAAATTAATTCTTGTCAACTCAATACTAAAGATTATATTTTTTGGTTCATACCTTCAAGAATTTATTTTATGGCTCATTGAATTAAAAATTCATGAAATTAAAAACCTAAATAAATATGAATTAGATAAAAGTTTAAGACATTTTGTATGCACGGGGTTTGAATACGAACACCAACACTTGGGATTTTCATTTCTAAGCGAGATGATAAAAAATATCTACAGAGTTAATTTTTTTGTCAGACACGGAAAATAATTTCAAAAGAATAAGGAATTTTTTAACAGGGCTAAGAATTTGGTTTTAAAATAATATTAAAATCTAACGGAGTATTTGAGTAAAGTAGAGTGTACTTGAATGAATGAAATATTATGTAGAATCCCTTGTGGGATATCTATATCTGCGAGTATTCTTTAATTATTTTTAAAAAATATGGACTGTTTTGGTAGGTTAAATATTGACAAACTCTTACCAGCATGAAAGAGAGAAGTTTAGCCACCACAATAAATACCATCACGGTTCCCAAAGCGAAGATTCGAACCCCATCGAGAATAGCTTCAAATACTTGAACCATCTTTGATAGCGATAGAATAAAAATTTCTAAAAGCTGACAAATCTCTTGAAGGTTTTGAATTCCACGTTTTGTGGAAAGGAATTGATAATCCTAACACTCATCTTCATATTTAGAAATTTTCGTCGCCAAAAGCTAAAGAAGCCAAGAAAAATACGATTACTAGTAAGTCGAAGAGAAACAAAAATCGTGTAGCAAGGAATGAGACATTCTTAATGCCGTCATTACGCCGTGGGGCGCTATTTCCTGTACTCACTGAGCGTCTTCCATCCGAAAAACCTATGAAATATTCCTTATGACAGAGCCAAGAGAACGAGACCACACGAAATTTCTAATTTTCTTGGAAACTTCGGGGAAATTATTCTACGTTTTTTGCTAGAGCATCAGTTTCTTGAATGTGTTTTGATCTCGTCTGTGATACCGGAAGTGACGTAATAGCTGTTTCCTGAACGACCTAATCAAGACAATCAATTATACGGTTGCTGTTAGAAGCTTTTAAAACCCCAAGCTGGTTGCTCTGTCCAGTAAGTGAGCAGCTTTCTTGTCGCTAAGGACAACCGATTCTATGAGTCCATTAAGGGCTTTCCTAAGTCCAGATCCAATATAATAAGGAAGTAGTATTCTTTACAGATAAGGAGATTACCTAACAACATCTGTTATCGATACCTCGTGGATACGATCACATGTAGTAACACCTGGTCCAACCATTCCTGAAGGGAAAATTCTACCTTCATTCACGAAATTTTGTCGATTTTTTTCTTTCTTTTCTTGGGGGAGGGAGAGTGGATTTAGCATTTTGGTATTTTTTGTTTTGTTTTTAACAGACCGCGAACAGCATGAGAGATAATTTGTTTTAAAAAAAAAATGAATATTTTTAGAAACAAAAACATTTACTTTCCACTCGGTGCCATCCATAAAATCCTCGCGATTTTTATCCTTTTTTTCTTCGGATATTTTTCATCCAGAGACTCTGTCCTCAAATAACTTTGACTCCAAAGTCCTCTGCATCACGTTTCTGAAGTAGACCCTACTTCTTATGAGATATATTCTACACATGACGAATTCTCTCGACACGGAAAACCCGGGATATGAGTTATTGTTTCGAGGTATTGTATGACCGTCACCTGACAGTAGAAAGTGTTTCTATTTTCTCTTAAAAAATATCAAAAAATGGTAAAAAATAATTTAAAGAAAAAATCAAATTTCGCTGAACTAACACTGAAATGGCTTCCCGAAAAAATCAGGGACACTGAGTTGGCTTCGTTTCCTGAAATGGAATTTTGTTTTACGGTGTTGTATAACCGTCAGCTTAAAGTAAAAAGTTATGTTCCTCTTTATCTTCAAAAATTCCCCCAAAATATTTCAAAAAATAATTACCATTGGCTTCTTTCCCGGAAATACCCGGTATGTGGTTTTTGTTTTAGAGTGATGACAGTCACCTGACTGTACTATCTAGTGATGCTCCTATTTTTCTAAAAAAAAAATATTACGAAAATTTCAAAACAATCAAATTCCGTTTCACTAACACTGAGATGGCTTCCGGAGAAAATGCAGGAGCACTGAGTTGGCTTTCTATAGGCATCCAATAAAATTATATATATATGTCTAAATAAAGTAAATATAGTACGCATGAGAAAATTGATTGAAAAAAAACAAAAGAATATTCCATCAAAAAGTACAAGTTGACACATAAAAATCTCTGAAAAATTCAACCAATGAAAGAATCAAATCTTGTCTTATAAAAAAAATCGTTAACAGTGAAATGGCTTCCTATTCTGAGTACGTATAATTCATCTAAACGTAAAAAGGGAAAAACCCTGTACACTGCTTCGGGCTAAAACATAATTAACTTTCAACCTTCAAATATTTTCCTAATAAAACATGTTCCGATCTGGAAGCCAATGTGAAGTTTATTCGTGAAATAACTTTCGAGTTTAGAATAGTTGTCGGATGTCGTTTGTTTTCACACGACAGTCTATTGACTTTTGGATTAATATTGTGTGATTTTGTGTAAGCAAAAGTAAAATTCTTAAGGTATGAGTAAAGGTGTTCATCGATGCCTGACATGTGAAGGTGTGGATATGATCAGGTTCGAGTTCCGAAAGGAAAAGGAAAAGTCAACTCTACCCAGTGGCTGGGTCCAGCGGCTGGGTGAGGCAGTAAAAAAATCAGGACGCCGGACGTCGACGACGACGACGATGATTATGGATGATGATATTGATGGATGGATGTTAGTAATGGTGCTAATTTTGATGATGGTGGTGATGATAATGGATGACTGTGGTCGTGATGATTGTAATGATGATGGTAATATTAGTGAGGATAATGATCTTGTTTCTAGCATCCCATAAATCTTAAACCGTTTTAATATCAATATTTGATTGACAGTTGCTAATGACAACAAGTACATACGTCTAAATGGAACCTCCATTGGTATCCCAGTCTTCTTATCCTCACGGTCTCCAGCATCCCGGTGTAGCGTAGCTGGCGCTGCACGACGTCACAGTCGAACTTCAGAGGAGCCTGAAAAAAAAAAGCGTTAATTTAGTATATAAATCATAATAAAGAATTAGAAAACGCGCGCGCGTGCTGTATATTCATAAAGCACGCAAACCCAACCAATCAGAGAATAGATTTAGAATATAAATCTTGATGAAATAGAAATCGCACACGTGTGCTGTATATTCATAAAGCACGCTTCCCAACCAATCAGAGAAAAGATTTAGAATATAAATCATAATGAAGAAATTGATTACGCACGTGCGTGCTGTGTATTCATAAAGCACGCACCTCCAACCAATCAGAGATGCATAAAAAAGGTTTATGGCGAAGATGCAGGAAAAATCCTAGAATAATTAATTAATGGGCAATGAATTAATCGTTGAATCGTTTGATTGATCAACTAGCGGTCGAAGTGTGGTCTAATACACCAGGTAAAACTCCAAGGAGAAATCTCTACAGATCTAAACTCTGAGAATGTAATCTCTACCTTTATCGATGATTTTCTTCTAGTATTGGACTTTCTCCTCGGGTTACAAGTGAGCAAGGATTTGAATCCAAAGTTTCTTAAATCTTCGTATCGCAAAACCATGATTAAAGAGTTATACTCTAGTGATCATCAGGATTATTCTGCAGTAATGGATGTTATTAATCACACTACATGCAGAGTCTAACTATATGGTTTATATAGTAGAATAGAGTGAATGACTTTTCCGGTGGATAGAAATCTGTACAAGTACTTGAAGTATTATGCTTGATGATGTATTGACTAGGATAGAAATCTGTACAAGTACAGGGCTCCTTTTGATAGCAGTGGCATATTATAGCCACTGAATGGACTACCCTGTTTTTATTTTTATTTAAGTTTAAATAAAGGTTTCTATCTATCTAGTATGCTTGATGATGTATTGACTAGGCTTGATAATCACAATGTGTACTAGTATTAAACAGGAAGAGTGGATATCAGTACTGTTGATAAATACTGGCTTTCTGGTGTAGATAGAACGATAACGTATCAAAGTATACACAGCTGGTAGAGCTGGTGAACGTGGCCAGAAACGGAAATCAAAACCAAAGTAATGGTCTCCCCGATTGGTAGGGCACTTGAGCCCAGCTATTAGATTTTGAGACATTAATAAAGTTATTATTATTATCATAGTTAACAATAGATAAGAAAGTCGCGGTAAAGCCATGCAGTGCCGTGACCGTGCCGGTATTGTGTCTGAGTATTTTCATTGGTTGAAGAGTGATCTCGCGCAACGTGATTGGTTCTGTGATATCAACTGCTACCAGCAAGCAGGACCCCCTTATCTCACGTGATTGTTTTCCATTCCCTATTCTCTCTAACCTGGTTTAATAAATGCTTATGAACTGAGTGCCGCTGAGAAAGAGAAAGAAAAAAACCCAGAGTACTGGGGTGGGGGGGGGGGGGGGGAGGATGAAGACAAGGGGGTAGGTCAAGCGAGGAAGGGTAAGAGCGAGAAGAGAGAGAAATAGGGCAAGGGAGAGAGGTGGCGGAGTGCAGTGGAAAAAGAAAGAACGTGTGAGTGAGAGAGATTCTTTTTAAAGCATTTTTTAAAATACTCGTTCACATGTCTGGCAAGGATATCCGACGAGTCTCTATCAACCAAAATCTAACTTGAGGGTTTTAATTACTTTCTTCTTCCTGCTGTCAAAAATCATACTTCCAAAGCTTAGTCCCACCTGAGATCTCAGCCAAAACAGGCAACCAATATTCTCGACAACCTCTCAGAGTCCGGGGTGACGTCAATGAATACTGCGTCATTAAACTCAGATGCGATCAACTGGAAAACCAGGGTTAATTGTATAGCATTTTATATCGTGTTCCGTTTTATTCCTTGAAGGGAGAAGAGAATCCAAGAAGTGCAATTTATTAGCCAAATATTCAGCGCTGAAGTTCTTCGTTTTGGAATCAAGTTGCTAAAGTTTGAAGGTTTTGGAATACAAGTATATGAAAAAAGGAACTGAACATCGTCCTTGAAAACGCAACGTTTTTGGACTCGGAAGTATTGTGAAATTCATAATACATTCACTATTTTCACTGCTAAAAAACCACGCGAAATGGTAAAATATGCGATCCATAAGCCTCACTCCCCAAGGGAACGCGTATTTATACAACCACGCATCGTCACGGACTCTTGAACATATTTAAGTCAAAGATTACTCAACTTCGGGGCTTTTTGGACGAGAACTGGACAGGACGCGTTGAAGTCTTTTCCGACCCACCCACCTCCCCTTCGGCGACGTCAACGATCACTAACAATGTAACGCTTAACTCCTCGCTCACGGCCTCGGCCCACATATCAGTCACCCATAACTTAATCGCACCGAGACAATGAGCGTGGGAGTTTAGCAGTGAAAATGGGTTACTATTTTCCATACATCGGTTCACTGGTCACAGATAAAGCATTCAAAAAAAGATAAAGCTGTAAGGAAGTTTCAAAGGATTATTCAAATTTGACCCTTGCATCCTCGGCTGAATGCTTCGTGTTGGACCAGTGAACTGATGTGTGGAAAGTAGTGAATTAATAACAGACTCGTAGGCCTCAATGTATGATACTCAAAGTAGCCTGACTCAGTTGCTCGTTGAGGGGAACTGAGGAAGAATAGCGGAATGAGGAGTCTACATCCAGGGTACCCCCTCCCCCCCATCGGATCTGGTAAGTATATTAGATTTCAAATTATTTAGGATTGAGAAAACTTGAGTATGATGATGGAATATGAAATGTATATGTGATCGTACCATACTGAATGGACTCAGAAAAAATTCTGAGCCCCAGATGGGAATCGAACCCACGACCCTCCGTATGCTAGTCGGACGCTCTACCACTGAGCTGCTGGAGACTCTAATGGCGAGTAGGTCGTTAATGTGGGGCTCAGAATTTTTTCTGAGTCCATTCAGTATGGTACGATCACACATACATTTCGTAAAACTTGAAGTATTGACCGAATGCCCGACCGAATGCCAATATGGCATTTTTTAAATTCATATTTTAGTTGACCGCTACATTAAAACTATAGATTAGAATGAAATCAACAAAGTTAGAAAGTTTGAGACAAAAATACTAAATTCTTGAAAAGTTATGAGAATTTTAGCTAATTTTAAAAACGTGAAAAACACCACAACGAGGCTATCAAGGAAACAGATCACTGAATACATACAAATCTCTGTAATTTTGATTCCAAATAGCTTCACTTGAGTTCAGTTTATAGCAATGAAACTTTCCAAAAACACATATTTCTGTTTGCTCTTTCTGATGGTGGTGCTTATTTTTTAAGATTAGGTTTTTATTTCTAAAAGTCAATGGCGGCCATATTGGCATTCAGTCTCAAGTATTCCCTTCCTTATTGGTTAGTTGGTGTCAAATACTGTGACAGTAAGACAGTGATTTTCTAGAATCATCGAAGTTACCTTTTCAGCGTTGGACCGGATACATCTCACAAAGAACGGCTGAGCCTCACCGAGGATCTCCATCAAGCGGTTCAACGAAGACTGTCAAACAAAACCACATGTCAATCATCAATGATGGCAACAAAGCACTCTCCGTGCCAGTAATGTTTTCCCATTTTAGATCCCGTGTCATTCCCTAGTTTAGCGGACGTCATTCAAGGCGTTTCTATGACATTACAAAGTCATGTGCCCTGGAAAAATTTGTGTTTTATGACATTGTCATGGAAACACTTCGATTGACGTCCACCAAAATCCTGTAGGTATAAAAAAAACACTTATTTACTGGGCCTGAAGTAAAGCAGTGTGTTTTGTGGCCCAGTAAAATAAGAAGGTGCTGAATGGGGGAGGGGGGGGGGGGGCTAATCCCATTTCCCAGCCCAATATTTTCCAAAATCCCAGTCCCAGTCATGCAAAATCTCAGTCCGAGTTATAGAGTGCGAGTTAGAGATTTTGCAAAATCCCAATCCCAGTAATGGCTAAATCCCAGTCCCAGTGCATGAAATCCCATTTTCCCAGCCCAAAAAAAAGCGAATCCCAGCTCCAATTTCATCCCTTCAGGACCCTCAAATAAGTGTTACATAACTACTGCTGCGTTATATCATACCTGGAACTGTGCACTAACTGTAGGCGGGTTCTTTGGTGTTCCTTTACCTCGCTGTGTCTTGTACATATAGTCATATGTGCGCATTGACATGTCTCGTTTGGTCTCCAGGCCTTGACGGATCTTGGACACAAAGTTCTAGGAAAAAATGCAACTTTAAGTAAAGCAACTATATTTAACGTCGCTAGTTCCTTCGGCTACGTAGCTGGTATTCCAGGAAGCCGATGGTGCGTAATTTACCCCCTCTCTCAATCAGTGCTCTGTTTTAAGTATTCGAGTATTCGAAGCTGAAGCTATTGAATTCATGCTAGCCTCGCATCGAAGACAATCTGAGGCAGCAACAACAACTAAAGAAATAACACTTGAAAAAAAGACAGCAGCAGCAATATCATCATCATTAGCAACATCAGCAGAAGTAACAACGGCAGCTATAACAACAACAGCAGCAACAGCAGAAGCAAATAAAAACAAAAGCAGCAGCAACTACAACAGCAATACCATCAGCAGCAAACAGCATAAGCAAACAACAACAGTAGCAGCAACAACAACAGCAATATCGTCATCTTCAACAGCAGCAGCAGCAAAAACAGCAACAACAATGGCGGCGGCAACATCAGAAGAAGTAACAACGGTAAGAACAACAACAATTATATTTAACCGCGATGATATCAGTTGCATTTCATTCGTAACTTAAGGTCTTACCTTTGAAGTAGACGTCGCCTTGTTACTCTGTATTCTCCTACAAACAGAACCAGGTGATTAACACTCAATGCAATGAATCCTGGGATATAATGGGGTAACTTTATGAAACTAGAAACAGACTCTTCCCCAGTCTTTTATTCTAGGCTCAGCGTTCAATGACCGAGCAGAAGACTGTGGAGGAGTCTGAGAAAGTACAGTCTTTTCATTGATTGAAAATCTCACAATGCACTGCGCACCACGAGAAACCAGTTTTACATACCGTATGACTTTGGAAGCTTTCCTGAAGATAGATGCTGATTCACCATAAGGAATGGCCTGTTCTTCTTCATTTAGTAACTTCATTCTGCAATGCAAGTAAGATTATTGAGCGCTTAGATCTAACTTTTTCATAACCAAAAAAATCCTAAATGGGTAGGGGTCGGGCACTTTTGAATCCTCCTGGATACACCCCTGAGATTTAGAGCGGTTTTCGTATGAGTGGGGAAAATACGGTACTGGCTTACAGCACGTAGACGGTACGACATGTCGTAACATTGTGAACTCCTGGATTTTCTCAAATATCTAAAAAAAATATAAACGTCAAATCGCAGAAATGAATATGTACTGTACGCAGTTTGCATGTATGGTAAACAATGTATTTGTGTATGGAAGTAGTCATTACAAACACCTCATACCTAGGGGGTATTTACCAGTACCCTACACCTAAATCAATAAAACCAGGTCCCTTTTTTGGACCATAATGATTTCGACCTCACCCCTAAGAAGGTAGAACAGTGGTATGAGGATGAGGGGAAAAGAAGGAAATAAAGAAAAGTAATGAAACGTGAGGGTATGGTCAACTGCATGCCCCAGAAATGTGAACACGGAGATAAGAATGTAACCTCACCTGAATGATTTGGAAGAAGCCTGAAAAGTACGAACAAGTATGTTAATGAAATGATCTGAACTGTGTTGGTGATACATGGACAGCATAGAAAATAAGGGACCTTTCAATATTCATCGGGGGGGGGTGACAAATGAGCAAATTTTACCTTTTTTGAAGTACCCCCCTCAGCAATAAAAACAATTTTTTAGGACCACCCTACACTTAATGGAAATATTTACAAAAATTAAAATATTTATTTATCACTTATTTCAAGAACCCCCAGGGCCACTAGATAATGAGTTCAAAGAAACCAATATTTAAACTACCATCTGCCAATGAAAGGAGTAAATTACCCTTTTTCTTCGAGCTGCTGCTCGCTCATTTGCTTTCCCACCTAAAATTGTAACACAAATCAAGCAAAATTGGTTAATTGAGCATAGTAAATATCAAGAAGAATTTATCTCAAAACTCCTGTGTGATCTCAAGTTTTCCTAGTAAAGAAAGCAAAAATGCTCAAGGGAATGGTAAGGTCTATACTCACTTGTTCTGAACATTCTACCAGAAACAATGAAGGCATGTACAGCCTTAAAGAATGCCCTCAGAACTGACCAACGGTATACAGCCATTGGATCAGCACCTACAAACACAGTCAACAAAATATATAAACTATTAGTCTTCCTCTCTAGGATGGGCTTCCTGTGGGAAAACAGAATGAGGGGACACTGGGGAGAGTAATTTGTCACTCTGTTACCTTTCGTTTAGATCTCTTGCAGGACTTCGGAATACAGCTCAATTTAGAGGATGAAACAATTTTTTTTCTAATTCTCAGGAAATTCAAACTTTTTTGTTTTGTCCTCCAAATTGAGCTACTTTGAGGTCACATGAAAGGGGTCTATTATTACAACTAGAGGAAACCAGGTGTATTATATTTGGTCAATAATGTGGATGAACTACAGGAATTACAATTTAATCATGTGACTTACCAATGAGTTCTCTGATGAACTTAAGATTACTGCTTTTTAGAATGCTGAGGATGTCTGGTCTCATTAAATCTCTGTTCTTGTCCAGGAAACCCTGTAAGGAATACAAGATATGAAAAACTATGGCTCTTTTAACCTTGATTTATGTTGCATACTGCTCTATGTGAAACTTTGTAAGTTGGATTGGTAACTTCTGTCTATTCTCTGACATCATCAGACTTCATAGTCATGACATCATAACTGCAAGGGTGCGCCCTACACCCTCTTTAAGTGCCCTATTGTTGTTTTTCCCCATAAACCTAAGACTAAACAGGTTGGAGAGAAGTCTAAACAAGTTTGTGAGGTCACTGGGTATCAAACTATGGATCTCAGGCTAAGGAGGACTTGCTTTGCCTACTAAGCCAATCAAAATGCATTATTTTTAATATTGCCCTAATCTATACTACCGGTAATATATAATTTTTGATACTTACACTAATCTGATAATCAACATTCCCAGCATAGTGCTTGACTACAAATGAAGGGTTTCTGAGTGACAGCTCATAGTACTGGTTCGCTGAATGAGTCTTGTTTATCTTCTCAAGGAGAGAGGTCTTGGTAGCACCAGGAAAACTGAAAGAAAAGTTTTGAATGAAAGGAAGAAATGAGACTAGACAGACAGACAGACAGAAGATTAAACATGGACAGACAGACAGACACTATGAGAAAAACAGAGAACAGACAGACAGACAGATAAACATGAACAGACAGACATGGACAGACAGACAGACAGACAGATAAACATGGACAGACAGACACTATGAGAAAAACAGAGAACAGACAGACAGACAGACCTGGACAGACAGACAGACAGATAAACATGAACAAACAGACCCAATGATACAAACAGAGAACAGGTAGCTAGACAGATAAACATGACAGACAGACATGGACAGACAGACATAAAAAGACTGACCCTTTGAGACAAACAAAGAACAGATAGACAGATAAACATGGACAGACAGACACTATGATTCAAACAGAAAACAGATAGACAGATAAACATGGACAGAGACAAAACTAACCTGCTCTCCTCATCAATCAGAGGCATGATTCCTGTAGGACGCCCAGAGATCAAATCTATGCAGCCATAGTTATCAACAAACTCAACATTCCTCCACTCGATGCCTTCACCATTGTATTCATCCTTTGAAAAAAAGGTAAAAAAGAACATTAGGGACCTGTTCATTTTTTTACTTGGGAGGAGAGGGTACTCTATTCTTTGACCAGTAATGCTGAGCCAGAAACAGGGTATGACCAAGCTTTTTTTTTAAAAACTAATTCGGCCGTTCATCATGAGAGTGACTGACTGGCCATAGCTGATTTTCCAGATCAGAAAGGTGGGATCTTTCTCATGAAAACAGCCTCTACCACCTGAAAGATCATATTCAGATCAACATAACTGGAAGTTTTCAATAGTTAAGGATGAAAGATCAAAAAGATATCAGAGATGAGTTATAGAGTTCTGATCTAGAAAATCAGTTTGCAAGCTTATTATTTAAAGCACTGCAATGATGGTGATGGATGATGACATTGATCCAGCTGAGTTGAAATTCAGAACCAACTCGAGGTCAACAAATCACAATTGAGGATTCAACTTTGTATTTTGTGATTCCCATATGTCTCTTCCCAAAAAATGCTAAATCAAAAAAAGTTGACACAATTCTTTTTGGAGAATGCAATCAAGTTGGCTGGATGGTGGTGGTGGTGGTGGTGCTTATGTAGATAGCAAACATTTTGTGTAGCAAACATGTAGTACCGGTAGTTCATTTTCTTACCTGTTCCAATCTAAAAATATGTTGGTTGAAGTAGTACTGCAACTTCTCATTGGCAAAATTAATACACAATTGCTCAAAGCTGTTGTACAGGAAATCCTCAAACCCAAAGATATCCAAAACACCAATGGAACACCACTACATGACAAAAAAAAAAGAAAGAAAGAGAAAGGATTTTTTGACATAAAAATTGGTTTGCATTTGTAGGGGGAGAGGAAGAGGTGGAGGAGGATGGTAAATTTGGGTAACCATTAGGACAAAATTTTGTGTTCAATGTAGAGAGGTGGCTGTTGTGGAGAGGTTTGAGTTACAGTATATATATGAACTTATTGGTAACTGAGACATTATTTCCTGGCCGTTGGGTAGAGGCAGCTGTTGTGGATAGGTTTGAGTTACAGTATATGTATGAACTCATTGGTAACTGAGACATCATTTCCTGGCCGTTGGGTAGAGGTGGCTGTTGTGGGGAGGTTTGAGTTACAGTATATGTATGAATGCATTGGTAACTGAGATATAATTTCCTGACCGTTGGGTAGAGGCGGCTTATACCAGGGGAGGTTTGACTATATACCAGACATGTTCATGCTTTATGTTTACCTCTTTGTGGCTCTGCTGTTTAACCACCAACACATGATTCACTTGCAATACAATCCAGTCAAATAAAGCACCATAGAGAGCTTTAGCCATTGCATCCCTTGTTGCTAGAGCCTGAAAAAAAAAAATTAATAAAGGGGTTTTGTCTCCGTCTCAGGATCACCATCATAAATGCCCAAACAGATTGGCTTCACATGGACATACCTCTTGATACTTGTATGGCACAATGAACTGTTCTCCTCTCGTGACTTGCCTTCTTGTTGTCAGAACACTTATCAATTTCTCTTCTGTTACCTGAACAATAACATAAAGAAGGGTTGGTGAATTAAGGTATATTTAACGTGAGCCCAAGGAAGCACAGGTGATGTAGAGCATTAGAGCCCTCACCTCTCACTGATGCAGATTTCAAAAACAAAACTTCAAAACATCCATTCCCTTCTGTAAATTAGCTATGCCTTGACATAGGTCAGCCCAGAGGTATATTCTTAAATTTAAATGAACATTCACTCACCATTAAAAGCTCAGAAATAATCTTTAATTCCTTTTTGTTTTGGACTTCTACAGTCTCCTCATCTCCTGGTTTCTATGACAACCAATAACAAAGATCATTAGATACAGAATGATTTTATAAGGGATGCTAAGTGTAACTTACTTGGATGAATCGAATGTTGCCAATGTGAAGCACTGCTGACAATGCCTTAAATATCCTGCAAAATAACGAATACATAAATAAATGAATGGATGGATGGATGGATGGATGGATGGATGGATGGATGGATGGATGGATGGATGGATGGATGGATGGATGGATGGATGGATGGATGGATGGATGGATGGATGGATGGATGGATGGATGGATGGATGGATGGATGGATGGATGGATGGATGGATGGATGGATGGATGGATGGATGGATGGATGGATGGATGGATGGATGGATGGATGGATGGATGGATGGATGGATGGATGGATGGATGGATGGATGGATGGATGGATGGATGGATGGAGGGATGGATGGATGGAAAAATGAAGAAGTTGCAAATTGACTGACTTACTGTCCCAACAATCGGTTAACCCACCAACTGATTGCATGACTGTGTACTGACAGACTGACTGTCCAGTTGATTGACAGTCCAGTTGTCAAACCACTGTTTACTCACCTCTCTTGTACATCAGTGCTGAACCCAACCATGTCCATTGATTGTTTGAGGCGCAGGTACTCATAACACTCATCTATCCCTTCTATGGTATAACATTTACTCTAAAAACATAGAATATACTCATACTTAGTAAATGCATGTTGACCGCAGTGAAATGCAGTGTGTAGTCACCAGTTCTAATCACCATATTGAAATGGTTTGCGACACAACATTGAACATGGTCTATTTTGAGGTGTGTATATATGTACCTGGTTAAGGTAGTAGTAATCCTGAGGGTCCGTGAGGTACAGTGCCTCCTTAAGCTCTGGTGGTGCTCCAGCCAACAGATAATAAAACACATGGTAATTTCTAAAAGAAACATACACACACACATGTTAAAGAAATCTTAAGGATATTGTCACTTATCGCAGGTTATTGGTAGTGTTAGTATGATACCTGTAAAGGTATTGTAGACAAAAATCATGCAACTAACCTTTCTTCTGGCGCCTGAGAAACAATTCTTGATTTCTCAAGCAAATATTTCCTTAGTTCAGCACTGTACAAAAAGGAAAAAACTATTAAGTATAATATTTGCACAAAATATTCAAGTAATTAAATTTTTATAATGCTTATGGGAATAGGATAAACAATTATTCAAACTTACCCTGATACCACACCATCTTCTCTGAACTTAATTTGTGTGAATTTACCAAAACGACTGGAATTATTGTTATAAGCAGTCTTAGCATTGCCAAATGCCTGCAAGAAATCAAAGTTTATAAAGATTTAGTTAGAATTCCCAATACCTCAGTGTGGAGAGGTATAGATATTTCTTGAAAATCCTCAGACCCTCCCCACCCCTTGGAAATTCCAATCCCCTCTGTGGGTGAGGTACGGACATTTACTAGAACTATATAATAATCATACCCTCCTCAAACCCTCCCCCACTCCTTCAAAACTCCAATCCTTCAATCTGTGGGGGATATACAGATTTTTTTACATCTGCCCACATTAATTGAAATTTTTTTTAAACATAACCTAAAAAAATCTTAATTTGGAAGCACAATCAATACAAAAGAACAAGTAAAGATATTTGATGACAAAACCTTAAGTGCAGTGAACTACAGCTACAAAAAATAAACAGATAGGAATCTTGCTTCAGCTTTTAAAACATTAGAACATGTGGTTTTAATGGTCAGACACATTAAAAGAAATGATAAACCAAATGGGTATGCCGACATATAGTTATGCATAGAGAAAAAGGACATGATGAGTATCACATATGCAATAGAATAGAATGAAGTAGAATGGAAGAGGATGGAATAGAATGGAATAGAATGGAATGGAATAAAATGGAATAGAATAGAATGGAATGGAATAAAATGGAATGGAATAGAATGAAATAGACTAGAATGGAATAAAATGGAATGGAATAGAATACAATGGAATAAAATGGAATGGAATAGAATGGAATAGAATAGAATGGAATAAAATGGAATGGAATAGAATGGAATAGAATAGAATAGAATGGAATAAAATGGGATGGAATAGAATGGAATGGAATAAAATGGAATGGAATAGAATGGAATGGAATAGAATAGTATAGAATAGAATGGAATAGAATGGAATAGAATGGAATAGAATGGAATAGAATGGAATAGAATGGAATAGAATGGAATAGAATGGAATAGAATGGAATAGAATAAAATGGAATGGAATAGAATGGAATGGAATAGAATGGTATAGAATAGAATGGAATGGAATAGAAAGGAGTAGAATAAAATTAAATAAAATCGGATGGAATGGAATGGAATAGAATGAAACAGAATAGAATGGAATAAAATAGAATGGAATAGAAAGGAATGGAATAGAATAAAGTAGAATAATAGATAAGCATGGAATGAAACAGAACAAACATTATAGAATAGAATAAAATAGAATATACTGGTAATAGTATGGAATATACTACACTAAAATGAAGCAAAAAAGAATAAAATAGAATGGGACAGAATAGAAGAGCATAGAAATTAGAATGGGAAGAAAAATAGAATTGAATTGCAATAAAAAGTAAAGAATGAAACATAATGAAATAGCATAGACAAGAATATAATGGCATGGAACTGAATAGCATTAGTTACAACCACAGTATAAGCCAAACTATGCATAACATAAATTTTAAAAAATTAATTTAGGGTTTTTCCTAAAATTTTGACACATATTACAAAATTTAAAATCAAGATCGGAAACTTAAACTGTAAATCTCAAATACCATGGTATAATAATAATAATAATGTAGGTTCTAATAAATTCCCTACAGATGCAGAAAATCATGTCTTTTTTTTTAAATTATTTAAACATATTTTTTCTCAGAGTTTTCTTCAAAAGCCGATAGACGGCTCATCAAGGAAGATTAATGTCTATGGTTAATATATCCAAAAATTTTCATTCCCGATTGTGAATCACTCATAACCTATGTCTATAGTTATTCAGTTCACCTGCACGATATCTGTTAAGTGAATCATTGCTGTGAAATACATTAACAAAGTTATCAGACATAATATGGATCAAATAAGGTATATTTTGTGAAACTTGAATCCTAAACTCTCTGATTCACAATAAATTACTATAGTTGTGGAGATGATATTTAAAACTTAGTCCACACTGTTTGAACAGCATTGACTTTATCCTAAGTCCACAAGGAACTCTTTGAGTATATTTTTGCATTACTTACAGTAAGTGTAATATTAAAAATTTATCAATCATAAAGGAAAACATAAGCATTACACAAAATTTTTTTTACCAAACTTAACTACAAGGAAAAGACAGAATACTACATTTCCAGACATAAAAAAAATTGATAAATGCAAAGATTTAGCCATGAATGCAGCTGTTTGAAAGTCTAGGTATAGCTGGGAAAATATTTAAACTTTTTTGAAAACTTGTCAATGAAAAATCATTAAAAACTGTCAAAAAATGTATGGTTTCTTTGAGAGTTAATGTAAAGGTTAAAAAAAAAACTTTTAATAGCCAGTGGCTAACAAACCTGTGGCTCTTGTAAAGAAAGAAAAAAAGAAAGATACTCAAGGGAAATATGTGTGGTTTGATATGAGCAAACATACCCAAAGTTAAAGAAAGAAATAATACTCAAAAGTCAAGAATGACATGGTCTGAAATGGGAAACCATTATGCCCAAAGTCAAAGAAAGAAATAATACTCAAGAGAATGACTTAGTCTGAAATTTGAAAACATTATGGCCAAAGTTAAAGTTAAAAATACTACAGAAGGGAATGACATATGCTATGAAATGAGAAAACATTACGGCCAAAGGTAAACAAAGAAACAATGCTAAAGAGAAGGGCACACATTCTGAAATGGGAAAACAATATGCCAATATGCATTTCCTATAACCTTTGTACAAATTCTTTTCAATGGACCTTATTTCTTGGTGTAATGTTTTCCCATTTCAGACCACATGTCATTCCCAAGGGTATCATTTCATTGTTTAACGGTTGTGCATGAAGAGAACATGAATATGGATACAACTCAAACAAAGAATCTTATTCCCTAGGGAATGAAGCATGGTCCTAAATGGGTAAACATTGCACCAAGACGAATTAGGTCTATTTTGACTAAGTTTTTAAACTAAACACAAAAGTTGAAATGGATGTAATAGATATTATTTATCACTATAACTCTAATGTTATAAAAGCTAGAAATGTGCCAAAAAGGGTTATTTTCTGGGTCAGTTGGCAACTCCCCTGGTAATAGATAGTTGTATGATGTTTATATTTCAGGCCACACCCCTTTATACTAGATGTGCATTACATTAATCACTGCTTCGTAAAATACAACCCTTTCTGGATTGTTTTTTTAAGCACATGCAGTCCCTTGTATATTATAACTTTATCTTAACTGCCCTGTTGATGTATTGATTATTGTCAAAAACAACATCCTCCCCTCCTCTCCCCCTTAGTTTAAAAAAATTGATTCAAATGTGCCACCACTCCCCCTCCCTCACAGGCCTTCTCTGAATTTGAAAAACAGGATGCATTGTGGTCTAGCTTGGGTATAAACAATATTATACAAGGCTTGGTTAACAGTAGATGTTTCTACTGAAGCTAGACCACAATGCACCATGTTTCCTATCTCAGAATAGGTCTATATCTAACATCTAAGATGGCCTTATATAGCAGATTTCATCAGAGTGTGAAAAATTTGATGGACCTAAGGTCACATGCCGTACTAGTGCTGGTGCCATGTTTGTGCATTCTGATTGGTTCAGCAGTCATTTTGAGCTCTTTCATTGGCACCATTATTTTTTCACAATCTTATGAAAATTATGAAAGGCAACTAGCAAGCAAATAACACGTATGCACTGTTACAGGAATAATGGCAGTAGGAATGAGAATGATGAATGTTATTATAAAAAAGTGATATCAAATTTTACTATTGACATAGCCCTTGCATGCATAATAGCAGAGTAAAAGATGAAAACTACTCTAACAGAACTTACCTCCAGGACAGGACCAACCCCTAGGACAGTTTTCTCGATTGTCGTAGCTTGCGACTTCCGACTTAGTGCCGTCAGATGATGCACAATTAGTTTAGTACTTTCCGTCTTCCCTGATCCACTTTCTCCACTAATCACAATGCATTGGTTCTTTTTCTCTTTCAACATACGATGAAATGAAATATCGGCAATAGCAAAAATGTGAGGTGGTAATGAACCAAGGTTTTTGTTATTGTATGCCGTTATAAATTTAGGGTTATATATGGGGAAAAAACGAAATGGATTAACCGACAGAAGAATTTCTCCTACATATGTATAAATTCGTCCTTCCTCAAATCTTTCTTGCAAGTGCTTGAGAAGCATCCCTTCATCAAGATTTGGCAGTTCACATAAATCGTCATCTCCAAGTCTGGTTTCTAAGTCAAACTGAAAATTCGTCATTGCTCTAATACTCTCGTGGCAGTCCATCCAATTTTGCCGCAATGGTTCTACCTTACTTTCTGCAGAATCTGGTGGTTTCTTCTCTCGGATGAACAATCTATATGAAGTTCTCGCAGATGGGGTAAGATGATCCCAGTCTTTTGTCAATTGAATTGGAAAATCTGAATCCTGTAAAACTTTTTCTGATTCATGCTCCAATACACTATTTCGATAGCAGACTTCAACCAGTTCAAAATTCTCTGAGCAGTCACTTATAGAAAGTTTGGAGAGACACACTTGGATGGCTTCTTGCGATGTCACAAATTCTCCAACCGAGATGGCCGTAGATTGCACTGCTGGACTTAAAAGACCGGGAAAAATCCTTAGAACATGCTGGCTGCCAATATTCATTTTGCCAACCACAATTCTTGATACAAAAATTCCCAGACAGAATCTGACTTATCTTGTCTGCAGTTCATCGTTTTTACCGTTTATTAATTCTAAAGTTTATTAATAGTCCTGAAGATGTTTGATATATGTATTTCCGTTGTGGAAGCAGTGTTGTAATGATCTGGGTTTGTGAATATTCACGTTCTTTCAGCTGAAAATGAAAATGAAATGTTGAAATTAAGCTCATGTACAAACGACATAATAAATATCTCTCTAATGTCCAAAATAGTAAACAGGACACAATTTTAGACATTTATTGGTCTAACTATGTAATCTTCCATTAAATAAAACAATGGGATTTTGATAGCAAAATATAAATAAGACTTACTAGCGATTCTTTACAAAGGCTTGAGTTGTTTGATCAAAATTACCATAAATATAGCTTACTAAACTACACAAACTGGGTTCTTAAACTTCTATAAGGTAATAATTTCAAACCAGGAAGACGTTATCTATGCCAATAAGCACTGATACAGCGATTTATAAGATAAGAAAGAAAGATTTACAAACCGCAGTCTATAAATTTTCAACATAAAAGGACCTGAAGTTGGTTTTGAAGCCAAATATTTGAACACCAAAACACAACTAGCGAATTCAGTCTTAAAAACATTATAATGAACTAAGACATTTTTAAGAGTACTTTTGAGTCGTTGAAGCTGAGTTCAATAAGCCCTTCGTATAGTTTTATTTATTCCATAAATGCTAGTACATTGAATTTATAAAACAATAGAGAATCACGCTACCGATATATAAGTTATTTCTACGATGAATGAATGAAAAAGTAAGCTTATCTTATAAGCTTTCTGGAGGTTCATAAAACCTCTACTTAAACTTGTTTGGTATTTATAGGGAAAAGAAATTCAGTCTTAAGGGTTTTAAAGAGAGAATTAGCACATATTTATAGCGAATTTCAGGGTGAATTCTTCCACATACCAAGTCTACGAAGAGGCGCGAGTATTTTGAATACGAACCTTTTATCTGAAGTATTTATCAACTTGGGTCGCCTTTATCAATCTAGTTTTTATCCATTCCCTCTGTGAGCTTGTAGAGCTTCAAAAGGACCAGCAATAAGGAGTTTTTCGGCATTAAAAAGTCAAGGAAATTAGAGAAACCCGATATGATTTTTCAATCTACCGGAAACTACGCCACCAAGTCGGCAAGGGGTCATCGCCCAAAACGGCATGCGCAAACAATTCGCCTTACAAAATTTAATTAAATTTCCTAAATTTAGCCCACTCAAAACTACCTTAATTCTCAGTTTTATTTAAAAATTTTTATACCATTTCTTAGAGAATTTATTCCTCTTTGACTAGTATAAATTTCAAAGCTGGGTAAATTCTAGTTGCTTCGTAAAAAATTATTTTCTATGACATTCCAAAAACCGCCAACTCTTAGAGTGTGTCACACCTTGGCCGTCTGTGAACTCGGTGACCTCATCACATGGCTCAGCTATGACGTTGGTTCATTGTTATCGTGGACTTTCTGTTACATTCAGCTTTTGTTAGAAGCTAGCCAAGGTTTAGTTTTAGAAATAACGACATGATAGAAAAATTGTCGTTACGGAAATACAGAGTTGAAGCAAGACAATTTGGGAGACGGCGAAGTCTTTACAAAAGAAGTGGAAAAAAACACTTTTTTTTCAAGTCACAACACGACAAAATGTTGGTCACGGCCATATTGACTCACATTGGTTGCTTCTTACAGCATATCTGCCATGTTTGAAAAATTCCAGGCCATCTGTCGTTTAATACCGAGCCTTTTCTAATAATTTTCAATGAACATTTTTACAACTTTTTACGATTCAAATATGTTTATCAACTTTTTACATGATGCCTACATCTATGTCTGTATTTCGTAGATAAAGCTGTTTTGCCAAGGATGTCATCCAAAGGTCGCATAAGCCCAAAAAAAACTTGGCAGACACTTTAAAATAGAATTTAATATTTTCCAAAATTTGTGTATACATTAAGCACTTGAACTATTTGTAAGAAGATGTAAATGGGGTTAGACAATATATGTATATTAATAGAGTATTATATTAAGTGAATTATCTTTAAGATAGATCAGTCTTGTATGATCGACTGTGAAAAGTTTGCGCTACGGATGTTCGTTTTTGATTGGATAGGCTGTAATCTCACGCACCCTATCCTGATCGGTTCATTACATCCATGTAGATAACGACTTATTTCAGCACTGATAAGACTGAGTCCCCGCGGTTAATAGGATGGGTAGAAGAAAAGGGGACAAACCAGATAGAAAGTATGGCAAATATTGTATAAAGTAGTGATATTAAAGAAAAGGTTTTTACAAGCCTTATTTGGTAAAACCAGACAGCTTGGCATCAAATGTGTCTGTTTAAAGCACAAAACCACGTGCATAGAAGTATGCGAATACAGTTAAATTTGGTCCTATTTTTGCGTAGTCTCCTTAGCAGCCGTTCAGTTTTAGTTTTCGTTCCATGCTTTTGCGCGTCGTGCTGTAATAATACTAATGATAATGTCAAATCAGTTTTAATAATTATAATAATGATGATCATAATAATGATAATCAAAATAATAGTAATGATAATCAAAATAATAGTAATAGTAATAATAATATTGATAATAATAATAATAATAATATTGATAATGATAATAATATTGATAATGATAATAAAATTAAGTACTCTAACAGTAATAATAACAGTGATTACAAATTGTAATAATAATAATAATGATAATAATAACAACAACAATGTAATAATAGCAATAAATATCAATATTTATAATCATAAAATTCGAGTAGTATTATGCACGAATATAATAATAGAAATATAACAGTCATAACAGCTCAAACGCACTCCCCCTAGGACCATTAGTGATTTCATTATTCGAATATTGAGTTGATTATTCACTCAGAGTTTTCATAAAAAATTCGAAGACTCCAAACTTCACATTCGATTCATTTCACAACTAAAATTCTAAGGGATGGCCTTTCTGGGGAGTTTTCTACCTTGGCATGACCATTGTTGAAGAATCCAATCCGGCAAAACTAAAGTAGATAACTTATTTTCGAGTTTGGATTGAATAATGAACTCAATATTCGAATAATAAATTCATTAATGGATTCTAGGGGGTACGCTTGAGGCATTTTGACTGTAATAGTATAATGAAAATAAAATAATGATAAAAACATAAAATATTACTATATTACAATAATATCAGTAATAGAAAGGTTTTCGTATTAGTTGGAAACGTACGATAACTTACAGCAAGTACACTATATATTTCAGAAAAGGTTGGTGAAGGTTTTGTTGCGTGTTGCAAGTTGTATGCTGCATGTTGCTGACCTATCTTGAAATGTTTTTTATTCATATGCAAATAATTTCAGCACAGAAGAAAATATGCTGGAAAATCCTGCAGATAAAGTTTGGAAAAATTGTGACCTTTGTGACCATTCTGTAATTGAATTTACAACACCCATACTGCATTTCGGGCTTGGCATGCAACATGCAACATGCAACATGCAACATGCAACATACAAAAAAACCTTCACCAACCATTTTTGAAATAGCTGTATGATGTACTTGCCGCAACATTGAAATGGCTTCCTATTGTCTCACAGTATAATTTATCCAATCACAACGCGTACAAGTTTACGGTACGGTAACGGATACGGCACGGCTACAAATTTGTCGTATTGCTTCCAACTCATACAAAAACCGTTCTAGTAACAAATATTATAACACTGACAAGATAGGAATTCTTCATCCACATGTCTTATTTCCTTTATACACGTCTGCAAACGTCTTGAAAGTTTGATATATCCTTGTACGCAGGCATTTAGTTCAACAACTAATCTTTCATCTTTCATTTTAGTAAAAGTTGTCCGGATGAAATTTGCCTTGCATTAATTCTTTTGGTTTTGTCATTCATTCATTGGTCCATTCCTTCGTCCGTTCTTGAATCAACTGTTTATTTAATTCAGAACTTGGTATCAAACCCGAGATTGTCGTAACCTTGTTCCAGTCCTACCTGCTCACTTGATTCATCTATCCACTTTATCGAGCAAACAAAGCCGCTTCTTTTTCTCTCTAATGCTTCCTTTTCTTCTTCTCCTCCTTGCAGAGAAACATCTTTACAACTTTCGACAACTTCGTCTTCCAGGCCTTTTTCAGATGGAAGAGCTTGTGGCAGATCTGTTTTGATCGTGTCTTCACCTGCTCCTTCTCTGTGGATCACTGCATGAACGACCAAGCTGCTCTTTTTCATGGCTTCAAGTTCCGATAACTTATCTTCCTTCTCATCATCATCTTCTTCTTCTTTGCATGAATTGTCGAGGCACATTTTAGCCTCTAATGCCCTGTCTTCTTGAGATTTTTTCGATTCTTGGAGATGTTTCTGGTCTTCCATGAATGGTGAACCAACTTCTTCTCTATCAGGGCTTTTTGCCTTTAGAGCAGCTTTGCCAGCTTCAACTGAAGATGCCTCCTCTTCGTCGTCCTTGCTTGAGCCTGGAATGTCACCATCTAAAATTTCGTTCCGGCTCTCCATAAAGCTGCCTTCCCCATCCAACATTTCTTCTTCGTTTCTTTCTTGGATTAGTTTCTTTTCCTTGCAAGATGTACTTGTCTTTTCTTCGGCATCGGATTTGGGGTCTTTCTTTTCAATGCTCTGGCGAGACACTACTGCTTCTACATTGTCTTCCTTGCTTGGGGCTGGAATGTCACCATCTACGATTTCGTTCCTCTCCATGAAACTGCCTTCCCCATCCAGCTTTTCTTCTTCGTTTCTTTCTTGGATTGGTTTCTTTTCCTTGCAAGATGTACTTGTCTTTTCTTCGGCATCTACTGCTTCTACATTGTCTTCCTTGCTTGTAGTTGCATCACCCGTGTTATTCAAGATGTCAACTTGATCTTGCATATTTTCTCCTTCCTTGCTATTTCCAAGATTTGAGTTATCGGGCATTTTTTGGACGTTACTAAGGCTCCTTTCAGCAGATGAAGAACTTTGAAAAGGTGACTGATTTTTCGTTTCTGAATCTTCTTGACAAGAACTTTCATTCGATTTGTCTTGCTTTCTTTGAGTGTGTTCGTCTTCAGAAACACTCTTCTTTCTGCGATCCTCGGCTCTACACTTCTCAGCTTCAAAACTATTGAGCTCCAACTGAACTTGCTGAAAGTTCAAGCTCATCGGCAGCTCCAAAATAGAGGCTTCTGTTGCCAGTGACAGTGGACGAGAGTTTTGTGTTGTTGTTCTAGAAGACAAATCTGTGTCTTTGGTATGCTCACCACCTGCAAAGTAGCCTCCCTTTGTTTTTGGAGATATTCTTTCGTTGCGTCTCATGATCTTTGGGTCAAGGTGAAGGCGACCATTACGATGAGTCTTCAAACCGTATTGTGCAATGTAATCGAGGTAGGCGTTCCTTGCGAATGGATGTTTTCGGAATTGATGAAGGGCGCGTCTAAAAGCCATTGTACGCCTAAAGTAAATCAGTGGCATTACAGAACTAGATAGAAAGAGAAAGAAGTAAGAGAAGAAAGCGAACCAACGGTTCCCTTCCACACGATCATCAACAGCAACATAGCTGTAGACTGCAGCAGGAGCTTTGCACAGCGTTTGCACTACCATGATGAGTGTAAGAGTGTTCACCGCCTTGGAACTATTTTTGCTACCTTTTCCGTAAATTCCCATTCCATATCGCTTATTGACTAGCTTTCTACTGTTCCTTATCGATCTATTAGTCAGGAGAATGAGGACCACTACATAGGTTTGGCAACTAGGAATGACTATTTTCCAGATAACTTGGTTTGGACCAAAGAGGAGACGCTGGTATGCTTCATCAGAAACGTATTCGTCCTCAAAGGTATAAGAAGGAATCATAAACACCAGTAACATGACTAGTATTATGACCCATTTGAAGGCAATAAATCCTTTCACATTCCTCGAAGTCTTCTTGGATGTATACCGTTTTCCAAACTTAATGGCCAGAAAGCAGTCGACGATCTGGAAAATCTGCGAGAATAAGTCGTTCAGAAGAAAATAACGATGAAACAACATGGCGTACCATCTTGTTTGTCTCTCGAGATTTTTCTTCTTAGTCAACAAGAAGAATTCCATAAAAATTGGGATGTTCACGATGGTGTCCAAGAACTCGACTATCGTGAGGTCTATCAAGATGTAGTTCGATAGACGTCTGAGGCCCTTGAAACGGGCGAAAAGAATAAGCATGACTCCATTGTCGATGATACTAAAAATTAACAGAAAAGACAAAAGGCAAGTCTGGGTTTTTATTCGAAATTCACTTGTCGGACCAACCATGTAACCCTGATCGTCAGGAAGTTGAGCACTGCTGTTTCCCGCCATTAACTTGTTTCGTCTTGAACTCAGAAGGAACGAAAAAAGTAACTTCCAATCGGATGATGTGGGCTCGCGAGAGAAAAATTCCAGAGTACAGATGAATTTGAGGCTTTTATGAATTTGAATTTACCAAACGGAAAAGACCAGAACTTAGGAGAACGTATACGTAGTTGCGGTGAAATGATCGCTGAGACGAATTTGACACAGAAAGAAAAGAGAACAAGTTTTACGAAATCGAATAATTTATTTGCTTAATTAATAAAAGTTCTCAGTCTTCTTTTGTGCCATTTGATTGGTTAAAGCAGGGGGTAACTACATTGTTTGTTTCTCGGTTGCTATGCAGTTAAAGATGTTTTTTATACGATCCGGATCATGATTTATATACCGAGCGGACAAATTAACAGAAAGAAAAAAGAACAATCTTTATGAACGACAAACCTTTGTTAAGTTGACTCCTCGATGGAGAAGTGCGCTGCCTTAGACGTATTTGGTGTTATTTGATTGGATAACGCAGAGGGTATCTACAGTGTTTGTTTTTCGGTTGTTAGGCAGAAAGATGTAACAGTAAGGATCTGTAGTTATGAAAGGATTCCTATGTACATCAATCTGAAGGGTGTGGCAGGCATAAACCCTCCCATGAGGCATATACTTTTGACAAAGGTAAAAACAAAAGATGCTTTAGCTATAGTTTCAATGCCCGAGCGCAAGAAACACGCCAAGGCATATATCAGGGAAGGAGCTAGAATGAAGGCAGGGTCATGATTTATATACCGACACGAAAGAAAACAATTCTTATGAAGAAATATCTTTATTGAGTTTCCTAAATAAAGATCGTTCTCGCGATCATGGAGAAGCGCTGTCTTCTTTTGTGCTATCTGATTGGCCGATTCAAGGAGTAGCTGAAGTGCTTATTACGGTTCTTACGAAGAAAGATGTCAGTAACTAATATGATTTGTAGCAATGAGAGGGTTCCCATGCAGTAACGTAGCGAGGGGTGGGCGAGGGGGGGACGGCCCCCCCCCTAAAATTTTCGGATCTAGCCCTTTTTTCTTTGATGTATGGTGTTAATGCCATTGGCGTAAGGTGGGGGCGACCACGTCCCCCCCCCCCCCCCCACAAATTTTTGCCTTAATTGGTTCTTATTCTAGGTGCCCCCCTTCTTACAAAGAAAGATGTCAGTAATTAATACGATCTGTAGCAATGAGAGGGTTCGAATGTACATTAATCTGGAAAGGTTTTACATACAGTAACCCTTCCCGTGCCCAGGCATACTATTGACAAAGATGAAAAAGCTGGAACGTTCTAGAGATTCTTATTGCCAAGGACAAAAAATATAACAAGTGTTCGACCCTTTTTATAAATGCTTTAAATGATTCATTTTCTTAGACCTTGATACGAAAATTTCAAAAGTTTTGGTTGATAGATGGCCTGGCTTAAATGCCATCGTCCCAGTGCTCTAGTATAGTTATAGGTTCACCTTTTTTAGTGACTTCAGTTGTTTTCTTTTGAGTATTTAGTTGGCTGATACCAGTTGGCTATAGGATGTAATGATGTAAATGGTAACTATATACACGAGGGAAGGGAATTGGCCCAGTTTCACCATTTGCCCAGTGACCCGGTTTCACCATTTGCCCAGTGACCCAGTTTCACCATTTGCCCAGTGACCCGGTTTCACCATTTGCCCAGTGGTCTAGTGTCACAATTTGCCCAGTGTGACCATTTGCATTGGCGGATCCAAAATGATTTCAAGAGGGGTGATTGGTGCCTAGCAAGGCATTCACTGTGTCTTTTTTTGCTCATATATTATCCTATATTCTTATCAAGGGACACAAAAAGCAGCTAAACGAGACTCAATATTCATACCTGACGAAAACTCACAGTTGGAGTCGAAAATTTGTATACTTAGTAAGAATTTTAGATCTGATGTTATTTAATAATATCAATAATTATAGTAATAGTAATAATAATGTTTATTGAAATGACTTGAATAGTAATATAAATATAAATTTTTGAATAACTCAAGTTTACAATTGGATTAAAAGCATAAATAACGAGAGCTTAACTTATTTACGATATTGATTATTTTACTGATCTATATATAATAACATTAATTTAAAATCTAGTCAAGACAAAGCATATGACATATATAAATATTATAAATATTACAGTTTGGTATCAAAGGAAAAATCATCTTCTTCCTTATTGGTTACTTCTTTGACCTGTGCTTTGGAACAGTCCCAATGAACCATCGCTTTTACCTCTATCTCAGCAAAATATTTTTCTCTTGCTTTGACATTTTCACTGGGGAGGTTGCCTTCTGCAGTTGGTTGTCCAGCTCCTTGACTCGAAAGTTCGACCTCTTTTCGTATTACTTTTTGACTTGGAAGTTGGTCATCCTTTTGATCTGGAAATTTATCTTCTTCCCTTTGGGGCTCAATTTTCTGACTTGGTAGCTGAGCATCTTGCTCTTCGCGTGTAAGTTGAATATCTTGTGGTTGTACCTTTTGACTTGGAATTTGGTCAACACTTTGAGTTGGAAATGGGTCCTCTTCTCTTTGAGGCTGAACTTTCTGACTTGGTAGTTGAGCATCTTGCTCTTCACGTGGGTGGTGAGCCTCTTTGCTGCATGGTGATACTTTTTGACTTAGAAGTTGGTCAACCCTTTGACTTGGAAATGGGTCCTCTTCTCTTTGAGGCTTGATTTTTTTAGTTGCTAGCTGAGCATCTTGCTCTTCACGTGGGAGGTGAGCCTCTTTGCTGCATGGTGATACTTTTTGACTTGGAAGTTCAACCTTCTGACATGGCAATTCATCCCCTTCCCTTGGAGTCTTGACTTCCCGAGTTTCTAGTTGAACTCCTTCTTCCTCATTTGGAAGTAGAATTTGTTCATGTATTTCACGCTTTGGGACAGCAGTTTTGTCCAACGCATATCTGGAGCCCGGATCGTCTTGGATAAACGACTGAGATGCATCGACTAAACTATTTTCGGAATTTACGATCAACTCATCAAGATGAGTTCCTTCGCTGGCAAAGGTTTCGTATTCTTTGATTTTCTCAAAGACTTCTCTTTCGTTGCTACAACTTTGGTCTTCCAAAGGCTGCAAACCTTTGATTTCGAAGTCGACTTCTTCCATTGCACTGGTCGTGGAAGGATACGATGGAATAATGTTGATACCCTCTACCTTAACAGCTTCAACTTGTCTGGTGTCTTGATTTTTCAGGTCTTTCTTTCTTTCTTGCTCTGTGCCTCCTTTGAGCTCATTAGAGCTCAACCTCCTAGTTTTACATTTTAGTTGTGGATCAGTAAAATCTAATTTCAGTGGCGAGTCACAAAGGTTCAAGTTCATCGACAGCTCCAAAATGGAAACCTCTGTTGCCAGTGACAATGGACGAGAGTTCTGTGTTGTTGTTCTTGAAGATAAATCTATTTCTTTGGTAGGTTCAGCCGCTTTAAAGTAGGTCCCTTTTGACCTCACTTTTGGAGATGCTTTATCTTTACGTTTCATGGCTTTAGGGTCAAGGTGAAGGCGACCATTACGATGAGTCTTCAAACCGTATTGCGCAATGTAATCTAGGTAGGCGTTCCTTGCGAATGGATGTTTTCGGAATTGATGAAGGGCGCGTCTAAAAGCCATTGTACGTCTAAAGTAAATCAGTGGCATTACAGAACTAGATAGAAAGAGAAAGAAGTAAGAGAAGAAAGCGAACCAACGGTTCCCTTCCACACGATCATCAACAGCAACATAGCTGTAGACTGCAGCAGGAGCTTTGCACAGCGTTTGCACTACCATGATGAGTGTAAGAGTGTTCACCGCCTTGGAACTATTTTTGCTACCTTTTCCATGGGTTCTCATTCCATATCGCTTATTGACTAACTTTCTACTCTTTTTTATCAACCTATTGGTCAGGAGAATGATGACCACTGCAAAGGTTTGGCAACTGGGAATGACTATTTTCCAGATAATTTGGTTTGGACCAAAGAGGAGACGCTGGTATGCTTCATCAGAAACGTGTTCGTCCTCAAAGGTATAAGAAGGAATCATAAACACTAGTAACATGAGCATTATTACGACCCATTTGAAGAGAATAAATCCTTTCACATTCCTCGAAGTCTTCTTGGATGTATAACGTTTTCCAAACTTAATGGCCAGAAAACAATCGACGATCTGGAAAATCTGCGAGAACAAGTCGTTCAGAAGAAAATAACGATGAAACAACATGGCGTACCATCTTGTTTGTCTCTCGAGATTTTTCTTCTTAGTCCACAGGAAGAACTCCATAAAAATTGGGATGTTCACGATGGTGTCCAAGAGCTCGACTATCGTGAGGTCTATCAAGATGTAGTTCGATAGACGTCTGAGGCTCTTGAAACGGGCGAAAAGAATGAGCATGACTCCGTTGTCGATGATACTAAAAATTAGCAGAAAAGACAAAAGGCAAGTCTGGGTTTTTATTCGAAAATGACTTGTCGGTCCAACCATGTAATCATCATGATGTAGGCCTGGGTTAGTGTAATTCGTTGGGTCAGTGTAATTCGCTGCCATTTGACTGCAGTTTCAAAATGACAGCTTGACCCAAAATTTCTCAGTGAGTTACCAAGAGGTAAAGAAATCGTCTTCGAGTTTACAATTAGCTAATAGTCGTTGTCTATAAATCAATTATCTTCCTTCTTGTTACTTCATCTTGAGTTCCAAATGAGTTCTGGGCACTTGGAAAGAGAAATTTAAGGGTCCGTAGTGCCGACACTTTCTAACTTGATACTTGCTAACTTGGTTTATGCCGTCACATGAATTTTAAAGAAATATATTTTTCAAAGCATTATAACTTGCGGTTGTGACCTCTTTTTTTTTAAACAGTTTGATTGGTTAATTTATATCATACGTCATCAGTTGAACGCTGTGAGGTATTGAAAGTCTTCCATGTAAATTTTACTCTTGATTAGCAGTTATGCAGCTTATTGTGAAAAGATCGACTAATTAGCTAAACTGAAATACGTAGTTAGAAAATCACACCCATTTTCTGGAGATATTCTCTGAAAATTTTAATTACTGTAATTACGTTTTTGGCAATGCATTTTACCGGTAATTCTTTACAGGAGAGGCGCCGATACTTTATTTGTTGAAATGAATATCTTCTAATCAGGCTTCGACAGATAACACGGCCTTGGTCTTGATAATTTACGATATTACGGCTCCGATCCTCATCCAATAAATGTTTATTATCATTGGATATCCGGCGGACCTTTCAGGCGTTTTGTTTTCTATAGAGAAATTGCAAATGTCTAACTTTTTTTAAATGAACTTGGCACTACGAACAAAAAATTTCCTTTGATTGCTGAAAATTTCTCGCTGAGGTTGATCGAAAAGAACGTCTCAATTTTAAACGTAAATAAATAGCCATTTTTGTCATACAACATGGTGGAAAAAGATGAGCCGGGTTACTGATAAATATTTGCAGCGATAGATTGGAGATAAATTCACTTACCTAATTCGGCATGGCATTTAGCTGGATATTTAACTGATTCAGGCTCACTCTACTGGCATGGGAGTTTGAATTCTTTTTCCATTGGCAAAGAAAGTCAAATCCGCCATCTTGAACTTCAACCTGAACTCAACTGAATTCCTGGAGTTGAATTTAAATTTGTTGAGTTCTATTTTCCATTCTGCTTTCGTACTGACAGCAAAAGAATGCATTGATAAACAAAGAAGGTTTTCTCACCATATTCCTTTGACAAAAGAAATTTTGAAGGGCTTAAAATCCTTCTTCTTGCAGCAAGGGGAATTTAAGCTGTGATTGGCCGCCATTTTCTTGTCCTCTGACAAAAATGGCGGGAAAATAGGGAAAATATAGAGTGATTTGATTGGCTTAAAGACATGCACTTTGAAAACATTTTTGAAGATGATTGTTTTCTGTCTTTTTTTATGATCCTAAATATGCTATGAAACAAAATATACATTTTTTATTTCAGTTATTACAAAAATATTTATTTGAAAATGCGAAAAAAAAGATAAATATATACAAAAATTATGTTAATTCGGGCATGCAATTGTAGAATAAGAGATAAAATGAGAAGTCATTTACTCATGTTTTTTATCTACTGATAGTTCGGTTGTCATCCGACAACCATTATCACAGTTTGAATTCACTGATCACGAATGCAAATTTGTACTAGTTTAAAAGTGTCAAGGAAAATTTTTTATTATAAAAAAAAAAGATTTATAAACGCGTCATAAACGATGTCTTCTCGTATTTTTATAGTTTTTTTCTGCTCATTCGTGTAAGTCAGGAGACTATCATGATCTTAAAAATTGTATATTTAATGTCATTATTAAAAATAGAGTTTTTTTTGTTTTGTTTTTTTAATTTATTTATCCCTTTATTCACAGTGGGCTCCCTGTGTACGAATGCAAGCGTGACGTATTTCAGACCCAGTTCCTCTCGTTCTAATCAAATCCAAGATGGCGGGCATCCAAGCTTTGGTCAATGCTTATGGCGAGGACAGTGATTTAGAAGGGAATGACAGCCCTACTGAAGAAATAACTGAAGATCATACAGCTCATCTCAAACCTGGATCCTCTATTGATAGTCTGAAGTCAAAATATCAATTGAACGTCGCTCCAACAGTAATAAATAAGGTAAGAAAAAGGTTGAAAACGAAGCGTGCGAAGAGCGTCAAATTCGTTGCACGTTTTATGAAAGAACTTTGGAAAAATAATTCTGCAAACTTATATAGATTGCTTTATGTTATTCTAAGTTTTAACTTTCAAAAATTGGCGTGTGCTTTACTAGATGGACCTAGTAAGCAAACTTTTCCATAAATTTCACTTTCTTAACTTAACTTTCACCCTAAAACTTGATTCTCTCAATACTAGTAAAAATTCTTATATTTTAAGGTCCCTAGATAAGAGATCACACTATGATATACTACAATCTCATACCTGGGGAGCTTAAAATAAAAACTTCTACTAGTAGTTAGAGAATCAAATTTTTGGAGTGTTAAGACGCATTAAAAATACAGTAATTGTCAAATTTATGCTTTTATCTTATAGAAAGATGTTGGAACAACAAGAAAGGTTGAAAAGTCTGCAAAAGAAATCATGTATAATGCTAAATATGAGGAGTTGTTTGCTCCTGAGGTAAGGGAAGGACTTCTATAATATGTTATTATTGCTTGATAGCTTTGATACATGTAGTGCTCATGCTCAGATTTGTCAAAAACTGTGCCGTATCAGTGAGCAGAGCATGGTTGTTGATGCTATTCGCATGCACATTTTATTCATTTTCTTTAGGTTGGACCTGCAAATCCCAACAAAACAAGACAACAAAATGCACCAAAAAACATGTTAGCAGGTCTGTATTCTCCTCTCTGCTATTGTCTTTGTTTTTTGTTGCCACAGAGCGCCATCTGTGAAAATCTGTTATTTTGAGCTCTGAATTGTTATATAGAGTACAAACACTAAAAGTGTGCAACATAAATACCACTAAATACTGGTAAATTATGCTAATTCTATTGTTCTCTATTGTTTAATCAACACTATTTAGTGGTAAATAGTGCAAAGTATTGCACACTTTTAGTGTTTGTACTCTATTATGTGAAGTATATATTTGACTGTTAAAAACTATTGTTCCAGGTTATGTTGAAGAGTCACATATGAGTGATTTTACCTTTGAAAACCAGAGAAAAACCTTCACTAGTTATGGTAAGAAAGTTATAGAACAAATGAAGAATGAATGAATGAATTTTCAATTCTTTATGTGCAGATTATTACTAAAGATGCCATTACTTGGAGCAATTTTCTCTGTTACTTGTCTCACAACGGTGTTGCAACACAAGTTGCATGGAGCATTGCGGCGTGTAACCTACAGTGTAATTTGAAAAACACTGCAAGACAGGTTGCAGCAATTGTTGTGAAAAGTAGAATTGGTTTCTACTTTGGCAATGATTGCATCTCCGTTGCAACATGTAAACCCTCTTGCACTTCGTATCGTAACACAGTCGTGAGAGAAGTTGCAGAGAAAATTTCTCCGTGTAATCGTGCCTTAAGACCACAAAATATATTTTATTATTACTTTTTATGAATTAAAATGAGTTAAAAAAGCCAGATAAAAAAAATGTTTAATTGCTTAATAATAGTAGTACATTAGGTATTAGATATTCTATTAAACTTTCCCAGGTTATGCTTTGGATCCAAGTGCTGATGGGAATACGGCAGCTGGTTCAAGGTCAGTATGCTCAAATGTCAAAACAATTGTCGTCTTGTAGACCCCTTGCAGCACTTCCAAACAGAGCTCAATTTGGAGGACAAAACAATAGGTTCTGATTCTCAGGAGATTGAAATTCTCTTGTTTAGTCCTCCAAATTGAGCTGCTTTGACTGCCACAGGTGATATAACATATTTGTTTTTTTTTAGTTTTGTTGGAGATGTTGAAAAGTGCACAGAGCTTAAAGGGGGAACAGTATTTGAGAGCAGTAAAGTTCGACTTGGAGATAAGAGAAAAAGAGAAGGTCCTGGAGACCCTGGGGACATTGAGGGCTACAAGGGACCATGGGCACCTTTTATTGATGAGTCTAAGAGCTCTAAGCCATCTGAGGTACAGTAATTTATGTATCTTAGAGCAGTTTTCGTATGACTATGAAAAACTTACAGCATTGACTGCCATGCCATGTATGAAAACATTTGACATTTGATGCTAAAAGGTAAAGAAACTATATTTAACGTCGGTAGTTCCTTTAGCTACGTGGCTGCTATCAATGGAAGCCAACTGAGCGTATTTTACCCATGTGTCCATGCCATAACCGTGCCGTGACTTTTTACACTCATACGAAATCTACTCTATTAATCCATTCCTTGCCTGACAGATATAAGCTGGTATTTTGAAGGTATTGTGGTAGTTTAGTATTGTAAAACAAAGCCATCTTTTAATTGCAGGAAGAAACTGCAAAGCTTGAGGAGTTTGAATTAGCCAAGCAAAAAAGGAGCAAGAAAGAGGAAATCAAGAGTGTTGAAGAGAAAAGCACTTTGCATGGTGAGTCTTATAATGTTACAGTGCGGACACTCGAACCATGAACACTTCAAGGTTTTTTTAAAATTTTTCATAACTATCCAATCAGCACTCTCCATAGAAAAAGGGATCAAACATTTTGTAGGTGTCATCCAATCACAATAAATGGCATAAATTATGTGATTTAGCAGCTCATTAGTTCACACGAGAAAGTTAAAAATAAACTTGTAAAGATTTTTGTTTGTTGTGATTGGATGGCGCCTAAAAAAGGTTTGATTCTTTGTTTTTACGGAGAACGATGACTGGATAGTTGGTATGGGAATGGTATGAAATGGGCACGTTATGCCCAAAGTTAAAAAAGAAATAATACTCAATGGGAATGGCATGAAATGGGCACATGCCCAAAGTTAAAAAAAGAAATAATACTCAAGGGAATAAATACCATGTGGTTCGAAATGGGAAAACATTATGCCCAAAGGTGCAGGAAATAATGAATTGATACTCAAGGGAATGGCATATCGTCTGAAATGGGGCAATACTTAGATGGGTGTGAATGATTAAATGAGTGCAAATCAACTAACATTATTCATGTTTTGTACAGTTAAAGATGCTGTTGATTACCAGGGACGATCTTATCTACACATACCTAAGGACCTTGATGTCAGACTTGACACCAATGAACCACCTGAGAGATGTTATTTACCCAAGAAACATATTCATACATGGTGAGTTATCATCATCATCATCAGCATCATTATCATCATCAGCAGCATCATTATCATCATCATTATCATCATCATTATCATCATCATCATTAGCATCATTATCATCATCATTGCAATCAGCATCAGCATCATCACCAGCATCATCATCTTTGTCACCATCATCATCAGCAGCATCATCATCATCATCACAGTCATCACCATCATCATCACCACTATTATTGATCATTGTGATGACCACCATCATCATTATCATCACTGTCTTCACCATCGCAATCATCACCTTTATCAACTGTCATCATCATTTATCATCACCATCATCATCCTCACCACAACTGCCATCATTATCTCTATTGAGGATACAAGCATCACTTAAAAGTGTTTTACAGATGGTTCCTCCAAAGATCACCCAATGAATTAGCTACAGAAAGTAATATTTAATTCTCGTTTCATTTTTCAGGACTGGTCATACCAAAGGTGTTTCTGCCGTTCGTCTCTTCCCATTATCAGGTCATCTTCTTCTCTCTTGTAGTATGGATTGTAAAGTCAAGGTAAGCACGTAATTCTGAAAATCATGAGCTGGCCAAACATTACTACCTGTATGCTTGTCTAATCACCAAGATGTAAAGCCCCCCAGGCCCTTGCTTCAATACCTCCAGGTCTGATGTACACATGAGCTGATCAATCACAGCGTGCTTAGATGCTTAGCCAAGTTGATCTAGCTTTCAGTCTCTTCCCCATACAGTACAAAAACACATGTTTCGACAAAGAATTTAAAGAGAAAAAATTAAAGTATGTGATGAAAAAAAAATTAAAGCAAATATTTGGCATAATTTCTCCATTGACGATCCCCATTTTCTTGAATTCCACGCAAAATGTGACTTTAAAAACATGGGCGATTGCAGCTCTAATCACAACAGCAATCCTTTTCACACTCAGTTTTTCTTTCGTACAGCTGGTATGGCCGTTAGATAGTATTATATTATGGTGTTTATTTATGTTGTATATTTCAGCTATGGGAGGTCTATAACAACAGGAGGTGTCTTAGAACGTTTACAGGTGCGTCTGGTGAAATTTTCATATCTTATCCACAAGAATGGAAAAGGGTGCACAATAGTCCCCTTCACAGTTCCCTGCTCCATCTTGAAAGGTAGCCATCCCTTTGCATCGAAGAGAGACATGGGAGGACTTTGGAATGATAGAGACATGTGAATACTGTAATAATTGTCCAAGGTATTAAAAAAGGTCTCTAACATTGCAAGCTCACTGTTCGTCTCACTTCGATGCAAAGGCATGGCTACCTTTCAAGATGGAGCAGGGAACTGAAAGGAATTTTTTTGGTATATTTGCAAGAATGTAAGCAGGATTATATTGGGTTTTTTTTGTTTTTTTTATTGATTTAAAAAATATTTTTGTCTCTTATAACAGGCCATAACAAGGCAGTGAGGGATGTCTGTTTCAACAACGATGGATCACAGTTCCTTACTGCAGCATACGACAGATACGTCAAACTATGGGACACTGAAACAGGTATGGTGATCTTGGAATAACAATTCAAGACAGCATCTATCTTATCCCTATAACCATTATCAAACACTGATTTCATTGACACTATCCCCCTCAAAGGTGCATTGGAATTTCCAAGGGGTGGGGAGGGTCTGAGGAGGATATATTGTGTAGTTCCAGAAAATATCCATACCTCCCCCACAGAGGGGGATTGGAATTTCCAAGGGGTGGGGAGGGTCTGAGGAGGGTATATTGTGTAGTGCAAGAAAATATCCTTACTTTCCCCACAAAGGGGAGTTGGAATTCCTAAGGGGTTGAGTGTGGGTTGACTGCATAATCCTGGTATTTATAGGTATTACTTTTGTGTTCATCTTAGGGGAGTGCATTGGACGGTTCACCAACAGAAAGATTCCTTACTGTGTCAAGTTCAACCCAGATGAGGTGATTTAAATTTTCATATTATGCTTAGATGATTCCTGCAGTTTCATTTTTTATAACCTCTTTTTGTCTTGTCTTGTGCAGGACAAGCAGCACTTGTTTGTGTGTGGAACATCTGACAAGAAGATTCTAACGGTAAGAGCAATTTCCTTCATACTCTTATTGAAACCATTAAACCTCTCTGCTGATCTAAGTCAGGGCATGGCTAACTCACAGAGCAAACCCTGAAACAACCTCTGGGCTGAACTAAGTCAGGGCATGGCTAACTCACAGATTGAACCCTGAAACAACCTCTGGGCTGATCTAAGTCAGGGCATGGCTAACTCACAGATTGAACCCTGAAACAACCCCTGGGCTGATCTAAGTCGGGGCACGGCTAAGTCAATGTTATTTTATCAACGAGCTCACAACTGAATATTTTCATTTTTCTTACGTCATAATTATATTTTTCATTGATATTACTAGTGGGACATCAGAGCTAATGAAATAGTTCAAGAATATGACAGGTAGGAATATATTTTAATAAAAAAAATAGTCTTCATCTATTTGAGATGTATCTTCAAGTTTCTTTTTCTATTTTTACAGACATCTTGGGGCTGTCAATTCAATTACCTTTGTGGATCAAAACCGTCGATTTGTTTCTACGTCAGATGATAAAAGTATTAGAGTATGGGAATGGTGAGTAGAAGGAAGGAAGAAAGGAACAAAACTTTTTCAATGTGTTTTTTCAATCTTACACATTATCTATTCACATTCACAGGGATGTGCCTGTTGACTTCAAGTACATCGCAGAACCATCCATGCACTCTATGCCTGCTGTTGCCCTGCATCCCAATGGTAAGGCTGTCCCTCCCCTCCTCTGTCCCTCTTTGTTTTTGAGCCACCACAGGAAGCCCAAGTTTTGATTTTATCTGTTTTTGTATTTCAGAGAAGTGGTTGGCATGTCAGTCCATGGATAATCAAATACTTATCTTTGGAGTTCAAAATCGCTTCAGACTGAACAGAAAGAAAATATTCAAAGGCCACATGGTAAGAGGCAGATCATGATGATGGTGGTGATGATGATAGTGATGCATGATGGTGATGATGGTGGTGATGATGATGCATGATGATGATGGTGATGATGCATGGTGATGATGGTGGTGGTGATGATGATGGTGATGCATGATGATGATGGTGATGCATGATCATGATGATGGTGATGATGATGGTGATGCATGATGATGGTGGTGATGATGATGCATGGTGATGATGGTGATGCATGATGATGATGATGGTGATGATGATGGTGATGCATGATGATGGTGGTGATGACGATGGTGATGCATGATGATGGTGGTGATGACGATGCATGATGATGATGGTGATGATGATAATAGATAGTAATAATGATGGTGATGATAGGTGGTGGTTGTTATGATGCACGACAAAAGATTGAAAGTGATTACTCTAGCAATAACACAAACATATGTCCAGCTTCCCCTGGTCACCCTCCAGACATAACATCAGCAAATCCAGAAAATCATATTTTGTTTGTCCTCTTTTCCCAGGTGGCTGGATATGCCTGCAAGCCTAGCTTTTCTCCCGACGGAGCGTAAGTAGATGCCCTGTTGACTTATGGGAATTGTAGTACTTTCTTTACTTAAAAAAATGTTTCTTTGTTGTGTTTTAGGTATGTCATTTCCGGTGATGCTGATGGAAAACTCAACATTTGGGACTGGAAATCCACCAAATTATACTGGTAAGATCAATATTTTGAGACAATTCTCGATTCCCCTTATTACACTTGATACCTCTACTACCAGAATCCTTTTCATAGTTCCTTTTGTTGGCCTAGTTAACACCATTATCTTGCGACTCCAAAGGAGTTAAAACATTGGAAAGTGAAAAGGAATTCGAAGAGGATTCTGATGGTATTGGTGTCAAGACGTAATAAGGGGAATGGTGAATAGACCTTTCCAGGATTCGCTTGGATAATCACAAAATGGTTCCAAGTCGAGACTGAACTTGATTCTCTTATTTATCAAGGACAACCTCAGCACTGCAGCTCAATTTTGAGAACAAAACAATAAATTTCCAATTCTCAGGAGATTTAAATCCTTTTGTTTTGTCCCCCAAATTGAGCTGTTTTGATGTCACGTGAAAGGGGTCTATTTCCGAGTTTTTCCAAAACTTTATTTTCCATCCAATACTATTTTTATTGGTTTGCAATCATTCCCAAGGGAGTAAAATAACAAAAGCCATGGCCACCATGTTGGAAGATATAACAAAAGAATCGGTCAAAGAATCTTTTGTCAAATTCTTCCAAAATGGCTGCTATGACGTTATTTGCAAACGAAAAATTGCACAAAACTGTATTGTTAATATTTTTTCCTCGTGATTTAATTTTGCAGCAAGTTCAAGGCACATGATGGTGTTTGTATCGACTGCGAGTGGCATCCACACGAAACGTCCAAGGTCATCACCTGCGGATGGGACGGGCTTATTAAGTTATGGGACTAAACATACATAGTATTTGACATACAAATGGCTTCCGGCCCCAAGACTCGACACTGAAATGGCTTTCTTGGTCTTAACCTTCTTACGACGTCATCGCATGTGGATGGGACGGGGTTATTAAGTTATGGGATTAAACGTACAGATAAAAGTTTTTGACATACAAATGGCTTCCGGTCCCGATACTCGACACTGAAATGGCTTCCTTTGCGTGAAGATCCTTACTCTGCTCTGTACTAAAGGACATTTTAAACCATAGCACCTGACACTATACTGGCTTCCTTGGCGTGAAGATCTTTACTCTGCTCTGTACTAAAGGACATTTTAAACCATGGAACCTGACACTATACTGGCTTCCTTGGCGTGAAGATCCTTACTCTGCTCTGTACTAAAGGACATTTTAAACCATAGCACCTGACACTATACTGGCTTCCTTGGCGTAAAGATCCTTACTCTGCTCTGTACTAAAGGACATTTTAAACCATGGAACCTGACACTATACTGGCTTCCTTGGCGTGAAGATCCTTACTCTGCTCTGTACTAAAGGACATTTTAAACCATAGCACCTGACACTATACTGGCTTCCTTGGCGTGAAGATCCTTACTCTGCTCTGTACTAAAGGACATTTTAAACCATAGCACCTGACACTATACTGGCTTCCTTGGCGTGAAGATCCTTACTCTGCCCTGTACTAAAGAACATTTTAAACCATAGCACCTGACACTATACTGGCTTTATTGGAGAAAATACCATTTTATTGGCTAAGAACATGACGCCGCTGTCAGCATGCAGCGTCAGAGAGATGGACACACGGTGCAATTTCGTAGATGCATACAATGATGTTTCGTATACTAATCTGGGAACCTAGCGGGAGGACGATCGATAATGACGCTGTATATATTGACTATTTCTCGCTCTCGTGTTAAATAAAATATTTTTTTTATAATTTAAAAGAGGCATTTTTTTTGTCTAGCATTCAATTGGATTTCTTAGATTTGCACTTGGTTGGTTTTCTTGATGTGCATTTTGTGGCTTTCCCTGACTGATTGTAGGTGCTATTAATGACGTCTTGCACACTCTTGGGTTTCTTAGATTTGCACTTTGTGGGTTTCCTTGTCATGCACTAACTTGGGTTTCCTTGACGGATCGTAGACAATAATGACGTCTTGCACATTTTTGGGTTTCTTAGATTAGCAGTTTGTGGGTTTCCTTGACGTGCACTAACATTGCTTTCCAGGACTGAATGTAGACATTAATAACGACTGGACCACTTTTGGGTTTTTTAGATTTGCACCTTGTAGTTTTCTTTGACGTGTAGAACTGGCTTCCCCTGAAGTGCACTTATTAGGCTTTCCAACATGCACGCAATCGGCTTCCCATCAACACTTATTTGGCTTCCCGGGAACGCATTTGTTTGGCTTCCCACAAAAGCACTCACTTGGCTTTCCACAGCATGTTACTCGCTTAACAGCTGTTTCACTGTGCTTAAATAAAGATGGTGAAGCAACATTGCCTCTGTTTTGATCTTAGAATTTTCACCGGGATATATTATAATAAACATATGTAGGATGATATATCTTTTCTTTTTTTCCCCTTTTCTTTTTTCAATTTCTTTCTATTTCCTAAAAAGAGCGACAGAAATGTTTATATAATATTTATATAATGGACTTCAAAGAGTGTGTTTTCCCGTAGCAAACCTCTCGGAAATAAGAAGCGTGGTATATATTCATTATACCTCCTGTCAACAATTACTGGGGAAATACATAATTTCCAAGGAAATAAGGTCTGAAACTAGAAAAAAAAAGTTACGTTTTTAGAAAATTTTACGGTTAAAATTAAAGAAAGAAATATTACTCAAGGGAACACAGGTGGTCTGAAATGAAAAACTTGACGCCGAAAAGAAAGGAAGGATATTCAAGGGAATGACACGCGGTTTGAAATGAAAAACTTTACGTCCATTAATAAAGAAAGAAATAATACTCAAGGGAAAAACACGTGTTCTGAAATAGGAAAAATTACGCCCAAAAATATCTAAAGAAATAATACTCAAGGGAACGGCAGGTGGTCTGAAATGAAAAACTTGACGCCCAAAAGAAAGAAATAATATTCAAGGGAATGACACGCGGTTTGAAATGAAAAACTTTACGTCCATTAATAAAGAAAGAAATAATACTCAAGGGAAAAACACGTGTTCTGAAATAGGAAAAATTACGCCCAAAAATAAAGAAAGAAATAATACTCAAGGGAACGGCAGGTGGTCTGAAATGAAAAACTTGACGCCCAAAAGAAAGAAATAATACTCAAGGGAAAAACACGTGTTCTGAAATGGGAAAAAAATACGCCCAAAAATAAAGAAAGAAATAATACTCAAGGGAAAAACACGTGTTCTGAAATGGGAAAAATTACGCCCAAAAATAAAGAAAGAAATAATACTCAAGGGAATTAAGACACGAGCCTAATAACGACCAAGGTCTATTCAGTTTACATCCCTTTAATGCCGCTTTGAGTCAGAAAACACCTGCGTTAGCCATAACTGTCTCTACTGGTAGAAATAATAACAGGAAATGACGCAGTGCCATATTCCTCTTCATCTTTCAAGAGATCCTATCTGCCTCGAGTACTACTCGCTTAATCAAGACGTTCAAACTTTTAAGTCATTAGCCTTATCTGATAAAGAATTTTTCTTCAAAATTATTCAAAAAGCAGAATGAAAACGAAGGCTTCATAAAGAATTATTTTCGCTTTTTACACTGATTGATTCTTTTCCATTAAAAAAAAAAAACAAAGCAAAACTTAATCGAACTGACTGTCTGCAGGGTTAAATACTGCCTCAAAGCATTATTTAATCTGTGATAACTACAGCAAATACCGCGAAGGCATATCTAAATAGAAAGTTCAGGTAATAAAGAATAAGAAAAGGTGCATGTTTTTCAGTAATCTTGCGCGAGCATGAAAAACTATAGAGGTGAAGTGATGAACACAAAAAAATATTTTTGGTCGAGTGTTTCTCTTCAAGCATCCAAAGAAATTAGAATCACTAATAAAACGGTCCTAAAAACCTACCAAAACGATGTTAAGAACGATACGAGTGAGTTCTTAATCAACCCTTACAGCGGAAGTAGCGTCCAGAAGAGTTGTGAATAATTACATGTTATATTATTTATCTTGAGGCAGAGAGTTCCAGATGCTTTAAGGACAGCAGTCTGACACAGTCTGTCTCGTGGAAGGAGTACGAGGAAGAAAAAAACGGTAAGCCGAAAGGTTTTGAAAATATGACTAAAAATTAACCAACTTTTTGATAAAAATAACTGTTCACATATTCAAATACGAAAGGCAGTAATCAAGGTTTTTAAAAAAGTTATATATAAAATACAAAAAAAAAATGCTGCAGAAGATGGAAACTTAATAATCATTTGAAGTTAAAAAATATGCCCGTCTTTTGAAGTTAGTCATAATGCAACATATCTAGTAGATCTTACAACAAAATAATTGTAATTTGCAAAAAATTCTAAGACATTATTGTGGTTAAAGAATCGCTCTAAAACTTTTTAGCTTTTTCTAAACGCATAATATCTAGTAATTGCTCTGTTATTTAGCAATATCATACAACTTAAGCACGCTAAAATCTTCAAAAAAGCAATAAAAACTAGAATTTAAAATATTTCCCGCGATCCAATTTTATCCACATCACGTTAAAAAAAAAAATTTTTCGAAGAATTTTTTAATTTTGATTTTTTTTCTCAATTTTATACTTTCGAAGATGTGATTTTTCAGCAATGAAAGTGGGAAATAATCCCTTAAGGAAAATTCATCTTAGAGATGAAAACATATATCTTATTTTCAAGACGTTTTTATTTACACCGCTAGCCGGAAAGACTCGAGATTAATGATGCAGTTCACAAATAATTAAAACGGTCGTTATTATGAGTATTGTTGGTGTATTTTGACTAGAAAAGGACTTTTTTGGTAAAGAAAGGGTAGAAGACGAGTTAGACGCGATAGTCAGGTGTTATTTCGTGGTCAGTAGGTAAAGTTTAGAGCGGTGAGAAAAAATTGGAAAAAGGGGAGAGAAAGTAAAAGTGATAAAAAATGGAAGAGAAGGTAGGAAGAATGCACAAGGATGAAACACTCTATGAAAAGGGTGAAAATTGAAATGAAAAAGAATGAAAGAAGAAGACAAAGAAGGGAGAGAAAGAAAGAAAAAGAGAAGAAGAGTTGAATGAAAAACGAAAGAATAGAAAAAAATAACGACTTTAGACGTCTTAAAAAGGGAAAGAAAAAGAAAGGAAAGAATACAAGAGTACAGAGAGCGAGAGAAAGAAAGAAAAAGAGAGTATGAATGAATGAATCACCTTTATTTAGACACAGTAGTTGTCAATATCTATGGCCAGCGAAGTCTGAAAAGATTGTTTCATGAATTTTTTGCAGTTTAAATCATGCAAATGTCCGTATAATTGAATCATTTCATGCGTAATCTCCATATCTTCGAAACCAGACCTATGACATAATATGACCAAATTATTTCCTGAGAATCGCGCGCAAAAAGTTTCATTCTAAATAGGGGATTAAGATTATAAGACTTGAAGGAGGCAGTCAAAATTGGAGTGCAAAAAGTGGAATTCTAAATATTTTGTTGTATAAATACAGTACTCTGGAGAAAACAGCCCGATTGTTTGTTTTTTAAGATAAAATAAACCGGAAAGAAAAGTGAAGAATAATTTGTGTGTTTTTCAGTGACATCTAGATTAGTTCGTGACGCAATTTTTGTTAAATTAAATTTTTGGAGGAAATGAGATGCTAATGAAGACAGACAATGGAAGAAATAAGAATTGAGTGAAGGAAAGAAGGAAACAAACTATTGAAATAAGAATGATAAAGAAAATTAAGGAAAGGAAAGGAAATAGAAAATAAGAAAAGAATGAGGAAAGGGAGAAGATAGGAAAAGAGAAAACGGATAGACAAAGGAAGAAAAAAGGAAAGGATTTTTGAAAGAATAATGGGAAAAAATTAGAATAAAAATGTTGAAGGGAATTAAAGAAAGGAAAGGAAATACGAAATAAGAAAAGAATGAGGGAAGGGAGAAGATAGGAAAAGAGAAAATGGAAAGAAAAATGGAAAGGAAGGAATACTGGGAAAGGAGTAGAAAATGTCACGTGGTGAGGGCTGTTTGGCCATATTTGGTAAACTCGTTATGACGAAATGTATTTTTCAACCAATTAAATACGCAAATGAAAATTAGCCAAAAATCTTTAAAAATAAAAAATATCAGCCAATCAGAATCGAGAAAATTTGCAAAACTGAGGTGTCATCCTTAGTAGCCCAGTGGCTCGGGAAACGATTATTTCCTTATTTCATTTCCCCACTCAATAATGAATAACATAGTAAATGTATACAAAATATCAAAAACCTCTCCTGAAAATCTAGATTTTATATCGTCTCAGATATAAACTCTTATAAGTCAATTTTCGCAGGCTTTACGACCCTAAGTTTTGCACCGACGTCATTTCTATGCCATTTTTTTCAGATCAGCTGGCCTATGCAATGTGAAAAGTCGACGTCTTTTCTTAATCAAGAATTGAGACTGTTTTGACTCAAACCTATAAAAGCGCTCGTAGGCATTAATTTAAAGATGAATTGCTTCAAGGGATTTTTTCTGTTATGAAAGAACATCTATATTTTTTCCCTAAATATTTATCTCAGAAAAAATCTCAGAAACCCTACATTTTTCCTAAATGATCAAAAGATGAAATCAATAAGAAAAGAAAAATAGCGGAAAAACCCTCAGAAGATGATTGAAAATAGGGAAGACAGGTGTCAAAAAGTAGTTTCCACAGTAACGGGATTGGTTACCACAGCAACTGCAGTGTTTGTCGTAGTGACAGTATTGGTTACTATGGTGATTGAAGCTGCTACAAGCAACCATTTTGTTGCCAAAGTTGGTAGTGGTAACCATAGTAACGGATACAATATTGCCAGCAACGGGAGTACCGTGGTTTTTTTTTAGAGAAAGGCAGTACAGGAAAGTGTACTTTTAAGTGAGTAAAAATATTGGTTGAGTACGATAAGAAAAACGAGAGCTTCAGTGGAAAAGATCATTAAGCTTTGCTTTGATTTACGAGGTGATAACAATTAGAGTTTCTTGTAAATACCCAATGTGTGTTTTGTTTGGAGCCACAAAAACGTCAAAGAATTCTCAATCAAATACGAGAACAAACTCACTCAAATAGGAAGAGCTTGTTTTCAGAACCATTTAAAGTCTCAAAATCCCACCGTCTTTTGTGTTGAAGATGTGTTGAAAAGGTTTATTATTACAATAGGGATTAACAATCGTATAAACAATGCAATTTGGCCAAACACCCCGCGGGGAAAATATATTTCCTTGAAAAACAAATCCCAAAAATTAGAATCAAGGATAAGAAAATAGAAAACACAGAAAAATAGCCTTAAGTTCTTTTGGTTAAAAAAAAATTCAAGATATTTTTTAAGAACTACTTTTTGAAAGATCTAAGTCCTCTCAAGTCTGGTTTCCGTAAAGCTATACTGCTTAAGATCGCTTTTAAAAGGAAAAAAATTAATTGGAGGAAAACCTTAGACAGTGAGTTAACTTGCCATTGGTCATTTTAAGTTGTATATTTATTTATCTTCCAGCTGAGGAAAGACGGTAAAGAGAAGTGCTGTCAGATTGACGAAACACAATCACTCGACGACATGGCTACAGCGTCTTCGCTATCTTCGCCAGGACCTCAAAGCAAAAAGCTTTTCCCCGAAAATATCGAGTTGAATGTTGGCGGGAAGTACTATTCTACATCTGTGTTTACTCTTACAAGAGTGAAGGACTCTCTTTTGGGACGAATTTTTGGAGGAAAACAAAACAGTCTCGATAAGGATGCAAACGGCAAATATTTCATTGACCGTGATGGTGATCTATTTCGATACATTCTGGATTATCTACGAAGTTTGAAGCTGCATCTCCCAGAGGATTTCAAGGAACTAGAAAGACTTAAAATCGAAGCAGAATACTACGAACTGAATGACATGAGAAGACAACTTGAGGTGTACACAGATGGGGATCGGTTTTCTATTTTAGACGAAAAATATGGTTATATATCTATTCATATCCGGAAAACGTATGCTTTTGGTCGCTCGGGACAAGCTGACATCAAATTTCGAAAGCTCCGTAGAATTCTCGTTTGTGGTCGAGTTTCTTTATGTAGGGAGGTTTTTGGAACTTTTCTGAATCAAACTCGGGATCCAAATCCTCATCATTTACGATATACGAATAGATTTTTCCTCAAGTACAATCAACTGGAGAGAGCATTTACACAACTTAAGGATGCTGGTTTTTGCTTGGTGACGTCTGAGGGAGGTAAAACTGGAGGCGAAGGAAACGACAAAACCGAAGAAGAAAAATGGAATCATTTCACGAGCTTCACTTTCTTAAGAGAAAAACCAAACATTGCAAATTGAATTTCCTATTTCTTCGCTAAATAATGATTAATATTTTTGCATATTCAAGATTAAATACAACGAGAATTATCTTTGGACATTAAATGGCACCAAAGCAATAGAATATTTAGGATTACGACGAGATAAGCTTTTAATTTTCTTAGAGGATTTGCTAAAATTGATGTGTAATCCGAGAAAACGCTGTCTCTAAAAGATAAAGTACGATTAATCTGATTTATTTTCAGTTTACTTGTAACTAGAATTTATTTCATTTATAAGAGAAATGTAAAGATAAATTATGAATCACTCTATCTTGTTCTAGTTAGGACATGTTAGGGTTTCGTTTGAAAGACAAAGTCACAGCTCATGCTGTTTTGTCAAGACGTTTCTTAGCAAAATTTTTAACGATTAAATTCAATCATTTCAACAATAGAATCCACAAAGTAAATATTAAAGAAGACAGGTAGCTTTGCATGCAGCAAATTAATTTTTTTTCTGAAAGCAATTCATTAGCTCATTGTCGCCGAAGTTCAAGTGATAACTTGAACGAAAATTGGAGAATTGTACAATCAATTTTTTTAGGTTTGTCATTAGCAATGAAAATTTGTTTTTTTTTGAAAATTTGTAGGAATAAAACTGTGTAATTCATTGCCAAGTTGTAAGTAGGGCTTAAATATAAAAGACAAAAATATATAGAGTAAATAAATAAGTTAGAATTATTATTAACAAATAAAGGTATTAAAATATTTCGAATTTTTATAATTGTGTTTTTAAAGGGCAGAAAATAGCACTTTGGGAGCAAGTAATGAAACAAATAATGCTGAATGGATAGTTATAGTACCTATTATAGTATTTTTTGGTAAAAATTTTCAAAAATTTCGTACATGACAGAATAATTGAGAGCCACTCGAGACAGTGGTAAAAATACTGGAAAACACACTTGAACGATCTAAACGCGTATTGGCACTTTACTGTTCGCTGTCACAAACCTCTGCTAATGATGACAAATGACGATCAAAAAACTCATTTTAGTATCGTTTCGGGCATTTATTTCCTTGTAAAAGTACTCGTTTTTATAAATTAGGTTTTGTTGAACGTAGTTTATTTACATTTTTGTAATGTAGCGTTAAAAAATGGGGTTTTAGTGCTTTTCGTTTTTGTTACCGAGTACTTTTACTTTCAATACTCATAAATACTGATGATTTTCAGTACGGTATTTTACAATAAAAATGTCAGTAAATATTTTGAATATTTGAAGAGGCAAAAGTTTTATATTTCAAATCTTTTTTCTCCAGAGAGCGTTTACCGATATGACTAAAATTTGTGATTATTTTTACAAAAAGTACATTCTGATTTGGTCGACATTTGAAAGGCTTTGAAGTCGTGCAAAAAATTTTCAAATTGACAACCGCGACTTTTAAATGGCTTTCCTACTAAACCAATCAAAATCAAGAAAGAATCGCAGACTATTCAATCACGACGCTTGATGTATCAAGCTTTCTCCTTCAATTCTGAATGTTGAACGACTGAATAAGAAATACTGACGACAAATGAGAAATCCTTACTACAAAAGGAAGCCATTTCAAAGCTACGACTCGTACGTCGTCTTTGTCGATGAAAAACGCGTGACGTTCCGTAAGAAGAAGAAAATTTACCGTTTCCGAAACTGCCGCTAAGCATTCTGATAACGTCATAATTTCTCTTATTGAATAGTCCCTTTCACAGTTCCCTGTGCCATCTTGAAAGGTAGCCGTGTCTTTGCATTGAAGCGAGATGAACGGTGACCTTGCAATCATAGAGACATGTGAATAATTGTCCAAGGTGTTAAAAATAGGTCTCTATAATCATTATATGCAAAAGTACGACTACCTTTTAAGACGGTGCATGCAGGAACTGTGAAAGAGACTATCGTTAGATGACGGTAGCGTCTATCTGCAATCTGATTGGATGAATGGTGCAGGATTCCACGTCATGTGATTGGCTGGGAGGACTTTCTAATTCTATGGTCCGTTTGTAGGAAATCTTTTCAGCAGCTTCAGAGGTATGTTGTACTGAACACTCCACACACCAACAGATTATAATACCATAGTCCAGAGAGGTTTTTCACTCGCCTTTTACAATGTTACTGTACTTCTTCTCGATCAGTAGTTTGTGAGTCAAGATTTTGTTGTGGTTGTGGTTGTTGCTGATGGAGTGACAGTCTTGGTGGGCTGAAAGCACAAGAATAGAAATGGGTGTTATTTTTGAGATAAGACCGACCGACAGACAGACAAACAGACAGACAAACGGACAGACAGACAGAAAGTCACTCAGGAAGGCAGACAGACATGCAGACAGACAGACAGACGGACAGACAGACACTCATTCGGGAAGGCAGACAGACAGACACTTCCACAAACAATCAAACTCCTGAAATTTCCATGGAAACGAGAATAGAAATTGGATAAACTTTCCTGATTAAATTCCAGACAGACAGACAGACAAGGAGATAGACAGACAGACAGACAGACAGACAAGCAGAAAGACAGACAGACAGGACAAGAAACAGGACAGACTGGAAATAGAGGGAGGAGAGGCACGGGGAACAGAAGGTACGAAATAACAAAACATACCTCGTCTTCTTCGCCATACAAATATTTTTCCCAGTTTTTCATTCTGTCTTGTAGATCTTTCTCGGATTCTTGTACGTTAAAGTTCGTTATACCGTCCCATCTCGAAGCCTCCAGCATCCTTCCCGCAAACCAACGACCATTCATTACCTGGATTAACAAAAATTGATCAAGAAATTCCTCTTCAGTAAATCTTAGCAATCTCGGCAGTTTCCAGGGTTTTTGGGTGGAAAAATGTTTGCAAACGACCCTCTCGTATGATTCTAAGAAACTGACGAACTTTTTTCCAGGGTTTTTGGGTGGAAAAATGTTTGCAAACGACCCTCTCGTATGATTCTAAGAAACTGACGAACTTTTTTCCAGGGTTTTTGGGTGGAAAAATGTTTGCAAACGACCCTCTCGTATGATTCTAAGAAACTGACGAACTTTTTTCCAGGGTTTTTGGGTGGAAAAATGTTTGCAAACGACCCTCTCGTATGATTCTAAGAAACTGACGAACTTTTTTTCAGTTATTATACACTGTTATGAACAAATTCTACCTCAACTCACCGTGATACATGCATCTGCTGATTCGTGTTCTTTGAACGCCACGGAACAGATTCCTTCTGGGTTTCTCTATGAAAAAACGAAGGACTTGGAGTGAATTCAGCTTAAAATCTACGGTTTTTGGCACTTTCCTTAATATTTTGAGTCAAACTTCTTAAAGAGTGCACTGCAAGCTATGAAGTCATAGTGAAATAGGGCAATTAGGGCCCCACCATTTTGCCTAAGGTCTATACTCACTAATAAGTATTAATATGCATCAATACTTACATCAAAGACCATGACCTTGCGGACTTCACCGTATTTTTCACACTCTGTTCGTAGGTCGTTACGCAGTTCCAGTATCTGTTGTGGTTCTTTCTGTGAAGTAAAAGAGTCAGTTTAGTAAAGATGAAGAATTAGAAAAACTACTACAGAAGCAACAGAATGAACGAGAATAGCAGAAGCAGCAAGAACAGCAGCAAGAACAGCAGCAGCAAGAACAGCAGTAGCAGCAAGAACAGCAGCAAGAACAGCAGCAAAAACAGCAGCAACAACAGCAGCAGCAACAGCAGTACCAGCAGCAACAACAGCATCAACAACAACAGCAGCAACAACAGCAGAAGCAACAACAGCAGAAGCAACAGAAGCAACAACAGCAGCAACAACAGCAGCAGCAACAACAACAACAGCAACGGCACCAAAAACCCTTACCTCGAAGACTTTGAAGTCAAACATGTTTTTTATTACAACGACACGTTCGTTTTTAGGCTTTCTAACATCTCTGTCAACCCAGTCTAGAAGTCTAAAGAAAAATACAGAGAAAACAATGAGTATCCAAAGAATAAAGGAATGCACCAAACGCCCACACACAAGCACAAATGTATGAAGCAAACATTAGCTGGCATTCCAAGGTTGAAGGAAAAAACTGGGTCGAGCTGGCATTAGATTGCATTGTGGGACTGTTTAGGGGACGGAATAGAAAACAAACAAACAAAACAAAATTAAGAATATATTAATTTTGATGTTTACTTTTCTTGGCCTTTCCCTGGCTTTTTCTTCTTTTTGTTTTTCTTCTTTTTCTTTAATGAGGGATTAAAATCACCTTTCATGTGAAACTCTGCCTGCAAGAAGTGAAAAAATTGATTTTAGAGAACATTGGTTCTCAATACTTACTATAACGCTTGATTATTATCAGTTTCATTGAACCCTGAAACAACCTCAATTAACTAAAATTACGACGAATTGGCCTAAGCATGAGTTTTTCCGACCCAGGTGTTCTGAAGTGGGCATAGTCTTCTAGTGTGCCCGCTTCGGAGTACTTGAGTCGAGAAAACTGCATGTTTTTATTATTATTATTATTTTATTATATTATTATTTTTTTCTTGATTCATTTATTGATTTATTTATATTATTTGTTATTATTAATCTTATATCAGTGTCATATGAATTTTAGCATACATGTATTTTATTATTGTATATATTTAATTTTATAGTTGGTGTGATGCCCTTAGGCTTTACTAACTTAATAAAGATGATGATGAACCTCAGGGTTGGTCTATGTAAGGGCATGGTTGACTCAGAGATTGAACCCTGAAACAACCTCAGGGTTGGTCTGTCAGGGCAAGGCTAACTCACAGATTGAACCCTGAAACAACCTCAGGGTTGGTCTAAGTCAGGGCATGGCTGACTCAGAGATTGAACCCTGAAACAACCTCAGGGTTGGTCTATGTCAGGGCAAGGCTAACTCACAGATTGAACCCTGAAACAACCCGTGAGCTGATCTAAGTCAGGGCATGGCTAACTCACAGATAGAACCCTGAAACAACCTCTGGGCTGATCTAAGTCAGGGCATGGCTAACTCACAGAGCAAACCCTGAAACAACCTCTGGGCTGATCTAAGTCAGGGCATGGCTAACTCACAGATTGAACCCTGAAACAACCCGTGAGCTGATCTAAGTCAGGGCATGGCTAACTCACAGATAGAACCCTGAAACAACCTCTGGGCTGATCTAAGTCAGGGCATGGCTAACTCACAGAGCAAACCCTGAAACAACCTCTGGGCTGATCTAAGTCAGGGCATGGCTAACTCACAGAGCAAACCCTGAAACAACCCGTGAGCTGATCTAAGTCAGGGCATGGCTAACTCACAGATAGAACCCTGAAACAACCTCTGGGCTGATCTAAGTCAGGGCATGGCTAACTCACAGAGCAAACCCTGAAACAACCTCTGGGCTGATCTAAGTCAGGGCATGGCTAACTCACAGAGCAAACCCTGAAACAACCTCTGGGCTGATCTAAGTCAGGGCATGGCTAACTCACAGATTGAACCCTGAAACAACATCTGGGCTGATCTAAGTCAGGGCATGGCTAACTCACAGATAGAACCCTGAAACAACCTCTGGGCTGATAAAAATCAGGTTATGGCTAACTCACTTTATTTTCCCTGTTATTTGATATGCTAAGGTTTTTCCACACAAAAAAAATGTTATTCTTTGAAACACTCTACCTGTTCCACATGTATCGTGTTTCCCTTGTATTCTGACTCATCGAGAAGTTCAATAGCGAGATCAACACTTTCAATCTAAAAAGAAAACATTATTCTTATACCATCTTAGCTGCCAATGAACCAGGACTGGAAATACATCTAACCAATGTTATCCCATTTAAGACCATTCACTTGAGAATAAAATTCATGATTCAAGCTTCATTCATTTTAATCAAACTTACAACGGGCAGAGCTCATTCCCATCGAACGATAAGGAAATAGCTGTTATTACGAATGCATGCAAATGAGACAACAAGCATTGCATTGACCCGATAGCCTCACTTGTATGATTCTTAAACAAAAGAATATCTCATTTGCATCTCATTTGCATGCATCCATAATAACAGCTATTTATATGCCTATTGCTTACTATCAATCACGTGACTTTTCTGGATTTGACTGGGGGGCAAACATGGTTGACTGGGGGGCAACTAGCGATTTTTAAATCAAATCACATCAAAATAACTCCTCAAAGTATTCTGACTATTTGTACAACATGAAACCAGGAAACAAGATACACAGACAACCTCTAGCATTCTCCAAGCCAGTGAAAATGGAGATACTACCGGAAGTGATGTCTATTGATAGTAAGCAATACAGCCATTTTGACACAGATATTTCCTTATTGCTCGATCAGAATGAACTGGGCCTGCTGTAAGTTTGATTGTCGGAAGCCAAAATGTCAGAAGTCAAGAGTCAGTAGGTCACAGAAATACGAAAAGCACTGTAATGTATCTTCTCATCCAGTGCTTTCAAGATATTTACTCGTTATATCCTCTATAAATATGGATTCTTTTTTTATTTATTTTTTATTAAGTAAGTCACTTCTGAGAGGTGAATCAAGACACCTATCTGGGTAGGTTCATATTTTATCAGGCCTACTTTTCAAAATTAAGGTTATGAAAGGGGTAACTTTTCAGGCAAAATTTGGTATATAAAAGGGTAAGGGGTCAAGAGTCTGGGCAGAGCATCCCTGTACAAAACGTTTAGGACTACATGTACCCCCCTAGGGGTTTGAGACATCTGTCTTACCTTCAGATAGCAGCATCTACCATCACCTTTAGGTTTCCCATTCTTATCTTTATATAACTTGACTTTGAGCTTGCCTATTCCAAAATTAATAACAAAACTTAGAAATAAAGTTATGATTATAGTCAAAGGACACGAAGCATGCCTCCCTAGCTAGACTGCATTATTCATTTCAATCATCCCTTTATGAAATAAAAAAAAATTCAAATTTAAATGAGCTGCTTACAAAAGCATAGGAATTTGTTTTTCAGTTTGTCACAGCTTGTTGGAATTTAGTCGAGCTAATCATTGATTGGCTAATTTTGTTTTGTTTTGACAGTTCATAATTTTTTATTGTTTCAAATGCCCCAAAGAAATGCGAATTAAGGAAAATTGAAAGAAGTGCTAAAAGCACTTACCGGTATGTCCTCACTACATGCTCCATTACTGAACAGAGCATGGAAAAAAGCCGTTTTATCGAAGACATATAAAACACGCAGGGCTTGGCACAACATGAGAGAAGTATTATAATAAGCTCAACGTGTAGCAGAATGAGTGTTCTGACAATCTTCCAAGTGCTTTATAACTTCACACAGCACAGCAAGCAAGTTTTTTATTTCTTTTATAAAATAGAAATTAGAGTAGCTGTTATTTTGGCCATGAGTGACAAAACAGAAAGTACTTGCACATGCTCTATGCTTTCATAATGCATGTGCTCCGAACCAATCGGAATCCAAGATTTATAACAGTTATTTTATTGTTGTTAAATAAAGAACAGCAAGTATAATGGTACTAACTAGTATCTTGGTCTTCCATGATGATTCCACATTTCAACATCAGATCTCCAAACTCTTCCTCATCAATGTCCAAGGGAAGACCTTGATGAACAAGCAACAAATTTAAAAATACTATCTTTGCAGGGCTTGAAATAACGGCTGGGCAGTCGATGGTCATGATGACCGGCCAAATTAGTTTTAGCTTGGTCATACCCCGTTTCTGGCTCAAACGTAACTGGTCAAAATAAAACCAGTAGGCAAATATTTGACTGGACAAGTTCAAATTCTGGCTGAACATTGTCCGATGACTGGCTCTTATTTCAAGCCTTGTCTTTGCCATTGTCATCTTCACCATCATCATATCTATCATTATTATATGAAATAGAGTGTGATATTGAGTGACATCAAAATGATAAAATTGATATCCCCACTCCCACCAGTGGCCAGTGGGGATACGATTTATATCAACACTGGTGGTGTCAAATTTCGACTTTTTACTCAGCAAGTCTCAAATTCTCCATTATTTTTCATTGAAGATTTCATATAATAAACAGAACATTACATGGCCGCTTGGAGATATGAATTTTATCTTCTCGTGCTGATATTATCTCTCACTTGTGAGAGATATTATCAACACTCGAAGATAAAATTCGTATCTCTGCGCAACCATGTAATATCCTATATTTATCTTACCATCATCACCATCACTATCTAATCCTCTCTATCATAATTATGAATAATTTCAAGAAATATCTTTTCCTGTAATTCTTACCTGATACATAGACATTTGTATTTTTTGACTGATCCATGTCAAACCAAACTACATGAAAGAGAAATAAAGAAAAAATAAGCAAGATTATAAAAGAATTTGTAAATGTATGTGTAACAACAACTGATTCTCGTAAAAACACAGCACTATTATTTTATTTTCAACAAGAAAAATAGAAAAATACACAATAGTTCATTGAACTTTCAGGGCTCGAAATAACGGCCAGTCAATGGTCAATGTCTGGCCAAATTTGGTACTTGACTGGTCAAATATGGTTTTGAATTGACATGTTGACCAGTCATATTTGAAAAAAAATTAAATAAAATATCATACACTGGACATCTTGACCAGCATATGACTAGCTGTTATTTTGAGCCCTGACTTTTGTAACCAGCTGATCTGAAACAGTGACGCAGAAATGATGTCATGGCAAAACAGAGGTGTCATGAAGCCTGCGAAAATTGAGGATAAAAGTTTATATCAATGAGATGAATTTAGATTTTCAGGAGAAGTTTTTCATATTTTGTATACACTTACTATGATATTTTTTCATTGAGTGGTAAAATAAAATACAGAAATAACTATTTCCTGAGTTGCCGGGCTACCAAGGGTGACAACTCAGTTTTGCAAATTTTCTCAATTCTGATTGGCTCATATTTTTTCTCAGATCAGCTGGAAGTGCAAGCCATGTTGGGTGGAGCAATAGATTTTCTCCACCTAGCCCACATTCAAGATGAATTTTTGCAGGGCTAAACAAAGGTTTTTATTCCTATGGGATTTAACATGGCATTGTATTATCAAGGTCCATGTAGGAACAATTTTATTAGCAAAGTTAAACAAACAGAATTCTCTTACTTGGATCTTCTTTAGCTTTTCTCTTCTTCCCTTTTTCATCTTTTTCATTTTCCTTAAAAAATTGGTTACCATTAAATTATGTATCCTAGATTGCTGGGCTTCCTTTATCAAAAGCACAGGTATCCCAACATTCTGGGTGCATATATGAGTACGAATTGTACCACAGTAACACTGCAATATATGTAATATTCAAATTTTGCTCAGATAATTGAATGCAAGATCAATGCTATCATCCAACCAGGATGTTCAGACATTGCAAAAGCATGCAGTTTTTCCTCAGCAAAATGTTCTAAATATAGAATATGTCCCCCTATCTTATACATTTTAAAATGTATACCTTTGAGCTTTCAGCAGCAGTAGCAACTGGTTGGGTCGTATGACCATCCTTCATGGTTGTCGTATCAGCAGAACTTGATGGTTTTTCCTCAGTTTTTTCTTCAGGAGCCGTGAATCCATAGTTCATCTGATATGCAGCTATGAAGTCTTCATCGACCTAGAAGACAAATTTTACACATTTAATACAGAAGACACAAAAATAATGGGGTTCCTACAGTACGGACACAGGAACATCACAAATTATCACTTCTGGGTTGTTCAAAGTCAGGACATGGCTAACTCACAGATTGAACCCTGTAAAAACCTCTGGGTTGATCAAAGTCAGGACATGGCTACCTAACAGATCAAACCCTGAAACAACCTCTGGGCTGATCTAAGTCAGGACATGGCTAACTCACAGATTGAACCCTGAAACAACCTTTGGGCTGATCTAAGTCAGGACATGGCTAACTCACAGATCAACCCCTGAAACAACGTCTGAGCTGATAAAAGTCAGGGCATGGCTAACTCACAGATTGAACCCTGAAACGAACTCTGGGTTGATCAAAGTCAGGACATGGCTAACTCATGAAATTGTAATTTTGCTTGTAGGTTTTGTGGAGAGTAAGACCAAAGAACCTGGAGAAAAACCCTCAAATCAAGGGAGAGACCTAACAAACTCTTGCAAGAGTCCAGGAATCAAACCTGAGGCCCCAGAGATGAGAGACAAATATACTACCACCACAACACCCTTGAAGATTCCCAATGCAGTTCAATTTGGAGGCCAAAACAATAAAATTTTGGCTGTGAGAGCCCTGTTAGGTGAATTTATGCCCTTCTACTCTTTCACCCGTTTATGAAAATCTTTAATGAACAAATAATAAGTTCCAATATTTTAATTAAGCTTAAATAAGCTTAATATTCTCACAGGTATCCCAAGCTGGGTTTCTGTGATACCCTATCGAACTTATAAGGCAATGTATGGCGATTTTTAGAAAAAATTAAAAATTAGTAAATCACACAAATAAATGTTCCTACTTGTGTTTCGTGTTTTCCTTTGAGTCTCTGTGAAGTTTCAGGTCATTTGCAGCAATATTGAGCGAGTATTGTGGTGGAGTATCCCTCGTACTTAAAAATTGGGAAGGTAGCACACTTCAGGCCGCTTGAACCCTCGATAAGGGTCAATAATTCGCCTCTAGTTCAGCCAAAATTACACATCACGCCGAAATTCTTTCACAGAACCTTAGTCCGATATTTGATACAACCACACAATCGATCTCCCTTTCGGAATTCAACGCTAACATTTTCAAAAGCCAATTGTTTTCGAAGCCATTGCCAATCCGATGTGATATGAACCAACCAAGGTTGGAACGGCTTTCAACCGTCGTTACAAAAACCATGCGTACCCTCCCCTCAAATCCTTCTGTGTTGATTGATACAAGTACGTTGTTTATATATATTTTAAATGAATCACGTCTCTATTGGCAAATTGCTATTGGTCGGCTAAGACAATAGCAGTGACATTTGTTAACCTTGGAGGGGAGGGTACGTATGGTTTTTGTAACGACGGTTGAAAGCCGTTCCAACCTTGGTTGGTTCATATCACATCGGATTTGAATTTGAATTTGAATTCCGAAAGGGAGATCGATTGTGTGGTTGTATCAAATATCGGACTAAGGTTCTGTGAAAGAATTTCGGCGTGATGTGTAATTTTGGCTGAACTAGAGGCGAATTATTGACCCTTATCGAGGGTTCAAGCGGCCTGAAGTGTGCTACCTTCCCAATTTTTAAGTACGAGGGATACTCCACCACAATACTCGCTCAATATTGCTGCAAATGACCTGAAACTTCACAGAGACTCAAAGGAAAACACGAAACACAAATAGGAACATTTATTTGTGTGATTTACTAATTTTTAATTTTTTCTAAAAATCGCCATACATTGCCTTATAAGTTCGATAGGATATCACAGAAACCCAGCTTGGGATACCTGTGATATTCTAAGCTTATGTATTTCTTTTTATGACCATTTTAAAACAACCATCTAAAAAAACTTTATTGTATTTATATTCATTCCTAGTTTCCTCTTGTTTTAGTTTATTATTTTGTTATTTTTTATACCTTGGGAAACCAGCCTTGCTTTTCTGCATCCCATTCGTAAACTGTCCCATCTGCAGAGTCAACCCATGTGCTAGAATTATTCTCGCCTCTACCACGACTCGACGCTGCCTGGCTCTTTAGTTCTTGAAGGAATTCTGTCGTATCTTCATTGGCCTTACCCGCCATGGCTTCAAATATAATATATTTCTGCAAATTTTATGAGAATTTTTACAATATTTTGACCAAGTTTTCGAAACTTTGGTTCGAGTGAAAAATTGACAGTATGAGCCGGCATTGGTAATGTCAGCTGTTTTTCCCAATATTCATGCGCGGCGCATATATTTCGTTAGTTGGAAGGAAAGTTTTAACTTTAAATTAAATTAAGTCAAATCCAATTTTCATCCTTATTATATTTAATTCAATTTGATTTCATCCTCTTTTGATTTTACTTCAGAAGTATTTAGCGATTTGAAAATCTTATAAATCGCTGGCTCATGTTGTGGAGAATTGCGTGACTTTAGTCACGCGATAAGGAGTCACACTACTCTTCACTCCACTATTTTTATTTCATGAACTTTTGAACCTTTTTCAGACGATTTCCAGATAATATTATTAGACGTGCACTTCTTCAGTTCAAAGTATTTATATCTCCAATTCAGGTGCTTTGACTCACGTTTTTCTTTTTGATAAATTTTAAACTGTTTTTTTTGGTAAGTTTGCAATCGACAATTTTTGGCTGGAAAAATCCCAGAAAATGACGCCTAGAAAACTTTCAAAACTCTTAAAAACATAACCTTAAGCTCTAAGGTGAATTCAAATGGTTCTTTTAATTTATAATTTATATTTTTATCTGTTTTTGATAAACAGGCAAAAAAGAAATTATAATTCACTGATTGGTTGGAAAACCCATTCGAGTTGTGCGGAAAAGCACGCTCCCATCTAAACGTGATTTTTTAGCTGTCAAATCTGGTTTCCTGACCTTTTCCGTCTCTGGTTAAATGGAAAATTAACCCTAAAATTTCCTCCTCCAATCGCTCCTAGGGTCTTTTTTCGGGGTTAGACTTGTACATGCAAAACAAGATAACTATATAATTCTTGGACACTGTGTTTTCTGTGTCAGTTGTCATGCTTCCTGCTGCAGTTCAAAAGGGAGTACCAACCATTTCTTCCCGAGTTGGTAGCCTTAGTAGTTCATTCTTTTTTAGAGAAAGGTTAGTTTTGAATCGAAAACGAAAGAAAAGGAGGCCGTTTTTCGGTTCACTGAAGTCCACTCCGGGTTCTTCGATGCCATTCTGTGAATATTTTAATGTTTAACCACTATTTTTCCTCCATTGTTTGCTAAACAATTACATATTAACTTTGTGTAATTCAAGTTGTTGTTTTGCATGTTGTAGTCACTGGGTCAGGCTTGCGGCAACCAGGCGAATTTTCACTGCAACTACAGCGTATTTCAGGATGACGGAGGAAAAAAGAGTTAACAAGATTCCGACTATTCGTGGTACGGATATTATGCACGATAGCCGCTTGAATAAGGTTAGAATTTTTGATATTTTTGAAGAAGAAGAACCTGCAACTTTTACTGGCAAAAACCGAGGTTGTTTCGCAACGAGCCTATTGTTTTTCCCTGCTGTGCAATTGTGTTGATTTATCCTTCAGCTTGTACGTTTTTCTTGAAAAATTCAGATACGAGACTGCTAAAATCAGTGTAAAAATGTTTGTCCCTGCAATATTTTGGTGCTTTTTGTAGTCATGCAGTCTTGCATAACCCGGTTGCATTATCACTCCTAAAGCTGCATAATCACTCCAAGAGATATGTACTCTTCTATCCATTAAGTATACTGTTTAAATTTCAGATTCAAGACTGTTAAAATCAGTGTAAAAATGTTTGTCCATGCAATATTTTGGTGCTATTTTTATTTGAGAGTCTTGCATAATAATATTACTCCCTGAGAAACCATGTGCCATCCACTAATACTTGAAATTCACATCCAAAATTACTCATGTAAAAAACATGGTATATTCTGGTACCATTTTCAGGGTCTTGCATTCACTCTTGAAGAAAGGCAAATCCTCGGCATTCAAGGATTATTGCCGCCCTATATGTCAGACCAGGATACCCAAGCCAAGAGAGTTTATGCAGAAATGCATAGAAAAACAAGTGATTTGGATAGGTAAGCATTGTTATGGCTATATCAAACATAAATAAATCTAATTTGTCTTGGTGCACAATCAGTGTTTACCCATTTCATTCCCTAGAGAATAAGATTCTTTGTTTGAGTTGTGTCCATTTTCATGTGTCTTCTCATGCACAACTGCTTGGGAATGACATGCTGCCAGCACACACAGGTCATGCAAAACTTATTTCATAAACTCAGCTGCCATAACACTCACACCCAACAATAAAAAGTTAACAGTTTTACTGTGTGTAGATATTAAGCACACAGGGATTATTTGCATTAACATGAAAAAGTGTTAATTTAAAGGAGATTGTTGAACAACACATTACTAGCCAAGCAATTTATTTATAAACTTTGCCACAATGGCAGCTTAACTCTACAGAGCAGAACTCCATTATGGGATCGACCCAAGAAATATATACTATTGTTTAAATGGTTGGCACTCTTAAAACATCACAATAATGTTTAAATGTCTATAAACATTATAATTACCTATTGCTGCACGTGGCATAGCAAGAAAGTTCTCTATTTCTTCATAAAATATGAATTAGAATATAGCCATTATTTTGGATACCATTGATGAAATCGACATTTTGCACACTTGCTACGTGCTATAAATCATGCACCATTAAATAATCAGAAAATCAAGATTTATGACTAATTTTGAACCATTTCTTTTGGTATCCATTTTTCATGGTATTTTTAGGTACATTCAGCTTATGGCCTTGTTGGAACGAAATGAGTCTCTATTCTTCAGAGTGTTGTTTGACCACACTGAAGAAATAATGCCGATAGTCTATACCCCAACAGTAGGACTTGCCTGCCAGAAATATGGAATGATATTCCGACGACCAAGAGGTCTGTTCATTTCTATCTATGATAAAGGCCATGTGAATGAAATTGTTGCAAATTGGCCTATACAAGATGTTAAGGTTGGTAAAAGTATAATGTAGCATCAAAAAATATCCATACCTCTCCCACAGAGGGGGGTTGGAATTTCCAAGGGGTGGTGAGGGTCTGAGGAGGGTATATTATTTAGTTCAAGAAAATATCCATACCTCCCCCTCAGAGGGTGATTGGAATTTCCAAGGGGAGGGGAGGGTCTGAGGAGGGTATATTGTGTAGTTCCAGAAAATATCCATACCTCCCCCACATAGGGTGATTGGAATTTCCAAGGGGTGGAGAGCCTGGCCCAGTCTGGGTAGATAGAGATAGAGATTGATACCCCATCTTAGATTCTTCTTTTGTCTTTGGGTGAAGTTAAAATATTTCTGCAACAATATGTTTTCAATTATAATGTTCTTGTAGGCCATTGTTATGACTGATGGAGAGCGCATTCTCGGCCTGGGTGACCTCGGCTGCTGTGGCATGGGTATTCCAGTGGGCAAGCTTGCTTTGTACACTGTTTGTGGCGGTATTAATCCCAAGTGTTGTCTGCCTGTCATGATTGATGTTGGTACCAATAACCAGGTGAGGAACCTGAACCCTTCATTTTTTATCAAGGAGGGGGAGGGGGGACAGTGGAATTCGTCTGGTAACCCATACAAGAAATCTTACCCTTGCCCCCTCCCCCTCAAATCCCACTAAGGACATGAAACATTTCTGTGGTCTAATAATCTGGTCCTTATCTTTCACAGCAAGCGAGGCACAATATTTTTATGTGCATAAATGTCTTGTAATGATGATGATGATGCTGATGATGGTAATGGCGATGGTGATGATGATGGTGATGGATGATGATGATGATGCTGATTATGGCGATGGTGATGGATGATGATGATGATGCTGATGATGGCGATGGCGATGGTGATGATGATGGTGATAATGATGATGATGATGATGTGAATGATGATCATTGGTGAAGATAACAATGCCAAATGCAATGATGGATGGTGCTGTTGATAATACTGACCAAAAATGCTCTCTTTATATCCACAAACTAGTCCCTGCTTGACGACCCATTTTACATTGGTGTCCGTCAGAAGCGTGACAACTCTGAAGCTTATGATGAACTTATTGATGAGTTTATCAATGCTGCTTTACAAAGGTAAGTTCAAACCTAATCATGAACCAATCTATTGAATCTACCATTTCTTCCAATACTTATCAATTTATCTATTAATCCTTAAAGTGCATATGACATGACATATTTTTGGGTCGTTCTAGAAGATGCGCATGCTCAGGGGATTAAAAAGTTGGATGATATTTTGTATAATATGCATTTTTTTGGTATATTTGATTCAGAATTTGCTTAACGGTACGCGATCTTGAATATTTAGTGAAAATTGTACTTGACAAGAAAGATAACTAAAATATAGCATATTTTACAAATTTTATCCCACTTTTTAATCCCCTGAGCATGTGCATTGAGCAGCAGCGTGGAACTCTTGATGCTTGTATAGGCTCTTTACACAAACCAGTTGCACAACCCTACCTCCCCCCCCCCCCCTTAAAATGAAAAGTTTTGTCAAAATAAACACCAGAGAAGAAAAGAGCACCTCGACATGAAGGGACAGAAATACAAGCAAAAGCATTGTGCAACTTGTCACCACGCAAAATTGTTGCTTTGCAAGTTGTGAAGTGAATATAGCTCATATTACAGTATCACCCCATGCAACAACGAAATTTGATTGATTGATTGAATTATAATAATTTTATAATATTTTCCAGGTTTGGACCAACAACACTCATTCAGTTCGAAGATTTTGGGAACCACAATGCCTTTAGATTCCTTGAGAAGTATCGCAACAAGATCTGCACTTTTAATGACGATATCCAAGGTAATTTAAAAAAATCTAGTTGTGCCCTGACTTAGAACAGCCCAGAGGTTGTTTCAGGGTTCAATGTGTGAGTTAGTTGTGCCCTGACTTAGATCAGCCCAGAGGTTGTTTCAGGGTTCAATCTGTGAGTTAGCCATGCCCTGACTTAGATCAGTCCAGAGGTTGTTTCAGGGTTCAATCTGTGAGTTAGCCATGTCCTGACTTAGATCAGCCCAGAGGTTGTTTCAGGGTTCAATCTGTGAGTTAGCCATGCCCTGACTTACATCAGCCAAGAGGTTGTTTCAGGGTTCAATCTGTGAGTTAACCATGCCCTGACTTAGATCAGCCCAGAGATTGTTTCAGGGCTCTATCTGTGAGTTAGCCATGCCCTGACTTAGATCAGCCCAGAGGTTAGATCTGTGTTACAACATGACTGCTACAAATTCCCTCTAATAAGATTTGTTTTTATATCTTCTTTTCAGGAACTGCAGCTGTTGCTGTTGCTGGAATCATTGCCTCCCTTAAAATCACCAAAACAAAGCTTTCAGATCAGCAGATAGTGTTTCAAGGTGCTGGTGAGGTAAGCCTCCTGGTTCGACAGCCTTTCCCAATTTGGAGGCATAACACTAATATACTAACAATTCACACTTTAGCAGCAGATCCAGGATTTTCTTCAGGGAGGGGTGCATTAAACTAAAAACAAACCCATGATATCATCCAAGACAGAGAAAGGTATTATGTAATGGATATCTTCAAAGCTGCAGTAGGGCCACAAAGTCAACCCAAGAAGGGGTGCACACCGCCCTTAGAATCAAAGGAATTGTAAAATTTGTATTGGTTATCTCAGTTCGAAGTGCCACGATGTCAACTCAGGAGAGGGTGCGCAACCCCTGCACACCTCCCCCGGATCCGCCCCTGGTCATAATTGCATGCTGCATGACTGCTAATCGCTCCTTAATATGCAGCCCATCAAATCCTCCACTGGTCATTAAATGTAAAGCGCATTGAGATGATTGTGAAGCATGCTTTATTAGAATTCTCCATTATTATCATCCGTTTTACAGGCTGCCATTGGAATTGCAAACTTGCTAGTTCTTGCGATGAGGAAAGAAGGGCTGTCAGAAGAAGAAGCTAAAAAGAAAATCTGGCTGGTGGACTCCAAGGGACTTGTTGTGAAGGTTGGTGGAACTATTCTCAATACTCGTAATTAGATGCAAATGAGTAAGATACAAATAATTAACAATTAGTCCTCGAGTCCGAATGGTCTACGAGTCAATAGCCCATGAGGCCGAAGGCCTCATGGGCTATTGACTCGTAGGCCATGAGGGCGAGAGGTCTAATTGTTTTAGTAAAAACCTACTAATCGGTCCAATAAAAGGATGCAAAGAGTTTTGGATTTTGCTTTAAATATATTTTTTTGGGTTATCAAAACCGGCGCTTTTCGCTACTAGAGGTCTATCACTAATAGACCCCTAGTAGCTCAGCCAATCACAGGGCTCGATTGGTGATAGACCATTAGTAGGTTTTTTCTAATACTTAATAGTGCCTAGGGAATAATAACTACGTGGAATACATGATTAGGATTGGCTATAAATACGTGAACACTCGATTCTTGCTCAGTTCACATCAATTCAGCGGCAAGTGAGTGGCTACCGAAGATCAACGGCCCACCACCCACCCTGGAAAATTCGTGTGGTTTGCAAGTGGTGCCGCGACACCCAAAGTTCGTCTTCGACTTACTTTGATTCCGCTGATAAATGTTTTTCCCATACCTTAATTCAATTGAGCTAGAATGCGAGTGTTGAGAAATAGAATACTTTTTTAATTAGAATAATAACAGAGAAGCACAGGTAGCATGCGGTACTAATGCGTCGCCTCTCGCCAAGGCAACCCGGGTTCAAGTCCCGCCGGGCTCACTGTCATATGTAGAGTTGCTTGTTGATTCTCTACTGTGCTTCAAGGGTTTTTCTCCAGGTTCTCCGGTTTTCCTCCCTCCGTAAAGATCCACTTTCAAACTTTCTAGGAGATATTCTCGATAGGGCCAACCTCTTATAACTCCTTTCGCACTAAGACGTGATAATTGGTGATAATAAATTGATAAATTGGTGATAATAATAACACTTCTACATAAAATATGCAGAAATTGTGCATTTTTACGCAGAAAAAAAAACTAACAGAAAATGGATTTTGACAATTTGCTTGCGTCCCAGGACCCGATAGCTTTATTTCTTGCCATATTGCACTAAATTCCTTGCTTACGAAAGAACGCGATCTAAATCCCTAAATTCACATGTGACGAGTGTCAATTGACGATTGACGATTGTCCCCAGGGCAGGGCTTGGAATTAACGCGTATTTTAAATTAAAACAGTTAAAACTGTTAAAACAGTCTGCAAGCACCAGTAACCAAAGCGGGAATTTTAATGCTGGACTCTAAGTCTGTACTGCCTTTTTTTGAAGAGTTGGTTCTTGTACGGACAATTTTTACAAATACTACAGGGTTTAAGATAATACTGAGCTGACTCATTTATTTCCTTATCAATTTCACATTGTTCATTTTTTTAACTTATATGTACACTTTATTTAATTGTAATCTTTCAAATAATCACTCTTGTACTTCTTACATTGATTATTGCACTTCTTAACAACTGAACCTTCATTGACTTTTGTTCAATATGCACAGTAGGGTGCATGGAACAAGCATATTGTTTTTGCATAAGTATTTTTAAAACCTTTTTTCTAAGGCAAACATGTCTTTTAAAAGCTCGTTTAGTTAATAATAATAATAATAATGATGATGATGATGATGATGATGATGATGATGATGATGATGATGATGATGATGATGATGATGATGATGATGATGATGATGATGATGATGATGATGATAATAATAATAAACTTTATTAATGTCTCGAAACTTCTAGCTTGGCACACGTGCTTTGATAATCGGGGAGACCTAAGAGAAGTTTATCCTCGTAGCTAAAAGTCAGGCATGTTCGTTTTAGAGTTTGTTCCAATTACTCTTGGTTCGTTCAGTTTCTGGGTCGTCTGTCTGAGTGGTATTGATCAATGAGGCGGTCTACATGTTGGTTCCCGGTTATCATCTGAACCTGGTGTTCTGTTGAAGTGGTGTACATGTTGGGTGCTGGTTACTATCTCCACCTGGTGTTCTGATGCGTCTAGTGTTGATGTTCATCCTAGACTGAAGTGGTATTGATTTGAAGTAGTGTACATGTTGGGTCCTGGTTACTATCTCCACCTGGTGTTCTGGGTTTTCTAGATATCAGTTCATTTGCTGATGCAGTTTTCCTGCAACACAGACTTTTTAGTCCTTGTCTAAAGTCTCTCAGAAACACGAAATATATCCAGGGATTGATTGCCGCTAGAATATACCACAGATACCAAAACGCAAATTCCATATAATAAAAAGTGTCCGACCATATTGAAAAATGCTGGTTATATATATATTGCAAAAAATGGAATAAAAAGAAAGGACACCAACAGATGGTAAACATTACAACTATAGTTATTAACATGCTGAATATTCGTCTGTTTCTCCTCTGTCGTGAACGTATCGTTTCTCTTTCAAGCAAGTCCATGACATTGTTCAAGCTTTCACGTAGTTTATATACCATGATAGTATACAAGATTATGATTATGATCAAAGGAATAACAAAGCCTATCGAAAAAATTATAGACACGAATATTTTTTGAGCTGTCAAATAGTCAACAGCTGGTGACCATGAATAGTCGCACATCGTGTAGCCCCATTCATTTGTCAGACGACGGGTGTAAAGGTATGGAGAGAAGAGAGCCATGGCTACGATCCAAGGGAAAGAGATCGCGATCCATCTCGTTTTACGACTTAAAATCTGTCGTCGAGTTGGATAAACAACAACGATAAATCTTTGGAGGGCAATTATGACCAGACTTATAGATGATACAACTGGTGATGTATGAGAGAGGAAAGGAACCAGTTTACAGAGAGCATCACCAAGGGGACCGTCCACTAACCACTCCCCGGGTCGTACCATACACAAATGAATAAGCCATGGCATTGCTACCAAGGGAACGAGTAAGTCTGATACAGTCATATTGACAATCAAGTAGTTCATATTTGTCCTTAAGTTTTGATTGCAATACACGACAGCGATGACGAGTACGTTACCAAGCAGAGACCAGACAAGTAGAATAGAATACAAGGTTATTTCAATATGAGGTTGAATTGGTGGAGCCCATGTGAATGTTTCATTACCTTGTGTTGAATTGTTCATGTTCATTGTAAAAACTTCTTATCTGTGAAAAAAGCATGAAATTTGAGATCATGATATCAGCTAAAGTGAGCGGTCTATTTTTCGAAAACGAGGAAGATTAGGACTTCCTTTAAGAAGAAGAATTACAATCAATGATCAATATAAGGTACAGTTTACCTTGTTTGTTAGAAGAAGAAACGCTTTAAAAGGTTTGTGCTCGTACACAACTTGTACAATGATCAACGTTAAGGATTCAGGAGGTAATTTCTAGCTGCTCTCCAACACCTGATGATCTTGATGGCCAATAGTACTATGATATTATTAGTGCAGTAGGTTTGTGCTCGTACACAACTTGTACAATGATCAACGTTAAGGTTTCAGAAGGTAATTTATAGCTGCTCTCCCACACCTGATGATCTTGATGACCAATAGTACTATGATATTATTAGTGCAGTAGGTTTGTGCTGGTACACAACTTGTACAATGATCAACGTTAAGGTTTCAGAAGGTAATTTATAGCTGCTCTCCCACACCTGATGATCTTGATGACCAATAGTACTATGATATTATTAGTGCAGTAGGTTTGTGCTGGTACACAACTTGTACAATGATCAACGTTAAGGTTTCAGAAGGTAATTTATAGCTGCTCTCCCACACCTGATGATCTTGATGACCAATAGTACTATGATATTATTAGTGCAGTAGGTTTGTGCTGGTACACAACTTGTACAATGATCAACGTTAAGGTTTCAGTAGGTAATTTATAGCTGTTATCCCACACCTGATGATCTTGATGACCAATAGTACTATGATATTATTAGTGCAGTAGGTTTGTGCTGGTACACAACTTGTACAATGATCAACGTTAAGGTTTCAGTAGGTAATTTATAGCTGTTATCCCACACCTGATGATCTTGATGACCAATAGTACTATGATATTATTAGTGCAGTAGGTTTGTGCTGGTACACAACTTGTACAATGATCAACGTTAAGGTTTCAGTAGGTAATTTATAGCTGTTATCCCACACCTGATGATCTTGATGACCAATAGTACTATGATATTATTAGTGCAGTAGGTTTGTGCTCGTACTAAACTTGTACAATGATCAATGTTAAGGTTTCAGAAGGTAATTTATAGCTGTTATCCCACACCTGATGATCTTGATGACCAATAGTACTATGATATTATTAGTGCAGTAGGTTTGTGCTCGTACTAAACTTGTACAATGATCAATGTTAAGGTTTCAGAAGGTAATTTATAGCTGTTATCCCACACGTGATGATCTTGATGACCAATAGTACTATGATATTATTAGTGCAGTAGGTTTGTGCTGGTACTAAACTTGTACAATGATCAATGTTAAGGTTTCAGAAGGTAATTTATAGCTGTTATCCCACACCTGATGATCTTGATGACCAATAGTACTATGATATTATTAGTGCAGTAGGTTTGTGCTGGTACTAAACTTGTACAATGATCAATGTTAAGGTTTCAGAAGGTAATTTATAGCTGTTATCCCACACCTGATGATCTTGATGACCAATAGTACTATGATATTATTAGTGCAGTAGGTTTGTGCTCGTACTAAACTTGTACAATGATCAATGTTAAGGTTTCAGAAGGTAATTTATAGCTGTTATCCCACACCTGATGATCTTGATGACCAATAGTACTATGATATTATTAGTGCAGTAGGTTTGTGCTCGTACTAAACTTGTACAATGATCAATGTTAAGGTTTCAGAAGGTAATTTATAGCTGTTATCCCACACCTGATGATCTTGATGACCAATAGTACTATGATATTATTAGTGCAGTAGGTTTGTGCTCGTACTAAACTTGTACAATGATCAACGTTAAGGTTTCAGTAGGTAATTTATAGCTGTTATCCCACACCTGATGATCTTGATGACCAATAGTACTATGATATTATTAGTGCAGTAGGTTTGTGCTCGTACTAAACTTGTACAATGATCAACGTTAAGGTTTCAGAAGGTAATTTATAGCTGTTATCCCACACCTGATGATCTTGATGACCAATAGTACTATGATATTATTAGTGCAGTAGGTTTGTGCTCGTACTAAACTTGTACAATGATCAATGTTAAGGTTTCAGTAGGTAATTTATAGCTGTTATCCCACACCTGATGATCTTGATGACCAATAGTACTATGATATTATTAGTGCAGTAGGTTTGTGCTCGTACTAAACTTGTACAATGATCAACGTTAAGGTTTCAGAAGGTAATTTATAGCTGTTATCCCACACCTGATGATCTTGATGACCAATAGTACTATGATATTATTAGTGCAGTAGGTTTGTGCTCGTACACAACTTGTACAATGATCAACGTTAAGGTTTCAGAAGGTAATTCCTAGCTGCTCTCCCACACCTGATGATCTTGATGACCAATTAATATTCATAGTTAGCCGTTTGGCTTCCTGATTAAATTATCGAATTGTTTTTACTCATTTCACATAATATTTTATTCAATTTAATGTTCAGTCATATTTATTGATGATTTTAAATGACTTTGTACAAGAGAGCATAAATATTTTTGCTCTTTTGCTTTGTATTCGTGCACATTTACATGACAAGGTTTTGGGAAAGTTATACTGTCAGCTCAGCTCGCTCACTTGTAAGGCCACTCAGCTACCTCACTTGGTAAACATATTGTTTGTGTACCCTTAGAACATTGCAGGACAGTTTAATCACAAAAACTAGGAGTGCCTTTACATGCATTAACAGGCAGAAAGTATAAAAAATTCCTCTTCTCAAAACACCTGCCACAAAACCTTAAGACTTAAATGTGGTCAGCCATTGAACCAATAGAAGAACTCAAAACTCCTTAAGAATGAAAGATTTTATGCCTTTTCTTGTGTCTTCTAAGAAATTATTACCAAATCATGGTATCGTGTCAGTAGTGCTGTTATCGCAGCTCAGATACACGTTGACTAGTGCCTTTGTCACATACCACAGGTAGCCCAAACAAGAATGGTAAATTTGACGAGGTTTATTTTCAACTCATTTTTCTTGCTTAAAAGTTTGACAAAAGCCTTATTATCTGCCTATACAAAACGAGGAGAGCCATTTGAAACGGTTATTGATATCAATAAGAAAATACATTCAGGTGTAATACATTTTATCCTTCAGAAAAATACAAAATGAAATTCAGAGCATCGTAGACATCGAAGACAACTTGTCTCGTTTTATTATTGAATTATTATTTCTATTAGTCAAGTGTGCTAATTCACGGTCTTATCAATTCCCTCAAGCTATAGCTAATTATACTACAATACCCAAGACATATAATTATGTAATGGAAGTGAATGAGAATTAGTCACAAGAAACTGAAATTAAAATTGTTTTTTTTAATGTTGCTCCAGCTGAGCGGTGAATTTTGTTTCAGCCAATCACAGCACGTTTGGCTATTTTGCCGCCGGCCCTCGTATAACCCAAATTTCGCGCGGTCGGTGGGCTGCTTTTTTTTTGAAAGATAAAAACTTTTACTATTAGCTGGGCAAAAAGACTTTTTTTAACAGGTTTTACCATAGAGTTACCTTATTGAATATTTTTTTAAAGCATTGATTAGTAGTTGCGTCAGGGCCGACAATTTTTCCACTCATGCTTTGCGCGTCGGGTTCACCGCTCAGCTGGCTGGTTTTCGTAGCCGCCATCTTGGTTGAATTGACATAAAGATTTGTCCTTTAGTTTGGTATATCAGCCAACATGGCCGCCATTTCTTTTGTTATTTTGTTCTGTTGATAGTGATAGCAAAACACCTGTTAACGTAATGTTAATTGTCAGTAAGTTTATGTGTAGAATCCCTCAATCTATACTCGAGCCAGGACTCATGGAAACATGGCAGCTGGAATTTTTCGGAGAACAGAATCGAGAGAAATTTGAAGAAAAATTACTAAAAAAAAAACGCCTACAAGTCGACCCAAGAGGGGGGGGGGGGGGTGCAACCTTTGCAATCAAAGAAAGAAAACATTATTTTGTATTGGTTATCTTCAAAGTGGGTTCACCCAAGTCTACCCCAGAGGGGGAGTGAGCACCTCCACCCCGCCCCCGCCCCAGATCCGCCCCTGGATATCGATGCCATTCAATATATTTCCGTTCATTAAATATCACATAACTGTCGACATTCATAGACTGAAAAATACACTGCACTTCCTTTTACTTTTCTACATTATACCCCTTTCACGTGACGTCAAAGCAGCTCAATTTGGAGGACAAAAAAAAAAGAATTTCAATCTCATGAGAATTGGAATCTATTGTTTTGTCCTCCAAATTGAGCTGCATTCCGACGTGCTGCAAGAATTTTTTTTATCAGGGTTCAATGAAATTTCTACTTATGTATTCAATCACAGTTTGTAAATCCTTGCCTTGACTCTTCATAATCAGGATAAATTGTAAAAAGGTTTATCGTAGTTTTCCTTGACTTCAGGACCGCGCAGTTGGAGGTTTGAGTGCACATAAACTGGTCTTTGCCAAAGAAACAGAATATATTGATAACCTGACTGATGTGATTAAGAACGTCAAGCCAACTGTTATAGTAGGTGAGTGAGGGATTCCCAGTAAGCTTGGACGGGAAAACAAGGATCGGCAACTTGCGTCTCTGGGGTCTCGGGCTCGATTCCTGGCAGGTCTCTTCCTTGATTCATTAGTTTTTTCCCCGCAAAAGCTAACAAGTTAAATTCCTATTCGATCTGTGATTTAGCCGTGCCCTGACTTAGATCAGCCCAGAGGTTGTTTCAGGGTTCGATCTGTGAGTTAGCCATGACCTGACTTAGATCAGCCCAGAGTTTAGCGGTTTCAAAGATCTTATTGGAATGTCTTTTTGTAGGTGTTGCTGCTGTACCTGGAGCCTTCACAGAAGAGATCTGCAGGGCCATGGCTTCATTTAACGAGCGTCCTATCATCTTTGCCTTGAGTAATCCAACATCAAAAGCAGAGTGTCAAGCAGTGGATGCCTATACATGGACTGATGTATGTGTTGCATTAGTAAACACAGTTTGATTAGTGAATACATGATTGATGACTATTATCATCACCATCATTACCATCACCATCACCATCATCACCATCATCACCACTAGTCACCATCATCACCATCATCCTCATAACATTGTTATCGCGACAACCACCATCATCATCACCATCACTATTATCACCACCACCATTATTACTGCACCGTCATCATCACCATCACCATCACAATCAATACCGTCATGCATCACCATCACTGTTATTACCATCACCATAATCACCGGCACCATGATCACTTTCATCACCATTATCACATCATTATCATTACATCATCACGATGACCATAATCATAATCATGATTATAACTATCATTATCATTACCACCACTATCCCATCATCATCTCAAAATCACTATAAACGTAATCATCATTATCAGTGATCATCGCGACAACCATCATCATAGCCATCATCATCATTACCACCACCATCATCACCACTATCATCACCATATTTGTTGGATAACCGACCTACTTGGCTAACACTTTTATCCAAAATTTTAGGGTCGAGCCATTTTTGCCAGTGGAAGTCCATTTGACCCTGTCACCCTCCCTGACGGTCGCCACTTTGTTCCTGGCCAGGGTAATAATTCCTATATATTCCCAGGAGTGGCTTTGGGTGTGATTGCATGTGAAGCAGTTCACATCACGGACAGCATGTTTCTTACTGCAGCAGAGGTGGGTGTGAAGTAAGAATTTCATATGAACAATTGGGGGGGGGGGGTAGGGTGGGTCAGAGGGGAGTTCAATAAACCATCCGCGGGTAATCGAGGGTGGTGAGGGGAATTAGCCGTGGCCTGACTTAGATCAGCTTAGAGCCTGTTACGGGTTTTAAAGATCTTTGCTACTCGTCGAGTAGGTCCAGCCCATCCAATCGGAATGCTGGGTCACGGCACGGTCCAGATAACAACAGATTCTTCGTTGTGTATGTTGCATGCACAGTAAGAGGTCGAGATGGGACCGCAAAGGGTAGCCCTAGATCACCCCCCCCCCCCCCTCAGTAAGATACTCCCATTTCAAACAGAATATAATTTTTTCCAGTCCCTGGCTGATCAAGTGACGCAGGCACAGCTCGACAAAGGCTGCCTCTACCCACCCCTGGATGAGATCCGTCAAGTCTCCATCAAAGTAGCTACGAAAGTAGCCGAGATAGCTTATCGCGAGGGGCTGGCTTCTGAGCTACCTGAACCTGAAGACAAGGAAGAGCTGGTCAAAGAGCATGTCTATAACCCAAGCTACATGTCCTACATCCCATTGACCTATGATTATCCTTCAACCCCCAAGTCCTAGAAACCTTAATCGGCAATTCCCCAGGCATTTTAGTTAATTTGCTAAGAATTGGAAATTTTTAACGAATCGTAAATTTTTATTACCTTTGGGGGCTGTTTATGTGCAGGTAGGAGACCAAGTGCTAGGATTTTGTTTTTCTTATCCGAGGGATACTGAAACAAAAGAGTTAGCTCTAACCGATAGCACTGAGTAGGGTCAGATCACCCCGACCTTCTCGTATACAGCCCGCCTCTTAAGCCTGGTTTTCAATTGCGATGGAGTCGGACTCGGAAGCAGCTTATGACGAAGAGAAAAACAGAAAACGGTGTCGGAGTCGGAAGAGCGTCGGAAGATCATCGGAAGAGCGTCGGAAGTGCAATCGGAAGGATGGGAAGGTTTCCTTTTGCTTGGCTTGTGCTTGTGCTTATGACGAGCGGATTTCACGCAAAAATTGCTTTTGACTCCGATTCCAACTTCGACTCCGTTGCAAGTGAAAACCAGGCTTTAGAGAGTAATTGAAGTAAATTATGATTATATTAGCTAAAAGTTTGAACATTTGATTTTTAAACTGCTTTAGCTAACCAATATAACAATGTTCTGAATGATGAAAAATTTTATCATTTTTAACCATCAATTCGAGTACTTAAGATGGAATGAAACGTGTTGAAGAAAAAAAGAAAAAAATGAAAACGACGGACGCGCGGATTTACCAAATGATTCTTACTTAAACCAGGGAATTTTAACTGAAACGAAAAGATGACTCCCACTGCAATGTTCGTGGTTGAACCTCACGATTTAAATATGTTATTTGTTTTTTTCTGAGAAATCAAGAAAATTTGTGATTTTTGCTAGTGTAACTCATTTTTCGACGTCATCTTGGATTTTCGTCATGCTTGAGTTCTTGTTTTCCGAATCAGCAGAATGAATTTCCCAACCATGGAACCGAGTCGGGCAGATCACTCAATTTTGAATTTTGAATGAATTTGCCAATCCGGCTCAGGCTAATACTTCTAAGATTTCAGGAAGCAACGATATTTCCAATGACAGAAATTCAAATAAACAAATTAAAATCAAAGTATGGACATGTACTGAGGGAGTTTTCAAATCACAAACTGTAATCATGTATGGTAATGTTTAATTTATGTCTACCTAGATTTGTTATACAATGGCGTGATACAAAAATAAAATAAAATTGAAAGCAAAGGAGTGTTACCAATATATTTTTGAGAAAAACTAGTAAAATAGCTGTTATTATGGATGCATGCAAATGAGATGCAAATGAGACAACAAGCATTGTATCGACCCGATAGCCTCACTTGTATGATTCTTAAAACAAAAGAATATCTCATTTGCATGCATCCGTAATAACAGCTATTGACCAAGTTTTGAGCACGCTCACCTCTCACTCATCTGTGTGTCTGTCTGTCCGTCTGAATATTTTTTCAGCAGTGTTGATTCGGAAAGGAAATGGAACTGTTTCCTTTTTGATCTGATTTAGCGCAAAACCAAATTCTGATAGTTTTCTTGAATTATTGAAGTGATGGCCATGCCAACTGATTTAGTGACGTAGACTGACGACGTCTCTGCATAACTGAGGTGTCATGAAGCATGCGGAAATTGACTTATAAAAGTTTATATCTGAGATAAATCTAGAGTTTGAGGAGAGACTTTTGATATTTTGTATACATTTATTATGATATTCATTATTGAGTGGGAAAATAAAATAAAGAAATAACCATTTCCCGAGTCGCTGAGCTACTAAGGATGACACCTCAGTTTTGCAAATTTTCTCGATTCTGATTGGTTAATATTTTTTCTCAGATCAGCTGGTGGTGAGAGGGGTGCGTCATTTTTGACGAATAGATGGGACTCCAAGGAAAAAGTCAAACATTTTGATTTTTTTCGGGGGAGGGGAGGTCGAACCTGACCAGTTATAAGCACCCCCCAGTTATAAACTCACCTCTGGTACATCGTGCTTATGGTGAGATAAGACATATAAGAGAATGAATGGGAAAATAACCGTCGAATTATATTTCCTTCCGGATATAAGCTTTCCCCAAAGTCAGGTTTTACGTTGACATCTAAGCTGAACCGGAACCGGAACTGAATGAAAATGTTATGTTGATGATAACCCGAAGGGAATACGCCTCGATCCCGAGTGTCTTCCGAATCCCATGAACCGCGGTGGTAGATGGGATGTTTATGTCCGCCATATTGGGTGTTCGAGGGAGGGAGTTTGTTTCCGTGTAAACTTGAATATTTAACTCCCAAGAACCTGGCCAGATATTTTATAAAACAGCCCGAAAAATAGAGCCATTCGTGGTTCATCTTTCTGTTTAACTCTCCGTTGAATTATCGTTCCAAAATGCCTTTAATTAAGAGACTTATCGAACCGACAGAGTTAAGTCGTGGGAAGCTTGGAAGTCAACAACTGGCAAGCGAACTGGAAGCCGTCTCCGTCAATACTTTATGTGGAATTATTCGACAGTTAAGCAGCCTGTCCAAACATGCCGAAGATGTATTTGGAGAGCTATTTTCTGAGGCTCATAACATCAGTAAACGGTCGAATTCTTTGCAAGAAAGGATACAAAAATTGTCAATAAAAGTCACTCAGTTGGACTCCGCCGGTGAACAAAGTAAGCTTTCATTCTTCTTGATAAAATTCTTAATTTTGAATCTAATGCTAAATTTTAATGCAACCGTTATAAATATTATGTTTTTGTTATATAAATTTGTCTTTCGTTTTAATTATTTTAACTTTGTATAATTTTGGGCCAAAACAATTGAACGAATCTGTGGTTACAGAATAGGTTCACGAGTTCACTCTATTCGGCTTATTGATAATTTTTTTGAATAGTTTCAGGCTTTCATTTTCTATTTTAATATACAATCATCCCCTTGAAAAATTAACTGAAGGGCTTTCATATTTGTATTTTAATTTAAATCTTAATGATAAATTGTGGTATAAGAATGATTGAGTGATTTGTTGGGCGTTCTTATGCGTTTCCGATTTATTGAATAGCTGATTTGATCATTCAAAATTGAAGCCATTTTATTGCCTATTTAAGGGCTTATCTAGACTTAACTTTTCAAGTCTACTTATTATATCCATTTAGCTGGCCAATACTTGTTATTAAGAAAAAAAAATTGATTATAAGGATCAATACAGTATTATTGTTATCAAAGTCATTTTATCATAACCAATTCTTTGCACATTATGTCATTGCCGCCATGTTGGTGGAGCCTCCTTTGTTAATACCACCAACATGACCACCATGTCTTTGTCTCTCGTCAACTCTATTAGGAATGGTTACACATACTCGAGTAACTGTTGAGTATTTTTCTAAAAAAAGATGGTAAACAGTATCTTTAAGATATAAAATTTAACATTTGATTCTTTGGAGATCCCCACATACCTCCCAAAATTAAGATACCAAATCTATCTATGGCTGTGGTGCCGATATTTATAGATATTTATCGACTTTTTTATCATAGTATCATTACAAGATATAAACATGCGAAAAGCATTTAAAAGTACCATCGTAACAGACCAGCAGGTACTAACCAATAATACGCTGCCGACTACGATGAAAGACCGTTACCTTAGATGTGACGAACCACCAAAATTATCCGAGATGAACCGATACCGTGATGATGATAAAGACGGACTGAAATTCTACACAGATCCGAAATATTTCTTTGAACTTTGGTGTGAAGAAATGAAAAAGGAAACTGAAAAGAAGAAGAAGAGAAAGGTAATATTTTGATTTCTCAGTAAAATGTTGTTTATAATGATTTATGATTAATGATTTATGATTTATATAGCGCCATTTCTATGTGGATATAATCAAAAGCCCTTTACAATCATGAGAGGTGGTTAGTATGAGGTGTAGACATTAAGGGTGGTCACTGCTAGGGTTTCTTTATGTCCTCAGTGGTTCTTTTATGTCCCTCCGATATTGGTTAGTGATGAAGTGTTGATCCAAGGCACTTGAAAGTCTAACCGTTTATAGATGTAATTTCAAAGGCGGCACTTTCTCCTCAATTATTTTAAGACAATTTGTTTTGGTCTGTCTAGTGTTCAACCAACTGAAATTTATAGAAATTTACTGTACTTTAATGTTTACATCACACACCCAGTATAGACCCCTTGCAGCACGTCAGAATGCAGCTCAATTTGGAGGACAAAACAATAGGTTTCCAATTCTCAGAAGATTGAAATTGTTTTGTTTTGTCCTCCAAATTGAGCTGCTTTGACGTCATGCGAAAGGGGGCTATTCAAATATCAGACAGGTTGATTTTTATGAAGGGAGGGAAATGAGAGATTGCCTGTAGAATTACAGCAGTAAGATGCATATGTTTAGGTGATAAAACACCAATCCATTTTTGATGATGTTTTTCTCTTTATTTTTTCCAGAAACAAGGGCGTGTTAGAACACGGACACAGACCAAAGCTCCTGTCAAAGCAATCAAGAAAAGAACTTTCTGCCCTCAGGGAGAAGAATTCAAAAGTCCAAGCATGAATGCAATTGCGACCATTCGTGCCCCTGAAGATCACAGCCCACAAAAGGAAACGCAGTTTGAACAGCATGAAAGGAAAGAAAATGGAGAAATTTTTAGTGGTCAGGGAGGAACTGAATTAAGCGCCCCTTATCAAGGACAACAGCAAGTTTCTCCAGGATCTAAGAGATCACCACGAAGGTATACTAACCAGAATGTAAACAGACCGACGTCAGCACCCCCACCCCCTCCACCCATGCCAGGATCTGCAAATACCTCGCCAACGCATAGTACTACAGGAGTTCCCCCTCCCCCACCTCTTCCTTCTGGAGTACCTGCACCACCACCGCCGCCACCCCCACCTATGCTTGGCCACGGACCAAATCTTAAAGGGTCTGCATCATCAGCATCAGTTGGGTCACATCAATCTGGTGGGTCCCTACCAACTGTGTCTCCCTCGTCAATGTCTTTAACAACATCTGAGTCTAGTATTGGCGAAGCTCCTATGCCGTCAGAGGAAGTAGACAGCAGGAGTGACCTACTAGCTGCTATACGACAGGGTATGGCGCTGCGGAAGACCCAGGTGCATGAGAATAAGAAGGGTAAAGAGGACAATACAATGGATGTTGCGACTATCCTAGCCAGGCGTATAGCTGTGGAATATTCTTCGAGTGAAGACGAAAGTGAAACAGGCTCAGAATGGGAAGATGAAGATGAGTAATCAGAATCCATAGTTAGTAAATTTTATAACTAGAAATTTTGTGATAGACCTTTTCTAAATTTCAAAAATGCTGCTGTGTTCCTTGATTATGGACTCATTTATGCAAAATTAGCCTCATTTCAGCATCAAATTATTTACAAATACCAACGATAAAGTAAAGAATGTACAACTTTAACAATACAAGCACTTTGAAATTCTTAAGACCTTTCCTGGTGTGAATATTCCATATGAAATCACAGTGAACCCTGAGCGTTGTTGAACGATTTTCCATTCATTCATTTCCATTCAAATTTTAATAAATGCTTGATTAGATTTTAGTGAGTGGATAGACCTTAATCAAAAAGGTAGGGCCCTAACTTGCACCTGGTAAATGTGCACAGTTTCAAGATAATAAGGCGAATATCTGTAGAGTTACGAGCGATTACAGCTAATTTACGTCACGCGTGACCAGTAAATCCGAGACTTCGAATGTAGTTTTCAACCGATCAACGGACCCGCTATCACGAATGATTGTGAAATATTTTCCAAAAGAATTCACTTGCCAACCTGATTGCTAAGTATCAGCTTCAAAATATTTATATTTTAAATATAAATATTTTGAGTTACCAGAGTTTTGATCATAGTTGGCGCCGAGATTTGGAATTTCAAATGAAGCAGCCAGAACTCCAATCAAAACATTCGAGTTTCTGGTCACACGTGACGTAAATTAGCTGTAAGATGTGCCAAAAACATGAAAACAAAGCTGGTCATGCCTCAGTTGTAACTTTTCAGGTATTTGTGCTAGAGTACTGAAATGTTGCTCAATTACTTAGGCTTTGTCCATTGTACATTGAAGATAAAGCTATATGTGAAGCAATAATTCATATTAATAAGCAATGCATTTTTTGTTACTTAATATTTTTTGTTAATATTTGCTTTGATTTTGTAAGAAATTAAGTATTCTAATTGTCAAAAATGTTGGATGAAACAAAAAAATTTTTTAGGTAGCAACATGGCTGCCATGTCTTTTGTCATTTCATTCTCTTGGGAATGTTTGCAAACTATTTCTATCATCCAACATGGCTGCCATGTCTTTTGTCATTTCATTCTCTTGGGAATGCTTGCAAATAACCAATAGCACTGATTCATACTAAAATTAATAGTACTGTTGAAACAATAGACAATGAACTAATAATTTTGTACTGTACTGTTTGATCACAGATTAAGTGTAAACACTCTTGCTGATATTATTGTACATATGTAAGCAAAAAATCCAGGAAAATTATTTTTTGATACATAAAGCTAGATAGATATTATATGCAATGATTTATTCACACATTTACATGGTATGTTACGAAACCTAATTTGTAATCTTGTTCAATGTTTGCTCAATAAAATGAGAAAAATATACATGATTAAATATTTTGTTTGTTTTAACTTTTTTTTTTTAATAACTAAAATTTTTATAGACCCCTTGCAGCATGCCGGAATGCAGCTCAGTTTGGAGGACAAAAGAATAGGTTCCAGTTGTCAGGAGATTGAACTTCTTTTGTTTTGACCCCTTGCACATGACATCACAGCAGCTCAATTTGGAGGGCAAAACAAAAGAGTTGAAATCTCCTGATCATGAGAATTGGAACCTATTGTTTTACCCTCCAAATTGAGCTGCATAATTTTTGACGTGCTGCAAGGGGTCTATATCTCTGTCCATTATGGAAATAATTCTTCAAAGGAGGGGTTTTATCTATGACTTTATATCTCTAAAATTCTTTATTTTCTCACCAGTATCGTCATTGTCGATCACTGGACTCGCAGTTGAGTTGATTGTTGGTTCTCTCCTGTGCTTCAAGGGTTTTTTCCCGGTTTTCCTCCCTCTACGAAAATAAACTTTTAAATTCGAGCATGGAACAAGGGCCATAGATTTGTTAACCACTGGCCATTAAGTACTCCCCTTGAAACTATGAAAATTAGGTTTTTGAAAACAAAAAGCAAAATTTTTAATTTAGTCTTCAAAAATGCTGATTCACTATATATGAACTTTATTTCCAATATTTAGTTTTATTTAGAGACGAAAGTCGCTTACTCGTAACATTCTCAATCTACATAGTTCGGCAACCCACCCCACCCCTCTTGACTCAACACTTTCTATTTTTAGAAGTGCTGAATCACTTCCGCTGAGCTCGCGTTGTCTCATGGGTCAGGGGAATTGTTTATAAAAATCCAACTTCGATCGTTTTCACACTATTAGCTTATTTATATCGTGGAAAAAACTTTTTTGGAGGATTGATTCTACTTCTACAATGGCGAAACCAAGATCTGTATCGAGGATAGAAAGCTCTAGACAAATGCGAGAAGGTGGCGGATTTTTAGTTCGTCGACCGATCGGAGATAAAATACGGAACTGTGATCCATTCTTGATGTTAGATCATCTTGGACCTGTGACATACGGGCCGGGTGAAGCTGTAGGCGCTCCTGACCATCCTCATCGAGGATTTGAGACAGTAACTTATATAATTAACGGTAAGTAAGCTTTTTGATGTTAACAGTTTGTAAATTTGGGAATTTTAGTTGCTTCAATTGTTGTGTTGTTGACGGGCGACTTGCAAATTTTTGAAACTTCATCGTGAGTTCTTGAATTTTTGCACAGTTTATAGTTAATATTCAATATTGAATAATCTTGTCTAGAGATTTTTTTACCCGTGATATTGGAACAACATAGCACAGAATAGGATAGTACAGCACAGTACAACATAGCACAGAACAGGATAGGACAGCACAGTACAGCATAGCACAGAACAGGATAGGACAGCACAGTACAACATAGCATAGAACAGGATAGGACAGAACAGTACAACATACAGTAGCACAGAACAGGATAGGACAGTACAGTACAACATAGCACAGAATAGGATAGTACAGCACAGTACAACATAGCACAGAATAGGATAGCACAGCACAGTACAACATAGCACATAACAGGTTGAGACAGCACAGTACAGCATAGCACAGAACAGGATAGGACAGCACAGTACAACATAGCATAGAACAAGATAGCACAGCACAGTACAACATAGCACATAACAGGTTGAGACAGCACAGTACAACATACAGTAGCATAGAATAGGACAGCACAGTACAACATAGCACATAACAGGTTGAGACAGCACAGTACAACATACAGTAGCACAGAATAGGATAGCACAGAATAGGATAGCACAGCACAGAACAGGATAGAACAGGATAGCACAGAACAGGATAGGACAGCACAGTACAACATAGCACAGAACAGGATAGAACAGCACAGCACAGTATGCACAACATAGCACAGTATAATGCAATTCCCATTAAACAAGAATCCAGGATGTAAAATTCTGTGTATTTCTTAGGTGAGACAAAGCACCAAGATAGTGTCGGTAATAGTGGGGTCCTCAAAGATGGCTGGGTCCAGTGGATGACTGCTGGTTCAGGGGTGGTTCACTCAGAGATGCCGTCGGAAGAGTTCTTGAACAAGGGTGGTCCTATGGAAGGATTTCAACTATGGGTGAACCTACCAGCCAAGGATAAGATGGTCAAACCGAGATACCAGGATACCCCTGCTGAAAAAATACCTGTCGTCAAAAGTCCTGGTAGGTAGCTTGAGTTTATGTATGTCTGCAGTGAGTAATTGAGCTCTGGCAATCTGATATACATTAAAATAGTTCATTATGACACACTACACTATAGTACCACATACACAATACCACATCAGAATACACCACACCAGACTACACTAGACCATACCACACTCCACTACACCATACCCCACCAGATACCCTACAGCACACCATACCACATCAGACTACACTGCACCACTATATGCCATACCACATAAGACTACACTAGACCATACCACACTCCACTACACCATACCCCACCAGATACCCTACAGCACACCATACCACATCAGGCTAAACCACACCACACTACAGCACACTACACCACCAGACATTACTGGCCTTTACTAATGATTTCTTAATGGGTTGATTGCGGGATGGGAATGGGAGTTTTAAGGGGTTGGGAATTAGTGCAATGTACCTCGGAGGGGACCTCATGTTCTATTGTACAGTACCAGCCTGCAGGCAAATCTCAAATAAATAAATAATAAATAAATAAATAATTACACCACACCAAAGCACATAACACTACTGACTTAACATTACATTATGGCATCTTCCATAAACTTAAAATTCTAAAAAAATTTAAAATGTCTGTCCTATGCAGATGGCAAGACAACAGTAAAGGTCATTGCAGGACAAAGCCTTGGGACGAAAGCAGTAATAGAGACCAGATCTCCCATGTTGTACCTGGATATCAATGTCGAACAAGGTGGAGATTTTACCCAAGAGATTCCAGAGGATTATGATGGGTTTGCATGTTTGGCGGGGAGCTGGAAAACTAGGCAATACAGAAATACAAGCTACTATGGGTCAGGTATGAGGTTATCAGTTATAACTGTTAGTTACTTCATGCTGACAGTTTACAGCGTGATTCACCATTTTCCATACACCGGTTCACTATTCACAGACAAAGCATTCAACCAAGGCTTCAAGGTAGTTTCAAAGGATTATTAAAATTTGAACCTTGAAGCCTCGACTGAATGCTTGGTGTTTGACCAGTGAACCGATGTATGGAAAGTGGTGAATGCTCAAAAGTATGACCACATTTAATGTATTGGCATACTTTTATGGTAAAACCAGCCAGCTTTGCATCTAAATGTGTCAGTTAAACATACAAAAGTCCATGCATAAAAGTATGCCAATACATTAAATGTGGTCATACTTTTGCACATTGTGATGTAAAAAATGACAGCTCTGGACACCAAGGAAAAGCCATAGATGCTTTACTTTGAGCAAGTTTTGAGAGAGTGAGAGAAAGAGAGACTCCTTTATGTAACTAACAATGACAGTTTCATTGAGTGGGAGAGAGCACAAGATTACCAGTCACCAATTATTTTTCTCTCTTCATATATAGGTAGCTCTATTGGGTCCAGGAACGACCTTTAAAATCAAGGCACAGTCCAACAAGGACATCCAGGTCCTGCTTATCGCAGGTGTTCCTCTGAAGGAGCCTGTCGCTCAGCGTGGCCCATTTGTAATGAACACCTGGGAACAAATTGAAGAAGCCTTTTCGGACTACTACTCAGGAAAACTGGGTGCAATTGAGGGCTCCGAGGAAAGATATGCCAAAACAAATGCTGCTGTCGCAAAGCAGAAAGCAACAGGATCCTGGGATAAAAAATCATAATAGACTTGGGTGTATTTGTTTCGTATTTAAGCACAGTGAAATTCATATCCCTTAGGTCATTTCCAAGTTTCACAAGCAGGGTGCATTCTTGTCTAGCTTTGGTATAAAACTACACAGTATACACTGATTCCGAACATGGCGGACATACGCAGCTTTCCTGGATCGAGGAGGCGAAAACGAGGCTAGTCAGTCGTCCGTGATCTGTGGAAGCTGGCTTTTCCCTTAGACATCACTAAAAACGATTCTTAATGGATGTAAACACCATGTAAACACCATGTAACAGAGATGAAGCTTGCACATACATAATGAATTACTGACTAGCCTCGTTTTCGCCCCCTCAATCCAGGCCATCCATTTGTGTCCACCATGTTCGGAATCGGTGTATATAGCAAGCATAGCGGCACAGAGAAGTCTGCATTCCTTTCTGACGTCTGAACTGGGCCTTGGAATTTGTTGTTATATATTGTATACATATCAGTGGCATTTATTATTATTTTATTAAATACGACAGTCAGCTAATTAACACAAAATAAGAATTCTGAGTCCAGTTAATTGCTTAAAATCTGATAAAAAGATAAAAAATACATTTGAATATTTAAATAAGTAAGATATAGTTGTATCATTGTAATATACAATATTCTTGTCCAATCTGTATGGGCTTTATATGAAGCAGGAAATACACGTTGCGATTTGTTGGCGCAGTTCATCGTCCTGACACCATTGGAAAGCAAATTGTGTGTGTAGTTAAGAGCCCGATTCATGCCCGAAAAATCTGTAGCACTGTCAAAGATTTTCTTTTGTTGGCGTGATTTTTCAAATTATATCGGGATTGCGTCTGGCTCTCTAAACTACACAATTAAAAGAGCCAATGAAATTGCAGAAAACATAGCATTTGACCAATCAGATCAAACATTTTGTATGTAATGTATGTATGTATGTGTATAAAAGTAAAATTGAAATGTTTTAAGTCTTATTGCTATAATGTTAACATTACAATTAATTAACATGTTATCATAATTATTGCCATTATCCATTATTCTCATCAAAATCATCATCATAACTACCATCATCGTTGATCAACATCATCAATATCACCATCACCATCATCATTACCATCACCATCATAATCATCACCATCATTATCATCATCACCATCATCATTATCACCATCATTATCATCATTATCATCAAAATTATAACCATCCTTATTATTTACCATCTGTTAAGCTATACTAATACTGTACTGGTTGCAACGTCAACAGTTGATGAAGGGTTTATCATGATACTATCTCAGCTTTGTAAATTATTTTGGCCTCTTTGATATCATCCAGGCTTTGTACAAGTTTGAGTTCAAGCTGAGCAGGCGTGGGCTTGACTCCAGGTCCAGCTATGGCTGAAAAACAGTGACTTAAATAAGTAAGGTATTGGTAGGGTGTTGGTGTAGGTGGTCAGTAGGGTGCTGGTAGGTGGTCAGTAGGGTGTTGGTAGGTGGTCAGTAGGGTGTTGGTAGGTGGTCAGTAGGGTGTTGGTAGGTGGTCAGTAGGGTGCTGGTAGGTTGTCAGTAGGGTGCTGGTAGGTGGTCAGTAGGGTGCCGGTAGGTGGTCAGTAGGGTGCCGGTAGGTGGTCAGTAGGGTGTTGGTAGCATTCCACAACACTATAGATTACCTTGTGCACTAGCCATTGTTCTTTTTAAGATAGTTTGTACAGTCGACATAGTCTTCTCACAGGCCAGCTGAAGGTTATGGGGATGTTGATACGACCAGGCTAACAACAGGCTAGTAAACAAGTCCCCAGTACCAGTAAACACGACATCATGCTTTGGGATCTCCATTCGGATACAAACATGCTTGCCATCTAATTCAAGAAAAGAAAAACATTCATACCTCAAGATCTTGCTGGATCATGAATTTTCAATAGAGAGAAGGCTGCTTGTGAATAGAATAGCACAGAATGGAATGGAATAGAATGGAAAACAGTAGAGTAGAGTAGGGTCCTAGGATAGAGTTTAACAAATTTCCCCATATCTATGTAGCACATAGTGTGCAAGCCATAAAAAAGGGGGTAAACAAAGTTACAGTGTAAATCGAAAGACCGTGGGCACCCAGAAATATTTCAGAAATCGTTTATCGAACATTCAACAATCTGAAACAACTCTCTAACTGCAAGAAATGTGACTGATTTGTAGTCAGATAAACGTCTCGTAGTTAGAGAGTCGTTTTTGATATTGTTCAACGAAATATTTCTGGGTGCCCACTGCTTTTTGATTTGCACTGTAATAAGATATTTATTATATGGCAAGGCTAGGACAGACAATTTTGATTTTTGGTCCGTACCCTAATCTATGGACCGCAAATTGACCAATCATAGGGCGTGAAATTACCTTGTCATATAATAAGGTAACTAAGTTACGTAGTACCTTCATAGGAGCTTCCCAGTGATACAAGAGTGTTTTTCTTGCTTATTTCTGAGCTGGTTATCACGACTGATTTAGTCCCTCTATCATGTAAGACTTTCATTGCCTAAAAAATACCAGAATTGCATCTCTGATTAATGAGGTAGAACACTTGGTTTTGATGATGACTTCCAGGTCCAAAATGATAAGCAGTTCTATAAAGATTTTTTACTTCATGACAGAATTTGTTGTCCAAAGCTCTAATTGTTTCAGGAGGTTAAATCTTTGAGAACATTTTTTGCTTTAATTTAGCTGTTTTTGTGAGCAGCTGGAGCCAGGAATATATCACATATATAATAACAGGTACCTTGAATGCATCTTCTTCAGTGTTGATCTTAATTCCTGTTAACAATCTGTAGGTCATAAAAGTGATAGCAATGATACGCCAATCCCAAAAGTATACATAACAGGTAGAGTAAGGCAGACAGACAAACCAGACAGACAAACCATACAGACAGACTAGAGTGAATAAATCAATGACTCGGGAAGAGAATAAATAAATGGATGGAAAAATGGATAGATGAAAAAATGAAGGAGTGAGTGAGTGAACATGCAAGAGAATGGATGATTTACAGGAAGGATGGAGGTATAGATGCAAGGAGAGATAAATGGATGGATGGATGGATTAACAGATGAATGGATGGATGGATTAATGGATGGATGGATGGAAGAACTCCACCCTACATCATCAACACCAACTTACTCAGCTTCAAACTGGTTTGGAGTGACGATGTCTGCCAATGGCACAAGCTCATCCCGGTACACTGGTAACAAATCCTCTGGCACATACTGTTAATTAAAGAAATGAGAAAACATCTTATCACAACATATCAAATACAGAATTCTGTAAGAAGAATGAAACATTTTCATTTGCGAAGGGGAAGGGGAGTTTGAGAGAGAATTTACTTACAAAATGTCCATTATCACCCATCACTGGATCACATACTGTTGATCAACAAACAAAAATAAATAATTACAGTGAGAATTACACTCGAACTGTGAACACTTTGAGGTTTTTTCATACTTTTTTCTCCTTTATCTCTTGTGTGAATCGATTGGAAATATGATTTATTTTGAACAATAAGATTATTTGAGTTCAGTGCTTCATTTTCAGAAGGTTTGAAGCAGTAGAAAGTTCATAAAATAAAAAATATAAAAATATCAAGTGTTCATGGTTCGAGTGTCATCATCCGCATTATCCTCATCATAATCACCATAATCACCACCATCATCATTACCACTATTATTGTATAGTAAGGATCATTACCATCACCATGCATCATCATCATCATCATCATCTCCACCACCACCACCACCACCATCATCATAATTTCTGTCATCATCATTATCATTATCACCACCCAATACCATCATCCTTGTTATCAAAACTAAAAAAAGGAAAAGGAGGATGAAGAAACTAAAAAAGAAATTCAGAATATACCAAATATTAGATTAGGGTTTGCATCTCGTAAATGCTTCACAACTTCATGGACTTCTTGCAAAAAAGACTTGCAACCAACATAACCTAAGTGAAAGGAAGAAATGAAACAACGATAAGAAAAGGAAAAGGAACTCAAATTTAAGGGTTACAGCCATATTATTTAATATTTTTGCTTTTTAATTCACTGGTTTCTTATTCTTGACTTTGAGGGGCACTTTACATAAATACAATAGCTTGTTATCCTTTTTTACTTTTTTTAAAATTTCTTTACACACAATATTACAATACAGTGAAAGAACAAAGCTTCACAGCACATGAAAACTATTGTTTCTATGTGAAGTGCCTCTCAAATTTGATGCAAATGAGCCAAATTGAAATGCTTTATGGGTCGTAAGAAAGCAGTGTATAGTGTATATGTCAACAACCATGCTCAGATCAATAAAAAAGCATAGTTCTCGACCAATCAGCGCGCACGTACTATCCAAACTATATAATAATCTACAATGTGATTGGTTCTTGAGTGTCGTCATAGTAACATTACCTGTTAATATATGTGTGTAGTGGTGAATGTCGTTTAACTTTAATCCATCAAATAATTCCCTGAGTTCACTCGCTTGTAGGACTTGCCCTTTAAAGTATTTATAACCTAAATCAAAACAACATCAAATAACATCAAATTAGTTCTTTTATATCCTGAAAGGCAGCCATAAAATTGTAGTATCATCATATGTCATAGGTTTCGGAAAACATGTTGAACTTAGAAACTTCGGTTCTCCTCAGTTTAATAGAAAAAAATTAATTGCAGGCAGGAGGATTCGAACCTGGCCCTTCAACTCCAAATGCTTAATACAATGTCTATCCCAACCCTAACACTAACCTAGCCAGTAAGTGAATTCACTCGATTGTGCTCCTTTTTTGTCATATTCAAACAATGTTTCATTAGTATATGCACAAAAATATATATTATATTATAGTATATGCTATCGTAGAGGTATAAATACTAGCCGAATAAATTTGCATATCAGAAATATGAATTTGAATAGAATTCTCCTGATATTAGTCCGTACAAGATGATATTAGCCATGAAATGTCCAATATCAAATCAATGGTCATTGATAAGGGGTCAATTTTTTTATAGGCAAAAAAAGAAAGAAGGAAAAAAGAAAGAAAGAAAAAATAGAAATGAATTTATTTAGAAAGAAAAGCAGAGAACAACTCCCCCTAGGGCTCTTTCAAAACAAATATTTGCCAACCATAAATATCACCATGGTATCTATTGTATCTCTAAGAGTCAAAATATGCGATCCTAAGTGACCCTCCCTCCCTCATCAGGGAGGGAGGGAGGGAGGGAGGGAGGGGCAGTGCAATTTGTTTGGTTGCTCATGTAAGAAATCTAACCCCCCCCCCCCTTTGTTGCTGCATAGAAAACTGCCCTATCATGATTGCTTGCCAAAAGTGCATTTTCCAATGTAAAAGTGCTGTGTGACTCGAATTTTCTTGATTTTTCAGTAACAACCCCCTCCCCTTTTCCGGTAAAAATTGAACAGTCTCCACCTAAGCATAATATATATCTAATGTAAAAAAAAAAACAAAAAAAAAAAAAAACACGAACACATCAGCCATGCTGTAAAAACCCATCGTGAATAAATATTATTATTAGCATTATTATTATATATACGTGTAAGGCTTAGCTTACCTGTATGATTAGAAAGTTGTACAGAATTCACAGTATCTACCTCAAATCCTAAGACCTAAAGAATAAAAAATACATAAAAACAGCTTTATTTTATCAGTTAATTTTAGCCAAGAAGCAAACATTATTCAAAATAGAAATAAAATAAAGTTTTTCTAGAAATTAAATTACGTAAGACGACTTGAACTTGAGCTTCAAATTTCAAAACTGTTCAAGAATAATTTTCGCAGTCAATATTTTTACCTGAAGAGGAAAAGTAGCAGACTTGTTGCCTACATAACCAGATACTACATGACTTTGGATGGATAAAACTCGACAGAAAGGGCCGTTTGACATTGTTTTCGTGGTTACAAAGTGTCAAGTAATTTGGAATTTTTCCTCGTGATGAAGCCGGCTTCTACAATGAGCGAATGCATGGCGGACCTGACACAGGGAACCCAGTATTGAGATGAACCACAGGGAGCCCAATTCAGATAAATGTGTTCAAGTCCAAGACACTTCACACTTCACTTCGTGCCTTTAAGGGGGGACTTTTCATTATTTGATGCCTTTTAGGGTGTTCAAACGAAAAACTAATTAAAATCGGTAAAATTAGCGTCATTTCGTACGATTTATAGGGATGAAACTTGCGAATTTTTATGACTACGAGAAAGAAATGTTGGTATTTTTTAGGGGTCCTTTTCAATATTTCCGTCAAGCATCCCCTCCCTTCTATATATGGGAGTCCCCCCTCCCGCTCCCCCCCCCCCCCCCCCCCTCTGGGCTACGTACTTCGTTACGCGAATTACGTTACTCTCCAATTTGACCTTCTTACTAATGATAATAATATTTAATACTTATATTGCGCATTTGAAATATGATCAAATGCGCATAATACGGCACAGGAATCCGAAAGCAATGAGCTACTTATACAAATTTGTTTAAAATGTTGTATTCAGTATTGGAGCAAATCTTTGTATTCAACATTGATATATACTAACCTGCACACCATTCACTGACAGGGGCGTAGCTTCCTTTATGCAAATACGCACGTGGGTAGTTGAGAAATTAACAAATTTTTCAGATTTGCTTTTTCCCGGTAATAATTAAGTATTTGAATCGAAAATCCTTCTAACCTATCCCGTTCCTGCATGCGCACATACGCTGCTGAGCGCAGTTTAGTTCTCTAAAGCGGTTGAAGACTCCGCTGCATAATTCAATGACGGAAGAACGACCTACTTCATTGTCTATCTTGTACATATACACAAACCAGGAACCGCAGAGACGGGGGGGGGGGGGGGGGGGGGGGCTGCATGGGGGGCTATAGCCCCTCAACTTCCGTTTTCCCTTTTTCCATACTAGTCTCTTATATTTTAGAGTTTGAAACCGGTCAGAATAGTCCCCTTCACAGTTCCCTGCGCCATTTTGAAAGGTAGCCGTGCCTTTGCATCGAAGCGAGACGAACAACGAGCTTGCAATGAGAGAGACCTTTCAAGATGGCGCAGGGAACTCTGAAGGGGACTATTTAGATATATTTTAAAACAAATAAACAAATCATCACGTGATAGTTCTTTTGGTCTTCAATTGTTTTTTTTTACAGGACAACCTTTTTGACAATAACTGTATATCATATAATGTCATTCAGTCTTTTGAAGGCTGCCTCCAGGCTCCTAGAAACAGCGTTCTTCTTGTTATCTCAGCAAGCCATAAAACTGATCTATCATTTTGTATTATTCGAATGATTGATATTATGTATAATCCATGTTAATTAATATGTGAACTGCAGCAAAATTACGCATTTAAAAATATTTGTCAACGTTGATAATAATACAAATAAAGGGCTAAACAATAATGAAAGAAAATCAAAGAAATTCTAATTCTTTATTCAGTTCTCATTTTCCTGGGGCCTGAGTTTCTTAACAATAATCTTAATCGATAAATTTAAATAATATTTTCACGAATGAATATAGACCATGCAGAAAATTTTGAAAGAGAATTGAAGAATTTTTTTCATTTCTTATTTTTCTGCACAAACTCTACTCTATTTTAAGCGTTTTGCAATCGTGCGGAGCTAACCTTGACAAAGAAGAATTTTTTTTCGGGTTTTAACATGTTTTGATATTTAAATTACGAAAACAATATATCACAGACCAACCAAAGAAATTAGGAACCTATTTGTTTACAAAAAGTGTCGTTTCATTGCGCAATTTTATTGCGGCACTTCTCGTTCTTGCGGAATAATTTTTTCGTTTACAGTGAGGACACTAGAACCGTGAACACTTTGAGGTTTTTCATACTTTTTTCTCCTTTATCCCTTGTGTGAATCGATTGGAAATATGATTTATTTTGAACAATAAGATTATTTGAGATCAGTGCTTCATTTTCAGAAGGTTTGAAGCAGTAGAAAGTTCATAAAATAAAAAATATAAAAATATCAAGTGTTCATGGTTCGAGTGTCCTCAGATATTGATTTATTTTTTAATCATATTTTTCCACGCGCACAATCAATCAAAAACAAAAAATAATTAATTAAAGAACGGTTAAAACATCTACAACATTCAAGTTAGAATCTAGCTTTTTTGTTTATTCTATTGAATTTAAAGTTGCACCATTATTTTGACAAATCTTGTTTGATTTCACCGCCTTCTTACAAACCTTCAGTTAATTTTCAACTTTTAATAACTTATACGATCTTTCAGTATTAACCTTAGGTTACCATGTTCAGTTACAAAACTCACCGATGCTTTTTAACAAGCAGGTCTGTAATAAATTTAGTTTCAACTCCTTTTTAATTTTGCAATGCCGGAAGACAATGGCATCACGTTTAGATCTTTCTCATTTTTCAACGCAAAATATTAATCAAATAATCATACACGCGAATTCCCATCTCTAATAATTTTTGCCAGAAGTCGTTAACTATTGTTTTACTGACAATGTACGAGCACATGAATTAGTTTTACAAGTGACAAAGTCGCCAAAGTCGGGTTGCGAAAACTTATAGAAAATTCCAGACCGGTTTAGGCGCGGCTTTGGTAGCTTGTCGTGAAGTTCGTCATGCATGATGAATCAAAAATTTTTAATTTCTTGAACCATGAGAAATCATTCTCATTGACTTTTAATTCACTTTTCATTCAGCTGTTATTTGCTTTATTTGGGAATGGTTGAGGAAATATTGACATATCGTTGCTATGGGAACTCGTGAAACAGGTGACATCCAGGGGCATTAGTTGAGAGGGTCTTTAAATTGAGATGAATAAATGATTTGGAGTTCAGTCAAGAGAGTCGTCAAGTGAAAGACGCAGTTCCTTAGTAGCTCTGCTAAAAATATGGACCACAAGCTATCAAACCTGTCTACTACCGCCCCAGATACTGCAATCGACTGCAAAGATGTACCAGCACCAACTGAGTTGGCATTCCTGACTTTCTCGTTGTCTCTCCTCTTCTTTTTTGTGGTCGTTTCCGGAAATTTATTGGTTATTTTAGCAATTTTCAAGGATCCTTATCACGAGCTGAAGAAAAAGCCTTTTATTTTGCTAGTTGGGAATCTAGCTTGTGCAGACCTCATCGTTGGACTTGTAGTGACGCCTATATCTGTTGTACTACATTTTATGGAAGGACTCGGTGAAGCAATTCTGCACATCTCATGGGTGAAGCTACTTCACTTGTCATACTTCATTTCCTGCACAGCTTCGTTGCTTAGCATGGCCGTTATTACCATCGACAGGCATATTGCTATTGCCTATCCTCTTCGCTATAAATCCAACGCCATTTCCAAACGACCTAGGGTTATTTTTGTCTTGATTTGGGTGTTTGCTGTAGGCTTACCACTTGTGTATTTCGAAGTAGGCTACATAAGATACGCCTTTGTGTTCGGGAACATAGCTATATGTGTAACAGTATCTTTTTTGATTTCTTGTGTCTATGTACTTCGAAGAATATCTGGAAATTTAAATCCTGCTGGGACGAGTGGAAGTAAGAGAAGCGAAAGAAATGTTAGAGCCGAAAAACATGTTACAAAGGTTTTTTCTCTTGTGTTGGTAGCATACCTGTTATGTTACTTCCCGTCTTGTTTGATCATTTATGTGATGAACTTTTGCACTTCTTGTAGCTGTGAAGTTATACATTGGCTTCGTGATATGCAGTTTGTTCTAGTCTTGCTGAACAGCTGTTTGAACCCAATTCTCTATTCATGGCAAATGAAAGCTTTTAGAAGTGCTTTCAAGTCATTGCTCTGCAGGTCGTTCGAGAACGTTCACCTCAACAGCAGTCTATCCTCTCAGCTTCCATCCACCTTTTCAAACGAGCCAAGTATCCTCAAGAGGACGACTCTTAACTCTGAAGTGCAAAAGAGCTGCCAAAACGTAGAAAATCCAATTGAAAAGATTGAACTCGATGAGCTATCGTTTAACTCCTTCTCAAGAACAAGTCCAAGAACAAATAAAAACATTATGCTAAGTTTTGAACAAAAAGTTGATCTAGAATAAAACAGTTATATGAAATTTTTAATCTAAAAGGTGTAAATATAAACGAAATAAGAAATAAATTAAGATAATGAAGCTCATTGGAAGTGTATTTTTTAGGGCTATCGGGAAATTTAAACTGGGTTCAAAAAAAGTTTAACACATAAATTAACTCACTCTTTCGCGCGAGGAGTTTCAACTAATTTTCAACCTAGCTCCTATGAAAATATAGCCGTTTCTATAAAGGTTAGAAGTTTGTAGATATGTTTATTCAGGTGTTAACCTAAAAATTGAAGATAATCTTTTAATGACCTTCAGCAAACATTGGTAATGCATTCTTCGAAAAATTAAGCTAAGGTTTCTTATTTCTTATTTCTTAAGTCCAATCGAGGGAAGGAATACCTTAGAATCGTGGTTCAAATTTTGTGAATTACAACTGGACAACCTTGCAACAGCCAGCGGCACCATCCCCCCCCCCCCCCCCCTTATTTTCTACAAACCACCTGTCGTCAACCTTTGGTGTGTCCAACGCAGTTTTTTATAGTACATTCGCGTTCTTCTCATTTAGCACGTTAAATGAAATAAATTCGTTTGTTTTCGTACGCGATTTTAAACATTTATATTGTAAGTTAAATCCAATTATTTGGAATACAATGATTCATACATTCATTATTTATAACTTACGATAGAAAAGGAAATTTGAATTAAAAACATAATTAAAAATAGGAGATATAGTTTACAAATAAAAACATGTGCATAACACATTGAAGAAAAATTATTTGCCATAGAAGAATTTTTTTTTTCAGGCTTCTTCTTCGACAATGATCGAAGATTTGTACAATTTGTACTGGGAGGCTTTCGCCAGTATTCTAGAACGATCGAAAACAGAAGAGTAAAAAATAAATATTAAAAAAAAGAAAGAAGAGAAAGAAAAGAATCGAAACGAAAGAAAAAATGTTTGCTCGTGACATTCAAATGGCTTCCGCTCTTAACCAATAAAAAAAAAGAGTTTATTCACCTTATCCAATCCCAATGCTTGAATACAGAAACCATTTCAGTGTCACGGCTCTCCTCGTTTCCAACTCAAAGATACAAATGTCTTAACTTCAAATCATTTTTCCACAACAAAATTTAATCAGATTCATACATTTAAACTATGATAATCTAAAACTAGCGACAATCTAATATATTATTTACTAAATAATTGGTTATTTTTTCTCACTAAAAAAATTGACAATGTTATTTTACGTTGAATATTTTAAAATGCATCCAAAAATGTTAACTCGGGTTCTTCAAAATTTTTAGAAAATCGTACAAATTGCGAACTAGAAATACAAGAAAACAACATTAAAGTGTCAACAGGCAGTTTTAGACGGCTTTAAATTCTTCGTTAAGATATTAGTTTGTTAGTTTATTCTTGAAGTTTAACTCAAAAATCATTGAAGGAGAACATGTTACTTGATCATTACCTAATATGAAATGTTCGTGTGGTGAAGTAAAACGGGCAATTTCGTGCAACTTGTCGTGCAATATGTTTCGTTGCAAGTTGTAGAATAGATGTTGCTCGTAGAGTGCAAACAGTATATCCGTGAAACATTTGGCAAAATTAAAATTGCACACATTTGTACAATTCTATTGTTTTCTATTGTTTAATTAGTACTATTTTATGCTATTTAGTAATTTGTATTTCACGGATTTACTATTTGCACTCCGTGCAACAATAAGCAATTATTGGACGAGGTTGAGCAAAATATCGTGATTTGTTAGTGGCGAGCCACTAACAAATCTCGATATTTTACGATAACCGAATTCAATAATTATTTTATCATTCAAATTATTTTTTCTAATCTTTGAGGGACAGTGCGAGTCAAACAATAACAAAGAAGTCAGCTCATTTTTTCAGGGAAGCGAGCCATTGTCAAATACAGCGTTACTGCGCATGAGCAGACCGTTATTTGTAGGCAGTTATTTGCAGTTCTCTCGGCCAATCAAAATGACGGAAAAAATAATTTGAATGATAACAACATTTTATTGCGCGACTTTGTTGCACAAATTAGAAGCTTTTTCTACTCTCTGCAACAAAGAAAATTTGTAAAATTTGGTAATACGAGCATTTCCTCTGCAACTTGCAATACAACAATGTTTTGAAATAAGTTGGACGATTTTGTTGCTCGCATTACCCCACCTTAAAGTCTTGGTCAATGGAGAATATTATTCGATATAAAATTTCAACTTGGTAGTTTACTGGAATGTTTTTCTCGTTTGACCATTAACTATCTCCACTTGTCATCACTCGCAATCTTGTTACAGTTTAACTATTCTTTCAACATCTTTTTCAGTCATTAAAGTCCTGGAATAAATACAACTACTATTATTACGACTACTGATCCATTTCATAAATGTGAATGTGATGCTTATTGGTGGGCAGCGGTCTTTGATATTAAACGCTCCTTAATCGGAGGTGGTGTTCAGTCGAGTAAATATGGTACTCTCATTCTTCTAATAATTCATAGTGGGTTGCCTGTGTTTTTAGCTTCACTCACCTGCCGATTGTCACAAGATCAATAAGGTTTATGTCTTTATCAGGCAGTATCTTCATCGCCTGCCTCATCAGCTCCTGCTGGTGGTCCTGGAGGACCCTGGGGCCCTTGAGGTCCAATATCTCCGGGTGGCCCTTGTGGACCCTCAGGTCCTGGATTTCCAACTGGCCCAACTGGTCCTGCAAGGAAACATCGCATAAGGGATCAAAATATGAGATATGGTCAAAAAATAGACTATTTTCGAGATGTGTGAGCGCTTTCAAAAATATCGCAGACACAGACATGGTCTCAAGGCATTTTTTGGGAATGTCAATAGCACATGTTATCTTGCCTGAAAATGCCTCTTTTTCATGCTGCATCTGCGATATTTTTGAAGGAAGGAAGGAAGGAAGGAAGGAATGAATGGATGGATGGATGAGCAAGCAAGTAAAATAAGATGATATGAAGTGTCAGGACTAAAAAGAAAAACTTTTTGACAAAGAAGAATGATCCTAACCTTGCTCTCCTCTGTCTCCTTGTGAGCCTAAAATATTACAACCAAAAATTAATAATTTAACCTACTATAAATACTCTAACAACTGCTTATTTAGCATAAAGCAGGGAATAGGCCCCTTGCAGCATGTTGGAAAGCAGCTCAATTTGGAGGGCAAAACAAAAAAATTCATTTTTGTTTTGTCCTCCAACAGACAACACTTTTTTCTCGTAATGATTTGAAATTATTTTTCTCTCAAAACTGCACTATCTTTACCTTGTCTTCCCTCTGCTCCAAATTCACCTGTAAATAGGAAGAATATTGTTTTATTTCTAATCTAAATCTCATTACATTTCTTTGTTTGGTCATGTTGGTAGTCTGAAACAAAAGATTTCTCTACCATTATCTTCTATTCTTACCTAAATTCTCAATATTCTGTGAACTCAGCCATTTCAACAACTTGTTGTGAAATTTGGCTTTCTGCTGCTGTCAATCAATATGTTTTATATTTTTTGACTGGTGACAGCGAAAAACCACATTGCAACAGGCAACACACAACTACCGAGTTTGCAGAATATTGAGAATCGCAGTAATATCACCAACATGGCCGCCATGCCTTTGTCTCTTGATGCTCCTGTTTTCTCCACCCCACTAACCCTGATAATGGGATAACTTCATCTATAAATACAGAGACTGCAGAGAGGGAGGGGCTGAGGGAGAGAGGGAGTAGGTTCCCCAAGTTTGCCGACACTCACAAAATTTTGAAGTTTCAGACCACTAGTTCTATGAATGCTAGTCTCTCTCACTCTATGTGCTTTGGTCCCCTCTCCCTGCCCCCTCCCCCCACACACACTTTATAGGGTACTCCGGCAGTCCAAGGAAAACTGCTGTATATCTAGTATACCTTTATCTCCCTTTGGACCTTCGGAACCAGCGGGGCCAGTAGGACCTTGTGGACCTGAAACAATGGGTAAAATTCAGGTTATTATATTTAACAGGGAGACAGGGTGAGAGGATGTGAGAATATCCTGTGATTTTCCCAAATATTGAGGGAGGGGCAGGGGAGGGGTAGGGGTAAAATCTAAATACAAAATGCCAAACTCCTTCCATAGGACTCATAAAATTATTTAATCCCTGATTTGTGTTTTAGCGCTTATACCATGAAATTCATTTTTTTATATGCAGCCAGCCAATCAGGTTCTAGTTTCTATCATACTTATAATTAATTATTAGATATTATTAATCATTAGATAAGGATTATATTCTAATAAAGTACCTTGAGGCCCTTGTTCACCAGTGTCCCCTTTCTCACCAGGGGTACCATCTTTCCCAGGGGCCCCGTCAATGCCATTTCTCCCATCTTTTCCAGGTTCACCATTAGTACCCGAAGCACCAAGAGCACCCTCTGGGCCCATTGTTCCTGGGTCTCCCTTAACACCTTGGGTCCCCCTCTCCCCATGGTCCCCTTTGGGACCTTTCTCTCCTGGAGTACCTGCATAAATATGGACCATGTTAAATGATTAATATTCTTAATTATATCTATCTTAAAAATTAGTTTATTATCAATAATTGTTTAATAATATGCTGATAAAATCTATACTTTATGTACCCTGGTTCTAGATGCGCTTTATATGGCAAGCCGAAGGCGAACTTTATGAAGCAATACAAGTAAATTTTAGAGGAAAATTTCTTAATATTTATTTAATATTCAATGAGCAATTTATGTTTTTAATTTTGAATGATAATGCAGACAGTTCTATTATCAGTAGTTATTTTTTTAGCTTATGTATAAAGCTGTGGCTTCACCAGTGATTTTTCGCTTGCACAGGTGACAAGAGGCAAATACGGCAGAAATCTAGACCTCTTTTAATTAAACATAGAATTTTATCTTTTAGTTCTGAAACCTGTTTTACTTGCTTATGTCAACATATTTTATCAAGTATTAGTAGTTAAGAAAAACATAATAGTCAAGAGAATGGTACATTCTGATATGCATTAAGAGATGCATTAAGATGATTTAGACCACACTCCTTTCTCTTACTAATAACTGGATTTCAAAAGAATTTTCTTATATCTCAAGATAATAAGAGTCTACAAAATTCTCCACATGTTTAGTCTACTGTAATTCTATATCGCATAATCCAATCTTGAAACACGATCAGCTTCAAAATTCCCCAAATGCTACCTTGGGAGAAGAAGAATTCTACTTTATAGCGATCTTTAACATGAATATCAAACAATAAAAATAATTTATCCTCCGTAGAAACCAGCTAAAAGAGTTCGAAATTGCTAGGCAACGATAAACGGCTTCCTACCTAATCTGCCACGTGGACTATCACAACTATAAGTGACAAAAGGACTGGAAAAATGGTTTGATTTTTTAGCTAAAATTTCGAGGAAAAATCCTCTTAATTTCTTTATTAAAGCTCAATTAATAATCGAAATTCACTTAAGGATTAAAGAAATTAGAGGAAAAGCAACTAATAGTTGTTTTTGTTATTAGTATTCAGAATTTTTGAAGCGAAGCGAAGATAGCACTTGAAGAGTTATGATACCGTGACAGGGTACAGTAAGCTATACGTGTCATTGTGCAAAAGCGTAAAATTTTGGCTCAAAACAGCTGATTTTGCCCCCAAACTATTCCAAAATCACAGGACAAAATTACGGTCTAGTATCATGGAAATCGGTGGAAAAAATCATAGTATTTTTAATCGTAATTATAAAAAGTTTAAATTGTGAATAGTGATCTAACCTTGCGGTCCTGGCTCACCAGACGCTCCAGCCAAACCTGTTCAAATATTAAACAAAAAATCCCCGTTATAAGATTGCTAGACAGTAAAATAATAAAAAAAAATACAGATTCTTTTCACTATTAATGATTTAGCACTTGAATGACAATAATACTGAATAAAAATGTAAGCTTTAAATATTAAGCATAAATTTGAATAAAAGGAATTGTCTTGTTCCGCTTCTAACAAATTTTATTTTATTGATAGAGAAATTATTCTTTCTTAAAAAACCCATACCTGGTTCTCCAGCTTTTCCTGCTGGGCCAACACAACCTAGAAAATAAAAAAATACAATCGTTAGAAAAGAAATCAAAACAATTCATCAAAGTTGACAAGATTTAGGCCACGTATGTGAACAAACTTTCCAAAAAATTTCAAAGAAAAACAACTGATTTTTGAAATAATTTCCGTCGATTTTTCCATCTATTTAAACAATAAAACCCTGAGAATAATATTTGGTGGATAACTTACCTTTAATTGGAACTTTTCCCGTTATTATCCCAACGTTTATAGCCATTGAGACGGTAGCAATCAAGAATATAAAAATTTGAAAAAAGGGAATACTTCCATTGCTTGATGAAGCTTCTTTAGTAGGTTTCTTAGGAGGCATTTTTATAATTTACAGACTTCTTAAAATCAAACTATAGGATTAAAAGTAAAAAAAATTAAATGTAAAAAGTTTGGAAGTTCAACAAAAACTGTTGAAGAAAATAAACTGTTTGATTTTATAAATAATCCTAAAAGAGAGTGAAGTCTGGGAACGAGTAAATTTCTACTCATAGGGGTAGGGAAGGAAAATTTGTTTCTCTATTTTTCACCAATTTGTTTTACTTTAACGCCTCACAAATAGCTATTTACCTATGCGTATATATTTCTTAGAGTTTTTATGAAGAATTTGCATTGTAATAGCAAATATTTTGATTTTTGAACTTACTTTACTGTTTAACTGTCCATCCCCTCCCTTAGTTTTTATAAGTCGAGCCTATTTTTTATCGGTTTTAACGAGAAACGCCTGTTTAATATCCAACAAAACAGGAAATTAAAAAAATGAATGTATGAATAATAATAATAAAAGAATGAATTTCATCAAAATTTTCAAAGGGTATTTTTCCATTGATTTTTCTTGACTTAAAAGTATTTCTCTTTTGTAGTAAGGCCATCGTTTGTTTTTTATTGTATGACTATTAATTTATACAACAAATTTGCAAGGTTTTAAAACTATGGCGTTTCTAAAACTTCCGAAGAAAAAATCATCGTCTGAGAAGTTAGATGAGGTAGTAAAGAAACACCCCGAAGAGCCAAACAAAGCCTGGAGTATTTTACAAGTTTCACAGACAGTTAAAGAGGTAGGACCAATGGATCCGAGCACTCCAAAGCCACCAAATCATACGAGATTTGTCTGCATATCCGATACCCACTCCGTGAAGAATTTTGAACACCCGATACCTGATGGAGATGTCTTGATTCATGCAGGGGATTTTACCATGCTCGGTAATATGAAGGAGATTCGAGAATTTAATGAGTTTATAACATCTCTGAGTCATCCTCATAAGATCTTGATTGCTGGTAATCATGATCTTCTTATGCATCGGGACAAGTATGAATTCCTGTACAGTTTCTGGGGGGCGTCTGTTGGGGAAAAAGCTGATCCAATTGAAGCGAAAAAGTTACTGGATACAACGAAGTTGACTTATCTTGAGGACTCTGAGGTTACTATTAATGGTATTCAAATTTATGGATCGCCATGGTATGTCACTTATTATGATATCAATGTTGATGATTATGATGATGATGATCGATGGTCGTGGTGGTGGTGGTGGTGGTGATGATGATGATGGTTTAAAAGGTGGTGTTAATGATGATAGTGGCAATGATGAAGATGGCAATGGTAAAAATATAGAACTTGTCATGATGTTAAATGTTGATGATCATGATGTAATTTATGATGGTGGTGTTGGTGATGATGATGATGATGATGATGATGACGATGATTCTTTAGATGGGAAATCATGGTGATTGTGATGATGGTGAGATAGTGAAGGTGATGATCATAATCATATCATAGTAATGCTGATGATGACGAGATTTATGGTGAAAAGAATGATAATCATTTTAATGATGGTGATGATTCTGTTCTTCTAGGGTACCAGATTTTGGCAACTGGGCATTTATGTTACCAAGAGGAGAGAAACTAAAGGAAAAGTGGGACCAGATACCTGATGGAATTGATATTCTCATTACACATGGCCCTCCCTTAGGTGAGATTGTATTATAAAAAGTCCCCATCTTTGGGGAAAAATTTGCCTCACTGAAGAGAAATTGTGAAATTGTGAAATTGTGTGGGGTTGAGCAGGTAGGTGGGAGGAAATTGAGATGAAACTGCATAAATTAAAGACTTTTCACACCTTGTTGTCTGATACGGTCTAGTGATGATTCGTATAGGGATACCTGAGTGATTTACGTCGCAACATATGGTAGTCATGGAAACCTTTATCATAACACATCTTGCGCGTGTGCAGGTAATATATCTTTCTCCCACCTTCCTGGGTTGAGGTATATTTTCTAGAACTACACAATATACCCTCCTCAGACCCTCCCCACCCCTTGGGAATTCCAACCCCCCTCTGTGGGGGAGGTATGGTACATATTTCCAGAACTAAACATTGTTAAGTTTTGCATCTTGTTTTATGATTGTTCTCTTTTGGTGCTTATTTTAGGATATGGTGATCGTTGTGTTACCCAAGCCAGAGCTGGTTGTATTCATTTGCTACAAGCTGTCCAGAACAGAGTAAAACCTAAGTATCATGTCTTTGGACACATCCATGAAGGTATAAATCAATGGATCCATCCATCCATCCACCATCTATCCATCCACCATCCATCCATCCATCCATCCATCCATCCATCCATCCATCCATCCATCCATCCATCCACCCACCCACCCACCCACCCACCCACCCACCCACCCACCCACCCATCCATCCATCCATCCATCCATCCATCCATCCATCCATCCATCCATCCATCCATCCATCCATCCATCCATCCATCCATCCATCCATCCATCCATCCATCCATCCATCCATCCATCCATCCATTCATTATTTTTCATTCAACATTAAGGAAATTTGAATTAACAATTATTCTTTTAAATTTCAGCTTATGGAATTCAGACCAATGGGGTAACAACCTTCATCAATGCATCAACTACAAACATCCGCTACCAACTGAAACATAAGCCAATTGTTTTTGATCTTCCAAACAAATAAATACTGCATTCTCATTCCACAAATATGTGCATGAGTTCCAATAAATAATCCATACGTCGTCTGAGGGATGACGCACATACCCAAACATACATTATTATCATTGCAGATTCAATAGTTTACTAATCTACTTTAAATCTATTAAAATTCAATAATTTGATGTACATAAATTAAGATACCTATTCTTGCACCAGCTCTTAACAATATATAATAATGAATTATTATTTGACATAATTATGTCCGATGTAAATTAATATGAATCCAAGCAAAAATTGACATATTTTTTCCAGGTATACATATTTTTCAATTCAATATTTAATTTCAAATCTTTTCTAGACATTCAATGGTTATCAAAAATGTTATTAATGTATTTTTTACTAAGTGGCAGGACCATTATTTGATAAATCACAATAAACTTTGATATTTTATAAAAATGTATCATAGTGTTAATTTGTTAAGAGGTAGGTTCAATTTTTTAAGAGGGGAGGGTTTGAGGAGGGTATTTTCTTGTAGTTCCAGAAAATATCAATACCTCTCCCACACATGGGGATGGGAAATTTCCAAGGGGTGGGGAGGGTATGACTGGAGTTCACATGTCTATAGAACCCTTGCATGTGATGTCAAAGCAGCTCAATTTGGAGGACAAAAGAAAAAAAATCAATCTCCTAAGAATTGGCAACCTATTGTTTTGTCCTCCAAATTGAGCTGCACTCCAAAGTGTTGCAGAGGAACTATATGCTGGAGGAAAGTAATACTTGGGAACCCTGTGGTCTTTAGCGCCCGTAATCTCAGATCAATTCGAGGGTATTATAATAAAGCGACATGCGCAGAACGAGGTGGCGAATTCAAAATACCCAACATGACGTCCAAAACGAACTCGCTTTATTTACAATATTTTGCTCGTCTTTTCTCTCTATTTATTCCAATTTCATGACGAACAGTGCATTAATTTTACATTATATTCTATTATCATTGAATTAAGTCCTTATTTTATGGAATGAAGCGCTTATCTCAGACATGGAAACACAAGAAAACCGTAAACACGAAATTTTCAAACGCGAGTTCAAGTTCGAAAGAGAGAGAGAAAAACCTACAAAATGACGCCGTAAAACGAGGTAAAACTTTAAATTCTTTTGAAATACTCTAAAAAGAAAGAACTAAGCATTCAACTTGGATATTTTTTGTTTTCATAAAAGTAGATTTTATTAGATTGCTTGGGCCTTGGAACGTTGTTATTTTACTGTTTTTTTGTTTCTCTCCTCAGAGTTTAAAAGTCCCGCATGTGGCTTTTCAAGACAGACGAAAGCCCCACCAAAGAATAATGAAGTAAGTATTTTTAGGGACTTAAGTGGTCGTTTTGAAGAGAAATTTGATGCGGGAAAGTTTAGATGTTAAATACTCTGAGAAGTATGCATAAAAATATCATAAAACACAATTTTTTAAATAACTTGATGAAAACTTTCTTTCCTTTTCTTCAAGGACCCAGCTGCATCAAGAAACAGCCTTTGCCTTACCTCACCTAATGGCTCCCTCAGTGTATCTTTTGGCTTTGATTTTGATGCCGCTGCTCTATCTGAAATGGACCGCCTTGAAGAGGAACATGGCCCATCTGTCCATACCACACCCATTCCCCATAAGCGCAGAGCAACAGAGAAAACATTGTCAACTACACCTCAAGTGAACATAGCTGATCTGTTTCAGAACTCTTCTAATTCTAAGAATACAACTCATTTTGGTGTAGAGACGAGAAAAATTCCTCGTACTGGGAGCACAACTCCTTTTAGCTCAGAAACAAAAACATTGAGAGCACGAGAAAGAATTTCAACTCCGATCGAAGAAAGTCAACACATCTTGGTTTCACCAACAGCTGATTTGCCAGCATTTTCGCCTGTTAATTTGACGTCAAGTATTGCTTTTAATGATGACGATGGCAGAAACAAAAAGTCTAAACAAAATGAAAAGGAATCTCAAAGTAGTAGAATAGTTGTCAACACAGAAACAGATGTCTTGGTTTCAACGACAGCTAATTTGCCAGCATTTTCTCCTGTAAATTTGATGCCAAGCAAACAAAATATGAGGTCTAAACAAAATGAGGAATTTCAGAGTAGTAAATTAGTTGTCGACACAGATGCAGGAAGTGAGACTGAAAAAATACATGAACAAAGGAATGACAGTCCAAGGTAAACTGAAAACAAACTCCCACTGATAACTTTATTTGCTTTCGTGGAACTATTCCAAATTATATCTTTATGTTAGCATCCATGCACATCACTTTCTATTTTGACTTTTTTTGGAGTTTGGGAAACCTGTGTGATAAAAGAGGGAAAGGGGATTGGGAAAGAGGTGCATGTCAACCAACTGACAACCAACCAAGAAACAAATGAGAAATCCCAAAGGAAGGAAAGACATCACATTGAGGCTGGACTTGACTACTCAAATTTGGAATGCATTGTTTTCATGCTATATTTTGATTGGTTCTTGGGTTCTCGCTGTCTAAGTGGCCCTTTTTTCTTTCTTCATTGCACAGTTTATCAACCAGTGATGAAAACTCAAGGTCCAGTAACAGCACCAGTAGCATAACGAGTGTCCTTGAGATTGAACCCAGCAGTAGTGGAGATGTCCTCAGCCTCACGTCCTGGGGTCTACCCCCCTCCGTACTACAGAGGTACCATGACATGGGTATCACGCACATGTTTGAATGGCAGGCTGCGTGTTTAAGGACTGGGAATGTGTTGCGAGGAGGTATTGAAATAATTAATTGGAGATGCTAATAGACTTACCTCTTTACCTTCGGCATAACGTTTTCCTATTTCACTGACCACTAGTGTGCCATTCTCTTGAGAATATGATTCTTTGTTAGAGTTGTATCCATATTCATGTGTCTTCTCGTGCACAACCCCTAAACAATGAGATAATACTCTAGGGAATAACGCATGGTCTGAAGTGGGAAAACATTATGCCAAACTGAAGATGAAAAGGTTTATTAATGATGAATTAAATGTCCCAGTGTTCTGATCCCATACTATCTAAGATGGCAACCTTTTCCCTAAAGAAAAATGTAATGAGAATTGCAAGAATCAAAACATCTCTTCTAAGATGCACATACAATATTTTAAATATTCCAAGCATTCAGACCCCTTGGCCCATCATCAACTATGATACCTGTGTACAACATACTTACTACGGATGTCACTGAAGTGGGTTGTCACACTAGAAAAACATGTCACAGGCATGCCTTAAAACGTCTAGAACTCTGCTGACAAACGTCAACGTTTTAGTCTGCATTCCTTTCTCCACGGGACGGCATCCTTTTGATAACTTTCTTCTCTACAAGTCATCAAAAGGATGCCGACCCTTGAGAAAGGAATGCAGACTAAAACCTTGATGTTTGTCAGTGGAGTCGTAGACATTTTAGGGCATGACCTACCGTAACAACACACTTCGGTGACATTGGTAGTAATTTGAGATGAGAAAAATTCCCACAAAATTGAACGTCCTAAAACGCTTGCCTAATTATTGATTTAAATCAATAATATTTTAATGATATTAGGGAATCTAGTGTACTCTGCCCCTACCAGTGCTGGTAAGACCATGGTTGCTGAGCTCCTGATGCTGAAGAGGGTACTTGAGACAAAGAGAAAAGCACTCTTTATCCTGCCGTACGTGAGTGTGGCAAGAGAAAAGATGTTTTATTTACAGGTGAGAAGAACAGAAAAGTAAAATTTTGTTGTCTTGTGTTTTTCTTAACTGTTTTTATCCCCCCCCCCTCCCCCCTGCATCTCCAATCAAACCATTCTTACAGATTTATTTCTTGATATTTCTACTTCAACTCTGATCACAGCGTCTATTCCAAGAGGCAAGTGTGCGAGTAGAGGGTTTCATGGGCAGCCATAGTCCTGCTGGTGGGTTTGCCGCCGTCGACATTGCTGTGTGCACTATAGAAAAGGCCAACAGCTTGCTCAATCGACTCCTGGAGGAGAACAAAGTTTCTACTCTGGGGGTAGTGGTGGTGGATGAGATGCACATGTTAGGGGACCTCTTCAGAGGATATTTATTGGAACTCTTCCTGACCAAGATACTTTTTATCAGTGGACAAGGGAAATCTGAAGATGGACAGAATAATGAGGAGAAAGGTAGCAAAAAGCCAAGATTTTTTTTTGTTAAAAAAGTTGAGCGCAAAAATTGCGTAATATAAAGTTTTGCACAACCTCGTATCTAGAGCCCGCGTTTCTACTGGTCAGCACCATTCCACTGCGCATGCGTGAAATGGTCTCCCTAAAGCCTGGTCCTCACTAGCGACATAAGCATAAGAGTGTACGTCTTCACTGGATGATCCAGCGATATAAGCACAAGCATAAGAAGAACGGGACGTTTTGATCCTTATGTTTGTGCTTGTGCTTATGCGCTAGTGAGGACCAGCCTTAACCCCTTCCCACTCGAAAAATGGCGGATGTTCGAGTAAACTTTGATATTTGAGACCATGTATATTTGGAGATTTCTAGACTTTCCCGCGTTTTCCTTATTTTACGTTTTTACTTTATTTTCTGAATTTATTCCAGTACCTGAAACCGCGATACAAATAGTCTGCATGAGTGCGACCCTACCCAACCTAGACATGCTCGCCCGTTGGTTGAACGCGGACTTGTACTTCACCGACTACCGCCCAGTCCCCCTGACCGAGATGGTCAAAGTCGGCCCAACAATCTACGACAACACCATGAAAAAAATCAGGGACATCGACCCTGCTACGGTGGTTGCCCATGACGACGATCACGTGATCCCCTTATGCAAAGAAACCATCAGCGGGGGCCACTCTGTCTTGATATTCTGTCCCACAAAGAACTGGTGCGAGAAGCAGGCAGAGGCAATTGCGCGCCATTTTTCTACCATCGGACATTTGGGTTTGTCGAAAAACGACGGAAAAAACCCGAAGTCTGGCTTCGTGAAGGCGTCGGATTTAATAGCGTTCGATGTCGAAGCCATTAAAGAGGTCCTTGAGCAACTGAAGAGAAGCCCGGCAGGGTTGGACTCGGTGATGAGGCGTATAATACCGTATAGTGTGGCATACCATCATGCCGGGTTGACTGTGGATGAGAGGGACATTATTGAGGGGGCGTTCAGGCAAGGGACCATACGGATCCTTGTGGCTACTTCTACTTTATGTTCTGGTAGGTGCCACAAGATTTGCTTTAATAGATTCTAGGTTCTAATTCTCGTGAAAGTACCTTTCTACTGTTTTGGACTTCAAATAAACCTTTTTAGTATCATTAAAGGCATATAGCAGGATTTCAAAACAAAAATTTCTTTCTCATTGATCATCATTAATCTTCGCTTTAAAATCCCTCTTGTTTTTTTAGCTTTAATGCTTGATATGCTTAGGAACGTTAAAAAATCTGACATTTGTATCTCTTTCAGAGCGTTTTCCACATCCAACAACACAAAAAAACTTTTCTAATCGCGTGCGCTACTATACTTTGTTATGGTTTACATGCCTCCTGTCATGGCGGCGTAGTTACCGTTGCTAACCGACGCTACGCCAGTCACGTGATGGTGCAAAGCCTCTATATGCCTTGAAAAATGCTCTCAGGGCACGACCAAATAACCATGTGACTAGGCCTAGTGACGTAATTTTGTTTGCGCGCTATACCACCATTCAAAAATAGTTCTTGGTTCTTTTTATCATGATTTTGATATCGGAATCGAATTCAGCAGCTCTCATTCTTCTAGAAATGACCAAAAATATTTCATGTTATGTTCACCATTTTCCATATATTGGTTCACGGGTCACACACAAAGCTTTCAATCGAGGCTCCAAGGGAATTTCAAAGGATTATTCAAGTTTGCACTTTGAAGCCTCGACTGAATGATTTGTGTTTGACCAGTGAACCGATGTATGGAAAGTGGTGAATGCATCACTTAAACAATGAACTGATTTTCATAATTACGTATTGATGTACTTTAGGGGTGAACCTTCCCGCGCGGAGAGTCATCATCCGTACCCCAACCTTCCATGGCAAGATGGTCGATCCCTTGGTCTATAAACAGATGGCGGGAAGAGCTGGTCGGAAGGGCGTGGACGACCGAGGGGAGAGTATTCTGGTGTGCAAGGCAACAGAGAGGCACAAAGCAACGACCTTGATGAAATCTGAACTGAAAGCTGTCCAGAGCTGCTTATTACGTAAGTGACAATTTTTATCTTGGATTTGACGTCATTTCCGGATTTCGAGAGGCGCGAGATCCTGGAAACCAATTTCACGTATTTAGCATTTCCTTTTTAATTTTTTTTCTTTCTCGAGACTAAAATTATTGAAAAAATATTACTTTTTATGTTTTCTAGTCAAAGAACAAAACGGTGGACTTAAGAGAGCGTTGCTGGAAGTCATCGCTAGCGGTGTCGTGACGGGATTGCGTGACGTCGAGCGTTACGCTGCATGCACATTTTTTGCGTCATCCTCCAGTGAGAATGACGTCAGTGGTAGTAAGTCGGCCATCACGGAGACGATCAGGTTTCTTGTGGATAATGAATTCATTCGTGTACAGCCAGTTAAGCAAAAGAAATCAGACGAACATGAGGTAAGCAATTTATTAGCATCTTTGACACGCTGCCCTAGTTAGTTGTGCCCTGACTCAGATCAGCCCAGAGGTTTTTTCAGGGTTAGCTCTGTGAGTTAGCCATGCCCTGAATTAGATCGGCCCAGAGGTTGTTCCAGGGTTAGATCCGTGAATTAGACGTGTCCTGATTTTTCATCTGTGAGTTAGCCGTGCCCTGACTTAGATTAGCCCAGACGTTGTTTTAGTGTTCGATAAAATTAATCTTTTATGTTTGAATATTTCAGGAAGTTGAAGAATCCGTCGACAGATATGTACCCACCCAGCTTGGTGCTGCAACTGTCGCTTCAGCTCTGTCTCCAGACGAAGCTTTGGTTGTGTTCGCTGAGCTGCAGAAAGCAAGAAAGTGTTTTGTACTGGAGAGTGAACTGCATATCATATACCAGGTAGGACACTGATTTTATGAGATAATGCACGATGAATGTGCCGTACCGTGACCGTGACCGTGACGTCGCGGTGTCCAAGCATTTTCATTAATTGAGCAGTGACCTCTGTGCCATGACGTGCCGTGTACGAGCATGATAGAGCAGAGTTCGTATGACTGTGAAAAGTCACGGCACGGTTACGGCACGATCCGGAATGTCGAATGTTTTTATACGCGGCACTGACACGGTCACAGCAAGGCGCGGTCCGTGCCGTACGTTTTTCAGACTCATACGAAAACGTCTCTAATAAATAGATGAGCAGTGATCTCGCGCACTGTGTCTTACCGTGACCTTGACGGCGCCTTGTCCGAGCATTTTCATTGATTGAGCATTGATCTCGCGCACCGTGATTGGTTCATTCACCACATATCGTCAACATCCGTACCGTAACTGTACCATGTTTCTTGCCGTCTCACCCTTGAGAATCGTCTTGACATACACACACATCTCATATACATTCCTACTGTATTGCCTCAGACGGAGGAGTTTAATTTTTTTTTTTTTTACTAAGGTGACGCCCATCTATGTAGAGGCACAGTGGCCAGCCATTGATTGGAACCAATTCCTGAGTATTTGGGAACGCATGTCGTCCCACGTGCGTCGAGTAGCGGACATAGTCGGGATCCAGGAGGTCTACATAGCACTAGCATGTCGCGGGAGAACCCCCACGCGTACTCCACAGCAGCGACAACAACTAAAAGTCCATCGTCGGTTCTTCGCCGCGCTAGCGCTGCAGGATTTGGTGCACGAGGTTCCTCTAAACGTCGTGGCTCGTCGGTATGGAGCGACTCGCGGCATGATTCAGTCCTTGCAAGGTTCTGCTTCGACGTTTGCTGGAATGGTCACCGTATTCTGTCAGAGACTTGGCTGGCAGAATTTAGACCTCTTGCTTTCTCAGTTCCAGAGCAGGTTGTCGTTTGGCGTCGAGAGAGAGCTTTGTGATTTGGTCAGGATTTCTGTTTTGAATGCCGCGCGTGCGCGAATGGTCTATAACGCTGGATTCCAAACCATAGCATCGCTGGCGTCGGCCAAGGTGGAAGACGTCGAGAGTGTACTGAGGAACGCTGTACCGTTTGTCAGCGGGCGCAAACATTTGGGCGAAACGGATTTGGAAGTTCAGCATCGGAAGCAAGCGCGCGTCATTTGGGTGGCAGGAAAAAGAGGGCTTAGTGAGAAAGAAGCAGCAGTATTAATCATCACAGAGGCCAAAAAGTATCTTCAAGATGATGTCGCTCAGCTTGGGATCGCCTGGAGGGCTCCCGATGCAACTGCGAGTTCTTCATCTGGTTATAAAAGAGAAAGCCCGTCACCTCAAAATGCTCAGGCATCAGCGCGCAACTCAAGTACGTCGGGGAAAAAGAGAAGAAACTCCGGTAGGCGGCGCTATTCGGGATCGTACAGGAAGTCCCGCAAGTCACCTCCTTCCAGGCAACGCCAAAAATCCCCGGTCCACACTGCGAATTCTTCCTTGTCAAGTAAGAAGACTGTGACTCCTCCGCAAGGTTCAAGTGTCAGAGGGGATGCTCCTCGTACGCCTGCTGCACCGGAGGGTACAGGGCAATTGGACAAGGAAAAAGGAGTGGCCGCTAATATTCCCTGTAAGACCAACATTCCGGATGCTACAGCGCTTCTGGAGAAGGGGAAAAGACCAGCTATTGATATACCCTTTAGGACCAATATCTCAGAGGGTACCCGACATTTGGAACAGGAGAAAAAAGAGGTTATTAATATGCAAATGCCTGAGGATTGCAAACGAAGCAACGAGGTGAAAATGGTTAAGCAGCCCTCGAAGAACATCCAAGCAAATGAGGGAATTTCCTTGGCACCAGGCCCAGAAAAAAGTCGCTCCTCCAATCAGAACACTGGAAACTTACGAGTGGATAAGAAGGATTTTCCAAATAAGGGCATAGATGCCCGTGGGAATGTGGATTTAGTATCACGTGATAAAGCAATGGCCAATCAAATCGTTGGGAAGTTAGGCGGTGATAAAGATACGAGCTCTCCTCCAAGTGAGAAGGAAGTGTTTGCTAAACAAGAAGAGAAGCGAACCATAGAGACGAAAACGAAATTTAGTGATCAAGAAACTAATAACCAAACAGGACTGATGGACGACAAGAAAACAAATAAGAAAGAACATGACATTCAAGAAAAAAGAAGCCAAGCAATGGATATTTTGTGCTCCTTGACTTCTAAAAGCAAGACCAAGTTCTCCACCCCAGGTCCCTCAAAATCTACCAATCAAAGACGTTCAACCGAGATCGATGATGTATTTCCGGTTAACCAAGTCAAACAACCCAATAAGCGACGATCTCCAAGGATTAAAAAAGACGACGAGTCTCCAAAGGAAAAGATCCCGAGGTGCGAACTGCATGAAAACGAAGGCGCTGGGAAACGTTTTTGTCCAGACTCTATGCAGCAAAAATATTCAAGTTTGAACACAACGCAGTCGTTTTCAGCCCAGGATGAATCATGTTCGTCTGCTGTATTATTTGATAACTCCGAAGACATCTCAGAGTTGAGACCAAACCAACGATGCCCTACAGCTTCTCCTGAGTTGTACTCGGAGCCTCTAGAAGAGAATACTGACAGACCTGCGAGTAATGAGAGAAGGAGAAGCAGTGATGAGGAATTTGGGTCCCAGGCCTTGGGATTTAGCATGAGTGATAGTTATTTGGCCCAATGTGGGGGTTTCACGCAGATGAATCCATGCGTAATGACAGACACTAATACTATTACAGGACAACGTGAATTCAGTGGTGGTAAGGTGATGGAGTCACGCTCCGATAAGGAGGCCAGTGAACAGTCTAGTCGAACATTGGAGTTCAATAGTGATCTTAATGCTAAATATCGCGACGAGGGGAAGTCCAAGAAGATCGAGTCACGCCCTGGTACATACACCAATGAACATTGTAGGCCTACAAAAGGACACAAGTTCGATGGCATAGCTTCTATCTCTGGTGATCTTGTAGCTAATCGTTCTGTCGAAGGGACGTCCAAGAAGATCGAGTCACGCCTCCTAGTAGAAGATACAGAAAAGTGTAGCACTACGATGGAGCAGTTAGAGTTCGAAGCAGGCTCTTCCATCTCCGATGATCTCTTAGTTAAACATTGCGGTATCATTGTCGAAGATACGGAAAAGCAAAGCTCTACTCTAGGACATTTAGACTTTGATGACCTATCTGATGACGTCATGAACAAACATGATGACGTCATGAGAGAAGAGGGTTCAATCACCCTTGCTCAGGCTAGTGAAAGTGAAGACATTGACCAACACGCTGTTGGTAAGAAGAGAACTGTCAATAAGAACCCAGCTTGTGACGACGTCATGGACAGTCATGATGACGTCATCGACCAGAGAGAAGAGTGTCCAGTCACCTTTGCTCAAGCTGTTAGTGAAACTGAAGACATTGACCAACACGTTGTCGAGAGAGTAGCCAATAGAAATCCAGATTGTTATGACGTCATTGGAGAGTTTGATTCCTGTCCTGGATATCAATCAATGGGAAGGTTTTGTCCTTCAGGACCGTCCACAAGATCAGATAATGAAGGAGGTTCGCCTATCTTCTCCACCTCCAGACCGAGCGAGGAACAGCAGAGGGAAGAAGAAGAAAACTCGGGGTCATTTTCGTTGAACTTGTCTCTCTCGGAGAGCATTGGTGATGAGTATGAACTTGTGGTCGCTAAAACTTCAAAGGAGGAAGAGGAAGCGAATATTTTGAACAGCGTAATCAACGAAGATTATGCGATGAGACCGCGAGATGAGAAGTTGAAGGGAGATGAGAATTCGAACAAGAATGTAGTGCCTTCCAAAGCTCTGAGAAAACAGCCAATTGACGACCATGGTAAAAACTGTTTTGATATGATCGGCGTAGTAAGAGAAGCTTTAGATGAGAGAAAGAATGAGAGAGAAAGTCACCCAACGAGAATCAAGGCCAGGGATAAGGATTTGGTGAAGAAAACAAGTCATGAGGCAGGGCATAGTCATAAAACTCCAAAACCTTCCCAGGAAAAACAATTAGAGCAACAAAATCTCGTCGTTGAAACTCCAGAATCAGAGCTAACCTCACAGGTTACCCATAGCAACCACTCTTCGGATTCAGCGTCAGGTTCCTCTTGCACAGGCTCTGAGGTTACCCATAGCAACTCAGACTCGACCTCAGGCTCCCCATGCGTAGACTCTCTAGCCTCGCCCTCGTGTACATTTACTAGTGTTTCGATCATTGACGTGTCAGCCAATGAACTTCTCTTCCATACATTCATAAAAGAATGGAAAACTCGAAAGGAGTTCTCTTTCGCGGTGGGCTGCGAGAGGCTACTCGATATCATCCCTAAGATTGGAGATCGCTTCAATAAAGGTCTTCCAATGAACCAAGGGCCCTCAAAAGGGCTTCCGATTGAGGGGACTGATGAGGTAGTCGTTGGGGTCGCTGTGTGCTGGAGCGGCAAAGATGCCTATTACATCTCACTTAAGGAATGTGATGACGTCATTAGTGACGTCGAAAGCCACGACGAATCAATGGTCGCTCCCAATTTGTCCGTCACAGCTCGTGTCGAAGGGATAAAATCCGTCCTGGAATACAAGGGAAAACGGAAAGGAATGAAGTTCTGCTTTGATTCTACTGCGCAATACAAGGTTTGTCTATTCTCTACTTTCACATTGCCCATAATACATTGCGGTTTGGGGGGAGGGGAGGGCGGTAGTCACCGGTCAAAACGTTCCAGAAGTCTATATTTGCAAGGGGCGATTGCGTACTTGAGAATAAAGAAAAATGTCCTTGTTTTGCAGGCTCTTGCTCAAAGCAGTGGGATTACACTGAGTGGAGAAATACAAGATCCTAAGATAGCTGCATGGCTGCTTGATCCATCGTCCAGAGAGAAGACCCTTCACCAACTGACAGGGGAGTACGTGAGTGACAAAGCTAGTCTATTGGAAGGTACGCCCATGAAACATATTTCATATTGTTGTAGATTGGTGCTGCCGTATTCGACTATCTGATTGGCTGAGCACTAATTCTGCGCGCTGTGATTGGCTGAACGGATGTAATATCGTGATGTGCAATAACAGATCCACTTTAAGTTAAGATTCCAACGTACCTTACTGTGAAAGGGATGGGCCTTGTCCAAGCATTCTGATTGGATAAGGAGCAAGTTCGCGCACTGTGATTGGTTCCCTAGGTGTTGTCATTTCTATACCGTGCCCGTGCCGTTTGTTGTAATTTATGGCAGTCATTCTAACTTGACTCCGATATGTGCACGCTTTCAAAATTGTAACATTTGCTTTCGATTTTTAGACGAATATTGACCATTTATTTACGTATTTGTCGTTTCTCTTATAATCTATAGGCATCGGCGCGGGATTTGGGGAGGGTGGTTTTGGACTCGCCAGTCAAAGCCCAGCAAGTGGCCGCGCGAGGTCTTGTACCGAGGCAGTGGTTGTTTACTGGTTGATGAAAGAACTTCGCTCAAATCTGGAAAAGGATCACCTTGACAAGGCGTTCTATCAGGTACGATTCATCTTCTAGTTTGAAGGTTCTCTAGGAAACAGTTGTAGGTGGCTTATTAGTTTACCGCTAACCTCTCACCGCTGTGGTCCGGTTCGAGCCCCGGCTCGGGTTGAATCATATGTGAGTTGAGTTTGTATGATGTTTTGTTCTCTCCTATGCTACGAGGATTTTCTCCGGGCTTTCTTCCCTCCTAAAAATCAACATGTGAGTTGAGTGTTGTATGCTGTAAATAGTGAATGTAGTGGTAGTGTGGGTGGAGTGAACCTCACAGAAAAGCCCCGTACGGGAAGTAATGGTCGTAAAATATAAGCTTTTTTAAAAATAAAGATTACATTGGATTGGTAAACGGCTGGTCGTTTGGTGTTTTGGATGACCGATCAGTGGTCGGTTTTTGGCCATCCAGTCCATTGGATGATCGGTCAATTTGTAAATTGGGGAAATGACCAGTTGTCGATCGGTCGGTTTAATTGATTGATAGGTCAGTCGGTCGTAGAATGGATCGGTCGGTTGTTCAGTGTACTGGTCGGTTAATTGATCTTAGTTGGTCGATTTTTTGATCGGTTGATTTGTTCGCTACTTTGATGACATGCATGGGTGTTGCTGGGAAAACATGAGGAGAAGCGGCCTTACACAGCCAAACCAATCTAAATTTCTTTTATTCCCAACACAGGTAGAAATGCCAGTCATGAAATGCTTGGCACGCATGGAACTCAACGGTATTGGTTTCTCAGACACCGAATGCGATCGTCTCAAATCGATCCTCCAAGCCAAGCTGCGCACTCTTGAAGAAGAGGCGTATAGATTAGCCAATCATAGCTTCTCTCTCACCAGTCCTGATGAGGTTGCCATGGTAATACACATTCCTTGACATTCCTTTCTTGATGTTCGCATACTTAGGGCTCAAGTTATTCACTTCTTTTCTCTCATTTTTAGGTTCTCTTTATAGAACTGAGACTTCCAGCTGAAGGTAAGATCGACGAAAGTTTTCCCGCCAAAAAAAGAAGCCTTGGCGCGACGCGTCGTGGTACGACAAATGGCGGGAAACGCGGGCGAAAATTACTAAAACACATGAGTACAAATAAGGAAGTGCTGGAGCGACTCAAACCACTGCATCCGTTACCAGGTGTTATCAGTGAATGGAGACGTATGAACTGTGCTCTGACCAAAATTGTGTATCCCGTTCAGAGGGAAAAGCAACTCAATCCAAGGCTCAATATGAGTAGGATTTACCCTACATGTCAAACGCATACTGCCACAGGTCGAGTGTCGTTTGTTGAGCCCAATCTACAAAATGTCCCAAGAGACTTTGAGATTGATCTTCCAACGGTGATCGCCGAGAGCCCGCCACAGGGACCCCACGGCAAAAATCGAGTTCACCGGAAAACAACTCGGGCAAACAACACTCTTGGGCCTTCTTTTGAAGTGAGCATGCGCACTGCCTTTATACCCTTTAAAGGAGGGATTTTGCTAGCCGCTGACTATTCTCAACTAGAACTGCGGCTCATAGCTCATTTGTCTAGAGACGAGCGCCTGCTCAAGTTGTTAAATGCCGGCGGTGATGTGTTCAGAATGATCGCGGGCTCTCTTAACGGAATTGAGCCCGCGGCTGTCAGTGATGTACAGCGGCAACGGGCAAAGCAAATTTGTTACGGGATTATCTACGGGATTGGTGCGAAATCCCTCGGGGAGCAGCTTAACCTGAGCGAAGACGACGCGTCGGTTTATATCGAGAAATTCAAATCTCGTTTTAGCGGGATAAAGAAATATCTTAAGATTACTGTAGAAAATTGTAGAAAGAATGGCTTCGTGGTGACTGTAGCTAATAGACGACGGTACTTACCGGCCATCAAAAGCACAAATGCACATGCGCGAAGTCAGGCCGAACGACAGGCAGTGAATACCACAGTTCAAGGGTCAGCGGCTGACTTAGTAAAGATAGCCATGATCAACATCGACCGGAAGTTGACAAAACTGTATTCTAAATGTCGACAAACTCACCGACATAAGAATAATAATGGACCGGAAATGACGTCTCGCAGGAAAAGCACAAGAATTAATGCCCAGACTCCCAGGAGAGGATCTTGTGCCCAGTCCATCGAGGGCGCGTGTGTTGTTCTTCAGCTTCACGATGAGCTGATACTAGAAGTAGCCGAGGAGGACTTGAACCGAGTAGCGGCGATAGTCAAAAAAGAAATGGAAAATGCAATGAAATTATCAGTAGTATTGCCTGTCAAACTGAAGGCCGGACCTTCATGGGGTACAATGAATCCACTTGAATTGTAAATAGAATTATTTATTTATTTTTTATCATCGAAATTTTGTAATGCCAAATTCTCTTCCGCATTTGATATGCATGCAAAGTATTGAAAACGTATCATGATACCACTTGACTTTTGCAAGAACTCATCATTCTCATTCCCAGAGCCCGCGGTTGTTTTGGTCTGCGCCACTAAACGAGAGCTTTAATTGGTTATCATAATGAGAAACGCCAAAACCAAAATCAAAATCAACGCATTTACACTGGTCCCAGTTCTTGGGTTTGCGCGGGAAGCACGGGTGGCGTAGCAGCGAAAGCGCTCGCCTCACCAATGCGACCAAGGTTCTTTCCTGGGCTTCGACGTTTTTTCTCCGGTTTTTCTTTCCTTCACCAAATCCCATATTTTTTATTTCTTTCAATAGCCAATGTGCATGAGCTCGAAATTATAGCACAAAGCATGATGGGAAAGTGAGTTCTTACGCTTTTTTGGCTCCTCTAAAAATTCATCTGATAATTTTCCTTCGACATTTTCTATGGAAATAGAAGGATTTCAGCAGACGAAAATAACAGAGTAATTTTTTCCGAGTTCCTTTGATTTCCCTGTCATATTTTTAAAGAACTCACTTTCCCAGAGTGCTTTGTGAGCTTTGATGCACATTGCCTATTGAAAGCACTTTGTTTCTTGACGGAGACCAAAAGGAACGCGGGCGCAATGAAAAAGTAGGATAATTATTGAAACTGGACAAAACCAATGATACTTGTGGTAGCTTTTCCTCAGTCAAATTAAAGGAGAAAAGACCTTGAAACTTTGATTACTAAATTATTCCTTCCAACTCGTAAGGCAAATTCTCTAAACCCTTCATCAAAACAAACTTCTTTCTATCCTTGTCAGTGAGTTTGTCTTTCTCAGCATTTGCGAGGAATTCATTCACCATTCTTTCCAACTCGTTCAAAGCGTTTTCTGGGAAGGACATCCTTACATCCGGGACACCGCTTGTTTTATAAACATGCCACCACTTTCGTCCCAAGATCCTTTGCTCTTCGTCCTTCAATCGATCTATCGCTCGATGAATCCGTAGGTCTAAATCAATTCTAAAACACAAACTAATAGGGCAACTAAACAAAATGTGTTTTGTCGCTCTTTCCTTGAAGTTGAATTCCTCGCCACATGAACATTTGACCTTGTTGTTAAGGGAGCTGTTGCTATGCTGAGGTGAGAGGTCAACATGAACTTCAACATCTGCATCTTCTTTCTGGGTTTGAAAGTTTTGGCGCCTTTTCCTTTGGTGTTGTACTCGACTTGCTTCTAATTTTTGCCCATTTTTTTCTTTAAAACTCAATGAAGCTTTCTTGTTTTCGAAAATAGAAGATTGAAGGAAATTCTTATTTTGTAGTCTTGAAATCTGTGGAGCTTCTGTAACACCTGAGAAATCTGATTTGCTTGCGTTCGACACAACATTCTTCGTGCTGTCCGCAAAAAAAGGCTTTGCAAATACTTCTTTCGATTCTCCTAGCCTCGAAGAATCACATTCTTTCGATGTAGTCGACAAATTGAGCTCTTGCATCGCTTGAAAGCCACTACAGTCCTGTTCTTTTCCTTTGCTTTGCTTCCAAATAAGCGTCAAAGAAAACTCAATTCCCGTAGAACATAAATTCCACTTTGTTGGCTTTCCAGTTAAACCCAAAGATGAAAGAATTTGAACTAAATTGCTCGGTAAACTCACTCCAAGTGCATTACTTTCCATTTTAAGAAATATTTCCAATACGGCTATGCTTAGACTTACGGAATATACCTTCTGAATGTCGTAAACTTCCCGAAAACAAGAGAATTGTTTCAATACAATTCACAACCGCACGAGAAATAAATTATTCACGCCTCAAAAATTAACACAAAACAATTCATACAATTACTAAGATTCGCGCAATTAATATTGAATAACATCAAATACAAATTTCTATACTTTTCATTTAAGTATTTGTATGTTTTTTTAATATAAATAAGCTAAAATCAACAACATTCCTTATATATAGAATTTTTGAAATTTGACCATGAAATTTTTCTTTTTTTCAATAATATATTTCGTGTGTAATATTTCGGCAGCTGTTGACGCCCTGTCTTGACCGCATATTCCTTGATAAATGGATTGTCCTTCGTCTATTTCACAATAAAAATTTGCTCAAATAATTTTTTCTAAAAATATTGACTTCACTTTCATGAAATTGTATAGCAAATTTGCTCAAAATCTCATTTCATATTTCTAAATTTCATGGTTAAAAAACCATGAATAAGAAATGTCAAGTAGTGACTCTTAAATGGGTTCCATCAGTCTGAACCAATCAAAGAGCGAGGAAGCGCAAACCAACCAATCACATGCTGGCATGCGGAAACCATTTGATATCACGTGCTCATGGCGGACGCTGTCCTTGCTCTGTTCCACACTGGTGTTGCAGTGGCTGCTGGGACACGTTCAACGGTGATTACTTCGCATGCGCAGTCCCGTCCACCGTAGTACTCGAATAATTCTTGTATTGCGCGATCTTCGAGCTGAGGGGTAGAAAAAAATTGAGAATTATCTACTACTTACTCAACTCAAGCTAAATCCCAACTTAATCTGTGAGTTAACCATGCCCTGACTAAGATCAGCCCAGAGGTTGTTACAAGATTTAACAAAATAAGCAAAAGAACTAAAAATATTGGCGCTCTACTCACTTGAATTAAGCTGAGTGGCTTCTCTTTCGCTCTGAAGTGAAAAAAAGTTCGTTCATTATATTTTAGCAAATTTTAACAAAATAAAATGGACAAACGATGCGTAGAGGTTTTACCTGTTCAGATTAGTATTCTCTCGTTCTTGAAGATGGAGAATATCTGCAAACGAAACGGAGGCCGATGGAGGAGAACCCGGACCAGGGCTGGACGTCCATGCACTAAAATAAAAAAAAGGAAATACGTCACTATGTTATGTCACGTTTTTTACTTCCGGTAACGCTCTCAAAAAAATCTTCACAAAGCAAAGTAATGATGATGGGTTCAGAGTTCGATCTGTGAGTTAGCTAATAAAAAATCCGGCAGTTGAACCAATCACAGGGCGCACGATTCTTGACTGACCAATGAAAATGATGGAAATTAGTCACAGCATAGCACTGTCACGGACACAGTCACAGCAGACGGCCATACGTACCTTCTTGGTGATAATGCGGGTTCTTTTTCTGATGCTGTTTGTTCTGTACTCTCCGTAGAGGGCACAACCTGCTGTTCGACCTGAGGTAACCCCCAGCTGTGGAATAAACCAATGACACTGCGGGTAAGAAATGTAATGCGCATGCTCCGAAAATTGGCGGGAAAAAGGAGGATGAAAATCATTATCATCACTGTGATCATTAATTTTCGGGTCTCTGAATTTTGATTCCCATACGAACCAGGATTGTCACTCTATTGTCAGTTTTCTTATCTCTTAGTCGTCCAATCTTACCTTATTTTTCTTCTAGCGCCGCTTGTCTTCTCGCTTTTCCCTTTCTCGTTGGTCTTGCTAGTAGTGTTTGGCGTTTTCGGTGATACGTTGGTTACTTTCATGGGTAGAATCAATTTTGAAGACCTTTCTTCTTGTTCTATTAACTCACGTAGTGATCTCACGGGTGATGGCTTTTTATCTTGTAAACCCCTAAAAAATATATATATATATATTCACCATCATTACCATCATCATCATCATCACCAGCATCATCAACATAATTACCAACATCATCATCATCATTATCACCAACATCATCATCGTTACCATAATCATCATCTTCATGATCACTATCATCATCAGCACCCAACCACCATTATCACTGCCATCATCATCATCATCATCAACACCATCATCATAATCATCGTCATCATTATCAACATGACCATGATCAGCGTCATCATCATCATCACCACCATTTTCTAGGTGCGCGCTAATTTGGGGTCGAAAGATTGTAGCATGATTTTAACGTGAAACAAATACCTATATGTTGTGATACAACGGTTCTAGATACTGTGAAGTTTTCAATAGCTTAGAAAAACACTCTTCTTTGCGCTTTTCTGAGATTTTCCTCTTGAAGTTTAGCGATTTATTAATATTTCTTTTACCAGGGATTCCCTTTGGGTTTTGCTTCCTCCGTCTTCGCTTCTTGTGTCGTCGTTTCATTTCCTGGTTCTGGGTGGGATCCCTGTGGTTCTGGAGAAACAGTTGTTTCAATCTGTTGATTCTTTAGTGCTTTTTTCTTCTGTTTCTGGGATTGTTTTGATTTTGGTTCGATTCTAATCGATGTCGTAGTCTTGTGTCCTTTTGTTTCTGGATGGGATCCCTGTGGTTTGTTGGTTGACTGTTCTTGCTCCATGATGGATCTTAAGTTACTTGAAGGTGGACTTGACGGGCTTTGAAGTAAAAATGTAAAAAAATATTCTCACTTTAGCTATTTTATCTCAGGTATTAAGATTGAAATGATTGTAAGTGTTCTATTTGACTACAACAGAAACAACAGCAGTAACAACAACAACTGCAGCATAAACAGCAGCAACAACAACAACAAAAGCAACATCAGTAACAACAGCAGCAGCAACAACAACGGCAGCAACAACAACAACACCAACGGCAACAGCAGCAACAACAAAATTTCCTTTGCAGAAGTTCAATCTTTAATTCAAATTTTAAAAAACCTGAAAAAAATCTTGTCCAAAAACGATTTAATCACCTTGTAAAAGGCATTCCCCACGCAGGCCTCGTTTGTGGCTGGTCCTGCAAAACATTCAAGATAATATTCATCTCATATTAATCAAAATACCGTCTACACATATTCTAAAATAAGATCAAGAAATCTTTTCAACTTTTATCTTCATTTCAAACCTGTTTTGTGGGTTTCGGAATATCCTGAGGTTTCGAAGAGTTCTGTAAAGATTTTGAAACGCTTTTCTCTTCTTTTTCTCTTACTTTCTTGTTTTTGGGATTTTTTAGCTGTTCAGTCTTTCCTTCTTCTTTTCGATACCAATTTCCTGCATCAATTGTTTTTTCAGAGTCCAACTAAGTAAAGACAAATAAACAATTTTTTTTCAGAATTCAAATAATTTAAACGACAGTTAAGCAAAGCTAACGTGGAAAAAAATATAATTAAAAATCTAATGGATTCATGTGGGATGAATAAATTATTTTTGTGACTGACGTAAAAGCCACTAAAGTGTTCCAATATTTTTCATTAAAATTTTCACTCAAAAATTCTCCAGTTTTCCAAAGTTCGACTAAGTGAAAGCTTACATTTTTTCTAACGAAGTCACCATAAAGTTTTGTAAGCGAAATACGACCACTTTCTTTGAGGCTAATTAACTTCATAAAATTCATGTGGAATGAATAAATTATCTTATGGAACCCATTGAAATGTTCCAAAATTATTTTACGAATCGATCAACGTTTTTCTCAAATAAAAAAAAAAAGACACAGATTGCTTCTATTTATTTCTTACCTTATTTTCAATGTCTGCCAATGTTTCCATTGAAATAATTTCACTTTCTTTCTCGTCGAACTTTACTTCATTTTCTTCAACTTCAAAAACGCTTTCAGGGCTTGTTTCGCTCGTTTTTCTCTCTCGAATCCCGTTTTGTAGCACCTTATCTTCAGATACATTGGTATCATTTTCTGTTTCTCCTTCGCTTTCGCTTTTTACGGACCGCTTTCGGCTGGACGTTCGTCGTTTTCTTGGCGAAGAAGAAGATGGTTCGGGAGAGAGGAAGGAGAGGTGATCATGTGATGGCGTTATCATTCTCCAATCCATGCTGGGAATCTAACAACGAAGACATGTAAACATGCTATTCAATACAATATCTGTTTCCCTTCAAAGTATTACTGCATTTCTATTAAGTATTATTTATTTCTTGGATGTATAATTCTTACCATGCTTCGATAAGCGGTGGAGAGTTGGTCCAGAGTGTCTTCAGACAAAAGACTGAGGTAACTATAGAAAATGATATCATAAAAATTGTCATGATTTTCATTGTTATTATCATCTATGATGTTATATGGAGTTACTTTAGCTTTTATCCTCATCATCATCATCATCATCATCACCATTATCACCATCATCAGCAGCAGCAGCATCATCAACACACTTAAAGGCACCCTAGCAAAAGAAGTTTATCTATTATGATTCTTTTCTTTACCCTGACTCGAGAAGGCTACTGAGGTTACAACAGATGAACTCGAGACACGACGCTTTCAGCTGATTTGCATTGTACACACAGGAGAACTCTAACAACTCCATAGCATTCTTGTGGGAAACTGGGGAAAAAATAAAAAAATATTCGGTACAGTGCATTCGAACAGCTCAGTTCTAGACCTTTTTAGCTTGGGTGTAATGTTTTCCCATTTCAGACCATGTGTCACTCTCTTTGGATTATGATTTCTTATGTCTTCTCATGCACAACCGTTAAACAAAGAAATAATACTCTAGTGGTTGACGAATATATTCAATCGTTAAAATAAATTAAGATATAGAAGATAACTTACTGAGTTTAGCCATCACAGATTCACATATTTCTGTCAGACGACCAATCAAAAGCTGGAAATAAAAATACACACTTGTTGAGCGACAAGTCTTTTTACACAGAAATTAATCCTGATTCAAAAAGATAAAGAAAAACATTTTCTATAAGTTAGACAGCCGAGTAATTACGTTTTTTTTTCAAAATTAGACAAAATATTTCTTTTTACCTGTTGTCTTAGGAAATTAAAAGAAAAATAGATTGAAAAATATATTCCATAAAGCACTAGGTCTGGTCTTACCTGATCTGCTATAACTAAAACATTTCCAACAAACTCGATATCTTGTTGACCTAGAGAAACAAAGAATAAAAATTATAAAAATAATATACCGAGTACGTATGAAGAAGATTTCATGTTTTTGTGATTATGCTGAAGACGATCCATGATATATATAGTGCCCTTTCTATGTACACCTATTTCAAAAAAGGCTGTCGCAGCTGAAAGCAACAAGTAACAACACAAGACGGCAAAGAGCATCTGTACTTTACTCCTTATTTATCATTTAGACGCAATTATTCTAGTCGTTTTGTTATGGTAGGCTGCAACTGTTTCGTTTCTTTAAGTGTTGTCCCGAATCTTCAGCATTATTTACATGTGGTCTTGGCCTGTTGCTTGTCGCTTGTTGCTTTCGGCTGTGACAACCTTTATTTAAATAGTTGTATATGATCAACCTCAAAGGTGCTTACAATAATGAGGCGGGTGGTTAGTATTCTATACCTTGTATGGCTTTAGCATCATCAGTATAAAGGTAGTCCAGTACGATTTTTAGAACACTTGAATGAATCGGCATATTTAAAACCTTCATCTCTCTACTGGCCTGAAAAATTGATCAAACAATTAGAAAACTAGTGTTGAATCAGGGGTCCCAAGATAAAGCCTTGAGGAACACCTGACTGATAAGTTCAAAACAATAGGTGGAAGTAATGTTCTAAGGCATTGCCATCGTGATGCAAATAAAATTAGTGATGAATGAGGGGCCCCAAGTTAAAGCCTTGAGGAACACCTTGAACAAGGAATGAAAGAAGGAAACTAGAAATGCAACTCTTACCTCCAGCCAACCACATGCCAACATACTTCTGAAATAGTCTGTTAAGAGATGACACAAATAACAATAATAAGAGTCAGTTTTAATACAATTGCACAACCCACAAATAAGAAACTAAGAAATATTTTCAGTGGTTTTCCTACCCAATCGAGCTACGAGAACGCATTTATGACAAAGAAAGCTGACATGATCTTCAGACTCGATAGCCACATCATGGAACTCTGGCCTGGAAGAAAATTTTGAAAAGATATATTAACGAATTCTTAACAGTGAAAAACGAATTCAGCTAAGTATAGGAATGATGTCACTTCTGTCCTGCTGTTGCGCATCTCTTTCTGCTGCGCATGCGTACATACCAATTTGTTCTTTTGAATTTAAGGCCTCTGAAGATATTTTCTGCATCTACATGTAAGTCTTTCTTTCCCTTTTTCCTTAACAAAAAAAGAGGGTAGAGGTAATTTGCAAGCATTCCCAAGAGAATGAAATTAAAAAAGACATGGCAGCCATGTTAAATACCTTTTCTGATTAGTACTGAGTTGTGCTTTCACATCAGTTTTTGCAGTATATTTTGACTTTTTCTTGATTGTGCTATCTGCATGTTCATCGAAATCTTTCATGGTGTTTTCCTTATCTTTATCCAACAATGAAAGAGCTGAGAAGTCGTCTAAATCTGCCATGGTAAATTCTTCATAATTTTGCATAAGCAACAAACTCAAATCCTCAGTCTCTCTATCCAACCCATTCGAAGAAATTTTCACTTCCTTGGATTTGGGAGTCTTTTTTGTTGGTTTGCTGTTTGTTCTTGATCCAAAAAGAATAACATCATTCACCTGAAGACCACTATACAAATCCTGGATAAGTAGAAAAATACCTCAGTTATTTGGCAATTTGGGAGGAAAAGTGGAGATAGGAAAACTCTAGAAAGACAGGAGAGAATTTCCACTACACCACCCATGCTTCATACCCTGCACCAACAGGTCACATGACCCCACCCCCTTTAACCAAGTAGTTGCGTCAAAAGGAACCCCAGAAATGAACAAAGGTGCAGTAATACAGGCAACAAAATTGTGCAACTTGTCGCATAACATTGTTGTGTTTCAAGTTGCAGAGTGAATGTTGCTCGTATTTGTTGGGCAATTTTGTTGCAGAAGTAGAAGCTCTTTCTACTCTCTGCAACAATGAAAATTTGTGCACGCAGGGTGGTAATACGAGATACATTCCCTCTGCAACTTGCAACACAACAATATTTCTCCTGTGCCACATATTATGAACTCTTCAACTGACCTGCAGATACTTGGTTACTATAGAGCAGTCCTCGACATCATCAAGATTCACAGTCATTATGGCTTCATTCTCTGAGTCAGACATTTGTTTGTGTTCTTCTATAAGAAGTTTATGAAATGTTGGGCTTCTTGATGCAAGAATAAAGGCGTGAGCTGGAAAAATGCGTCCCTTGACCTTAGATACAAGAAAGAAATCAATAAAATATGTTAACATCAATGATGTTAATAACATTGGCAGTGCAGTGCAGTGCAGTGCTGAGACTGTGATGTTACGATATTCAAGCACTTTCATTGGGCAAGAAGCCATATCATGGGAGGTGATGTAATTCTGTAATGTAAAAGTGCAGTTTCCCATCCTTTTAAGAATGAGCTTTTTTTGTTTGAGTTGTATCCATATTTATGTGTCTTTTTAAGAGTACTTACAATGAGATGTACATCATGAATGTCATCTTCAACCATCGTCTCATCTAAGAACTGTGTAAAGTCTTCAGTCATTGTTGATTTACGCATAGCTGGTCGTTTTTCAAGCCTGTTATGGAATAAGAAATAGACCTTTTCATCTTGGTGTAATGTATTCCCATTTCATACCACATGTCATGCCCTTGAGTATCATTTCCTTGTTTAACAGAATATGGATACAACTCAAACAAATAATCTTATTCCCGAGAGAATAATAGGTGGTCTAAAATGGAAAATATTACGTGCAAAGTTAAAGAAAGAAATATCACTCAAGGGAATGAGACTTGGACATAGCTTTGTTCTTTACCCTGTAGATGGGTCAACTTGGAGCACAGCGAATCCCTTGGACTTCCTATCGGTAAAAACTTTAATGCCCCGATGCACCATGGGACACCTCATGACATCATAGTTTATGACATCTTTTTGTTCCCAGTCTCCAAATGGCTTGCTTGAGGAAGCCGATGAGGAAGAGCGTGTAGGTTTTACCACAGGGTGACCACCACCTGCATTTGCACAAGTGAACATTTCTCCTCGATCTGAGGTAAAAAAGAATATCAAAAGTACTGATTGAAGATTTGAATAAAATGAATGGTCTATCCATAATATACTCTGAATTGGAAACCTAGAATTTTCTCCCTGTGTATAAGAAAATTGACTAAAGTATGTGAGTGGAATGATTCTTACAAGAAGTAAACCTCAATGACACATTTACTTCTGGTTTTAATACACAACTTCCTGCGGCATCTCTATTTCCCACATACCTGTGATAATGTAAAGCTGTTTACCAACTGCAACATCAGCAACTGTCATAGAAAAGCGATTAGAGAAAGCCAACACAGTACACAACTATGATTACAATTAAATAATCTCACCAAGAAGCTCCTTCCTCAGCAACCACTTGCACCTTCGTATCCCTCCATAGCTCTCTTTCCACTGATAAACCTGAGATAAAAGGATTGAAGCTTGAAATATCAGGGCAAGGCTAACTCACAGATCAAACCCAGAAGCAACCTCTGGGCTGATCAAAGTCAGGGCATGGCTAATTCACAGATTGAACCCTGAAACAATCTCTGCTGATCTAAGTCAGGGCACTGCTAACTCACAGCTTGAAACCTGAAACAATCTCTCGTCTAATCTACAGTAAGTCAGAGCACAGATAATGTACAGATCAATTTGGAATTTAGCCTGTGAGGTTTTGCTGAGGGAGGAAAAACATGCTCAAATCAAGGAGACCCAACAAACTCTACTCACATAATATTGAAGTTTATCTTTGCAGAAAATTTGAAGCAATGTTATTTGTCCAGACTTACCAGCCCCTTAGCATTCAGTAAAGTGAGTGTTAAATGGTCTTGCACTTTGACAGGTTCATAGTTTGAGTTCAGATCCATGTCTAAACCAGCCACCAACACTTGTGTAAGCTCAGGGAACCTAAAGAAAATTATTAAATCTACATTGTTTTGTCCTCCAAATTGAGCTGCATTTCAGCATGCTGCAAGGAATCTATAGATAATTTACTACACTCAGTGAGGATAACATGTGACAGTCCCATCATTGCAATGGTAAACTTGTGACCCCCCTCAAAAAACATCTCTGAATGAAACAGGACTCCTCATCCTCATCAGTCATCATCATCATCATCATTATCAATCATCATCATCATCATGGTTTTTTTCATCAAATTAACTGAAGGAAGTTTTTTACCTGCTAACAACTTTTTGACAGGAATACTGGCTGAGTACAAAGATGTCACCTTTGCCTGTCGCACACACTGTTGCCGCATCACTGCATGTTACCATGGAGATGCTGATGTCCTTGTGATAAAGAGCTGTGACCTGCATTATCATAACAGGTATGAGTATTTTCTAGAACTACACACTATACCCTCCTCAGACCCTCCCTGGGGAGGTATAGATATTTTTTAGAACTGTAGTGGTGGTAGGAGGAGGGGGGTATAGATATGTTCCTGAGACTTTCGCCATCTTTACCTGTCTTGGAGTGGTGTGGAATTTTTCTCCTCTGAGATGACCTTCAAATGGAAAATAATCATTTAGGAAACTACCCAACATTATATAATATTTCTAATCCAATGGTGTATATAAAATGAACATATCATACCCAGTTGTCCAATGTTGAGGCCGCAAGTATATACTTCATTATGGGTGTAGAATACTGTGTGATATCGCCCTGCTGCTACACCAACAATACGCTTCCCTTTCAAGGACTTCATTTGAATCTAAAATGACATGTACCCATTATAAGATGGTTTTGAGCGGCATGTGTCGCAATTTCCCAGGATTCACTTGTAATAAACCTCTTTACCTTGGGTGTAATGTTTTGCCTATTTCAGACCATGTGTCATTCTCTTGAGAATTTGATTCTTTGTTTGAGTTGTATCCATATTCATGTGTCTTCTCATGCACAACCGTTAAACAAAGAAATGATACTCTAGGGAATGACAAGTGGTCTTAAATGGGAAAACATTACGCCCAAGCTAAAGAGGTCTATTGTCTGACGCAGAGTAAAAAGAACACTGCAGTTTTTACCTTTGAAGGTACAAGACACTGAGAAGGAGCTGAAGTATGACCTAGTTGATGCATATCGTTTAATCCAAAGGTAAACACCAAACCACTGGAATATAATACAGATGAAATGAAACATTGAAATGAATGAAACAGCTCAGCAAGAAGTAGAGCTATAAAGTAATGACATGTCTGTAAGCAAGAGGTCCATAGTTTGATCCTCAGCGATCTCACACACTTGTTTTATTGGCAAGAGTGGCTTGGTTTGTTAGTGTGCTGCCTGCTAAGAGGCCCATAGATTGACCTTCAGTGACCTCCGATGATCTTACCTTTCTGTGACAACAACTGTGTGATCCTGAGCCGCAGTAGCTGAAATACATTTCTGTTCTTTAAGACCTCTTACTTGCTTTGGAGCCTTGAAGAATAAAGATCTTATGATTAATGTGTTGACTTAATGTGCTGACAGTAAAACAGTTGACCACCTTGGGAAATCGAGAAAGTGGTTGTAATAGAGCTGGTTGCTTATGGAGAGAGTGGGTCACAAGGAGAGCTTTGACTGTACTTCTTACCAGTTGTGTCTGTTCATCACCATGTCCCAGTCTCCCTCCTCTTCCATGACCACAGGTATACAGTCTACCATCTTGAGTCAGGAAAACAGAGTGGAACTTGCACATCACAACCTGAATAAACATATTTTATGAGTTAACATTTATTTATTTATTTTATCTCACTGCTATGCCACCCGTGCTTCCTTAATCCCAACTTGTATAAATTCCTACCTGTTTGATGCTGATGGATTTGTCATTGCTCAAAATCTCAACCAATTCAGGGTTTTGCCTCAAACTCTCATCTTGATGCCCGAGAGTAAAATTTGTATTTGCACCCCATGTGTACAAATCAGTCCTGTAGTCTGAAAGAAGGCACATATTTTCTATTATAAGATAACTACTATAAATCTTCCATTCTGATTGGTTGGAAGAGTGTGCTTTATGAAAGCAAATGGCAACCATGAGATCATAATACATTTGTCATCACAAAGCTGGGAGTAAGCGTAGGTCATTGGTCAAATAAAAATGACCACTTGACTGGAAAATGATTCCCATTCTCTGGACATTTGGCCAGTCACACTTGAGTTTGACAGGTCTAATATTCCTCTGTCCTGACAAATGAACTGCCAATCAAAAAAATTATTTGCAGCCTTGCATCATCAGTTTCATCCATGATGTTTAAGCTCCCTATTAGTTCAATCTTACCTTGTTTCATAAGCTGTACACAGTTCTTAGGAAAGAATCCTCTGACACCATTCAAGTTACCGGTCCAGTAATCAGGTCCAGTCATGTGAATATTAGTGACGACATCGCCAGCATGAAGAGATAACTCATCGTCTAGTTTGGTCTCGTAGTTTGATATAACTTTTCCTTCAACTAAATAAATGTGTAAAAAACAAAATTTAAATGTTATCACTGACCACTAAATGTAAGACCTAACATGCAGAATTCTAATTTGATCTGTGAGCTAGCAATGCCCTGACATAGATCAGCTCAGAGGTTGTTTCAGGGTTTCATTTGTGAGTTAGCTGTGCCATCACTTAGATCAGCCCAGAGGTTGTTTCAGGGTCATAAAATTGAAGGCTATATCCTACCTGATATTGACAGCTTGAATGGGCTGTCCAGCATAACTAAGTCCAGTGGCGCAAGATCATCTTTGTCGATAGTATAAAGATCAGCGCTATGCTATAAAAAAGCAGTATATCACTAACTCTATCATAAATACAGGGCAAAAATAAAAGCCAGTCATCAGACAATGTCTGGCCAGAAATGGAACTTGTCTTGTCAAATATTTGCCTTTGCCATCATTTTGACGAGCAACGCTGAGCCAGAAACAAGGTATGACCTAGCTAAAACTAATTTTGCCAGTCATCATTGTCAGACCAGCTGTTATTTTGTATGATATACCAATGTTAGGAAGAGGGCTCAGCTCAATCTTATCATGGGGGAGGGGAGGCAAACCACTTCACTGTCATGGTGGGGGGAAAGGCATGAATTTTGTCATTTTGAACTACATTGGTTAATATTTTGTTGACTTCACTACCGTGATATTAACGTTAATTAACGTTAATTATCTGGTGTCATAAAAATTTTCTCAATATTTTCCAATTTTTTTTTACCTGGAGAAGCTTGACTGCACAAGAGAGCTTGCCATAAAACAGACTTCTGTGCAATGGTGTCCATCCCGACTCCAAATCTCGCAACCCAATATCTACTTTGCACTCCTTAATCAACCATTCTAAGATGTCTGTCTTGCCACAAGAGGTAGCTACATGGATCGCATGGCGACCAAGGCGATCAGTCAAGTTTGCAGGGTTTGAGCAAACTTTCTTCACAATGGACTGAAACGTTGGCAAATCCTCGCGAGTAATCGCCGATAGAATGATCGATGCATGGTCTGGAAGGCGGCAGGTGGGAGTGCAATCCATCTTCGACTTTCTCCTCCATTACCATCACCATCAACTTATTTGAACATTTTTATTTCATTCATGAAATTTTTTCATCTTGCCTTTTTGCTCAGGTGGCCGCCATTTTGAGACACGTCTCTAACCTTACCAATATAACAAAGCTTTTGATTGGGCGACAAAGCACCAATGAGATCACCTAAAAGATTTCAGCCGATAAAATGTAAAATTTATTTTGATTGGTCAATATTTTTTATAAGAACCAATCAGAGGTCGTCTTAGATCGATCGTGTTCCCTTGGTGCGCCTTGTAGTAAACAGTTGTGTTTGGTTTACAAGTTCTTCAACTTTTTCTCCAAAATGTGACTTTTTGACTTAATTTAAAGCTAAATTTCATTATTTTTGCCATGGGTTAATGAATGGAGAGTTTTCTAACACCACAGGAATGTAGGATATAGGAGTTTTAGGGCATTTTTACGTTTTATCCTTCTTCATTCGAAGGTAACCTTGAGCTACTCTTGTTCATAATTTACTCTAAATTGTTGCCAAAAGAACATGTTTTGGCCAGTTATTTTTTTCTTTTTGTCATATTTCTCGTATTCATAAAGACAATTAACCTCAAGTCTCGACGTATTCAATGGCTTAACTTTGCTAATGAAGTAATAATTATCAATTTAATTATTGGTAAAACCTACGCCTTCCTTCCAGAAATTGAAAATTGAAAACTTTGGCAATCTAAATTTTAAAACTTTATTATCGATAGAGTTTGTACTTTGACTTAGTGCTTATCTAGGAAACCGAACTTTGGACTAGGTTAAAAGTATTATTTATTTATTGAAAATTTCTTTTAATTTTCCTAAAGTTTTGTAACTGGTTGAGGTAATAATAAGTAAACGATGGAAGGGGAATCAGGAGAGAAGGACGGCAAGGCTGTAGAAGCAGTTAAAAAACCAGTCAGGCCACAATTAAAGTAAGTTGTACTCATTGCAAAACACTATTATGATGATGATTGTGCAGATGATAGTGATGACAATGATGGCGATGACAACACTAAAGGGTGATTATTATTTTGGTGATAATGATTTAATATGACAATGGTGATGATGACGATGATGATGACAATTATGATGATGATAATGGTGGTGGTAATGGTAGGATTGATGATGATAATGATGGTGATGAAAATTAGGAAGATGATAGATAATAATGATAATGGTGGTGGGAATGTTGATGATGATGGTGAAAATGGTGATGATGATAGTATTGATGACAATGGTAGAAATAATTATATTTATTATAATAATGATGCTAATGGCATAAATTGATGATATTGGTGATGACAGTGATGATGATGATGAATTACTGTCATTTCATTCTCATTTTGACCAATTATCAATATTGTCCTTAGAAAGCATATGTCGTCTACATTCATTCCCATGATCGGAGGATACATGTCAGAGGATGAGCTTAAACATCATGTCGATCATCAACTGTCACTTGAACAGAAAAAATACGAACCTGAAGAAGAACCAATAGCTGAAGAACAGGTAAATTTGCTTGGATTCAATCGGCTGATAAAAGTGAAACGATGTTTTTAAAATGAAGTAAACTTGACGTAATGCATATCAATATGTCTTGTTTGTTTGTTTCGTAGGAGAAATCAAAGAAAAAGAAAGTCAAGTTCAAAAAGAACAAGAACATAAGCAGTGATGAGGAAGATGAAAAGGATGAAAAGAGAAGAGAATACAGAGAAGGGGTATGTTGTTTCATGCTTTCTGGGACAAAAAATAGTAACTTATTTAACTTATTTAAGTAATTTGTTATTATAACTTCCGCAAACAAACATCTATCATACCAGATCAGCACACTTGCTAACTGATATTCTGATTAAAAAAAATCATGAAAAGTTTTGCACTGCATAGTTTCTTATGAAAATTCTCTTACGACAAAAGTTCCATTTGCTACAGGCCTTTTCTGAATTTGATAAACATGATGCATTGTGGTCTAGCTTGGGTACAAACAACACCATATAAGGCATGGTGAATAAAAGATGTTTGTACCCAAGCTAGACCACAATGCATCATATTTATCGAACTCAGTAAAGGTCTATGTTCGAGTAGATCTTAAATCTTGTAATGGTAGTGGTTAGTGATTTGAATTAGCTCAGGGTTCAAAGAGACAGACCATAGGGTTCCATGTGGTTCCAGATATAGGCCACTTGTACATGATGTCAGAGATAGCTTAATTTGGAGGACAAAACAAAAGAATTTCAATCTCCTGAGAATTAGAACCTATTGTTTTGCCCTCCAAATTGAGCTGCATTTCTATAATGTATAAATAGGTTCAGCAGGTGATTTCTGGTTTCAACCTTTTTTTCATTTCTTTCTTTTTCCAAAAATCGACCAGTGATTTCCAAACTTTGAGAAAAACCAACATTTTCTGTGTTACACCCATTTTCATAATTACACAACCAACACAGTCCAAGACTTCTGGGTTTTTGGCTGCTACCAATCAAAAGTTTATTAGCTCAGATCATAGAAAATTTTATTGATGGAACCCAAATTCCAGACGACTCGGATTGTAGCTAGTTTTCTGGGTCCTGTAACTATGAAAATGGGTGTAAAAATTCACCTCTACTTTACACCTTTATCTGTCTATCTATTAGTTACGTGACCGCATGCTTGAAGATCTTGAGTTGCTCAGGGACTATTACAAAAGGATTTATAAAAGAGCTTTGAAAGAAAAAGTCTCCAACCAGCACAGAGAGTTCAAAACAAGGGATGAGAAAGCACTAGCAAAAGAAAGACAGCAGAGAGAAAAAGAGGTAGGTCATAAATGATTTTCTAAACTTTCAGAAAGTCATCTGCTCTCTTTTCCTCTCTTTACCATGGACAAAGCGCAAACCTATTACAGCAACAAAGTCACAAGTGGATGACTTGTTTCCATTGCAGGGATTTTTCCATGAAATGTGTTGCACTCTTGACCCACATTTTTTGTAAAAATCTATTGTTTTCCAGGAAAAAGATAGACACAGAGTTGTTGTAAGACTTCCTAAATCCAAGGTACTGAATGACCAGACCTACAAAGAAGATATACAAGAAACTGTTTATCATAAAGTAAGTAATAAATTTTGTGATGAGTGATGATGATGATGATGATGATGGTGGTGTTGGTGTTGATTATGGTTTTGATGATGATGATGAAGTTGGGGATGGTGATGAAGATGATGGTGATGGTGTTGATGATGATGGTGGTGGTGGTGGCAGCAGTGGTGGTGGCAGCAGTGGCAGTGGTGGTGGCGGTGGTGGCATTGGTGGTGGCAGCGGTGGCAGTGGTGGTGGCGGCGGTGGCAGTGTAGGTGGCTGCGGTGGCAGTGGTGGTGATGGTAGTGATCCTTATGTACATATCTAAACCCACTTCTATTCTCATTCGTTACCAGATCATTAGACTAGAGCATCAGCTCAAGAAACAAGGCTACCTGTGTAAAGTCTCTGAGATCAAAGCCTTCTGGGACTTCATTCTGGTTCCAGGCAACCTGGAAGAAGTGGTGGAAAAAGGTAGCAGTAAACAGTTATCCCCCTCCCTCACAACCCCCCCCCCCCCTCCTTCTCCCTCCTATCACACAAGATTAATATATACACACACCCTAATATAGCGTACTTCCGAGATACCTTATTTACTCGTTTAAGCGCCGACCTCGATTAAGCGCCGACCTCGATTAAGCGCCGACCTCGATTAAGCGCCGACCTCGATTAAGCGCCGACCTCGATTAAGCCTGCATATGAGTGCAAAATATCAAAAACGCCACCTCAAATAAGCACTTCCCCGTATAAGCGCGGCAACCGAAACGCTAAAAATTTAAAGAACGCCGCGGGGTTTAAACGAGAAAATACAGTATGCTTCGTTTGTCATGCACAAAGGTTTCAATGTGAGGCTTCTTGCAAAATGTTCAGTGATTCGTGACGAGAGAAAAGAATAAACTTAATTTAGCGCAGAACCTCTACAGAAACCTTTGTGTGGAACCGGACTATCTTGACTACTATGCTATCCTCGTGATTAGCGTCATGAAGTTTTATTGAAGCCGTTTTGTTTCTTTTGCCATCCATAGGAAAGCTTAGCTGGGAAGACATTCTGCAGTACGAAAAAACCCACCGTGACACCCTGATGTCCAGTCCCGAGGAGACCCAACGCAAATGGACTAATAGTGATATCAACAAGATGATTGCTGATAACGCGCGTCCATCATGGCGCAGCAACAAGCATGCACGCTCTAACCTATTCACGGTAGGGTTACTCATTCTAGTCTAGCATGCACGCTCTAACCTATTCACGGTAGGGTTAATCATTCTAGTCTAGCATGCGCGCTCTAACCTATTCACGGTAGGGCTAATCATTCTAGTCTTCTTCCCCAAGCCCTCTTAATCTCCGGGCAATCTCGTACCTTGAACGCATGTTCCTCTTATTCCAACTTATTAATTTCCTATCTCTTTTCTTTTCAGCCATCGGCATTGACAGACATTTCGAGCAGTCAGAGCGGCCGGGAACAGTCCCCAGTGACGTCATTTCCTAGTAAACGGAAGTCTGTCACTAAAGCGCAGTCTGGCGTGGCTTTGACATTAGAACAAAAATTTCCAAAGGTTTGTGTACAAAAATATTTAAGAAAGGAATTCTTTTGATGCATTCAAAAAATTCCAGCAAAATAAGGCTTCCAACAGTAAAACTATCAAAACCTTGAAAATCTCCAGAGAGTTCTGTTAAAATGTCATTTATATGTCAAGGGATGAGCTATTCTTATCAGCAATAAAAATAGGTAGGAACTTCATGTGTCGTCATAGTATTATTCATAACAAGTTTGTGATCAATATAAACAGACGTACATGAAGTACCATCCAGCTACAGCCGCGCATGCGCAATCAAACGAGAATTTTAAGACCTCTAATAACGTGGCCTTTTGAATTGTGATGTTCATTACCAGTTGTCTTGTTTCATGATCAGGTCGAGTTTCCACCATTAGCCGCCTACAGACTAGTGTTTGGAGAACAGGAACCAGATCCAGAAGAGGTAACTACCTTTCGTTCTATACAGAATTTTTCGTGGTGTAGAGGCTTTGCACCATCACGTGATGGCAGCCATGACAGGAGGCACAACAAGAGAGCAGAGCTTCCCCCCCCCCCCCCCCTGGTAAACTGAATTCTTTCTCGAGTAAACCAGATTCATTTGTTCCTGCCTCCTGTCACCGGATGTTTCAAAGCCTCTATTGGATGTAGTGTAATAACGTGTGACGTAACAACTATGACATCCTCATTTGATGAACATTGATACCAAGCGCTGTGATTGGTTCAGTGATCACTTACGTACCGTGACCGCGCCATGTGCCATCATTATTATTTGTAATCAGATTGAAAGAGAATTAGAAATACAGAGGAAACAAGAAGCCAAGCGTGACACACGAGATAAACTCCTGACCATGTTCTCCCATGCGCTGGCCAACAGAGCAGCCACACAAAGGTATATAAACGCATTCAATAAACACCAGTCATAATAACCCGATTTCTTGTCCAGGGCCTGCGTTACTCAAGGTCAGCACCTCTTGTTTCTCATTGCTGACCATAAGAAATGCAGGCTCTGAAGACGAGATTGAGGAACAAAAATTGTGTCTGAGCATGCGCAATAAAACGAAGAAAACAAACTACGCATTCAATAAATACTCATTGGAAAATATCTCGGAAGTAGGCTCATTTGCGACGTAATTCGCAAACAGATGTTCAAATTTTGACAATCTTTTTCTAGGTTAATTGAGAGAAATGAAGAGTATGGTTTTAACCAACTCGTGGATACCTCTTCAGTTAAAGAACTTATGGTAAGTAGGGATGGGTTGATTGAGAGAGGTTTGGATCAATGGGTGGTGGGTGGATGGGTGGGATAATGGATGGATGGATTGATGGAGAGAGGGAGGGAGAAACGGATTGATGGATGGATGATCTTTATACAAGATAAAATTCTGTTTTCCATGCAGTACCATGAAAAAGAAAGAAAACCCAAACTAACGCTGACCATCAAGTCAATGCAGGCTCATGACAGATTATCATCACCGCCACACTTCATTAAGAAAAAAGGTAAAAGAAACGCAGCCTCGATTACCTAAGGGCTGTTAATCTTATCTTTCTGTTTAATAAAATCAGTATAATTTCAGTTATAATTTTCAACAATATTTTATGAATAGGTGGTTCCAAGAGAAGTAGTTCTAAAAAAATGGCGCGAAGTCCTTCACTAGAGGATGAAGCTAGTAGCACAGAAGGAGAGATGGTATTGTATAGAGGATATGAAAGGTTAGTCGAACTAGCTTTAAATCCTAAGATAGAGTGACAATAGATGTGGCCGTTATGTTATTTTTGCGTGTTAGCGTGTATCAACGCACACTCGAATTTACACATTTTTATTTGACGTGTCCTGCGACAAAGCCTTCGTTATGAACACACTTGACCCTCTCGAGTATGCGGAATTAGAATGACAGGTATCTGCGGTCAGGAGTACGTTTTTACGGAAAGGGCATTTGTGTGTTCCGAATGGCGATAGCTAGTTTGCTGCCTTGGGTTTTTTTAATACAGATTCATTCATACATATAAAGGCTACAATGTATCAAAAAAAGTTATTGCCAATAAATTTAGATGGCGGCCATGACATCACAAAGGCTATTTTCAAACGCGGTGCATTGTGGTCTAGAGCTTGGGTAGTGTTGTCCTTACCCAAGACAGACCATAATGCACCTTGTTTGTTGAATTCAGAAAAAGTTCGCGCCCGGCAAGCAGCTGTCATGACGTCTAGTCGGTTGATATCAATCAAATCCCAGTTATTTAATATTAAATTAATGATATCCAATTCCAAGATGGCGTCCATGACGTCATTATAATTACCGACTTCTTCCAACACACCGTTTGTCATTTATTTTTCGTTCTTTATTCTGAGCGAGGTAAAGCAAAAGTAAAAGAACTTGCGCCAAAACATTTAATTACTTGATTTATCATTTTTTTCATCACTGCACGGTATTGACATTTTGGTTTCCTGTTGTGGTTTCTCTTCCAGACTTCCACCGATCGCGGTGCCTTTGGCTTTGCACGTTCTGGAACAAACCAACCAAGTTAAGGTATCACAACTCCCGGGAGATTTCCTTTCTTTTCCTTGTTTAATTAACCAACTATTATCAAATTGTCAGCTTAGATTGCTTTTTTCATGAAAGAAAATTAAAACACAAGAAAACTAGGTTTTACGGGGGGAGGGGTGGTGGGGTGGTAGAATCCACAGGGTACCCACTGGCATTATAACCTCCAAGTGAAAATTCCGCTTCCAGCATTAACCTGACTAGAATTATGTTATAAAAGTGTCACCTTTAAGAAGGGGAATAGCTGAAAGTATGTTTGTGATAGTGTGTGTGTGTTGGGTTGGGGGAGAGGTTGGAATCCACAGGGAACCCAATCAGGATATCCGTATCTCCAAGTACAGTTGGGTCTCAGAAGGGTTGAAAACGGATTGCCTTTTACGTAAACCAGCTTTAGAGATTATGTTCTGATTCACTTTGAACCCTTGCAGGAAGCTAAAGGGCTTAGTACTCTGTGGGTGAATCCGTTCTAAGCAGCAAAGCTAAAGATTGTCCGGCCAATAGGTTGCCATAGCAACAATGATCTTGTCACGCGACAAGTTTTTCAATGAGGACTATCTGGCTGTTCTGGAAGTGGATTAAATGATGGCATTTATAAAGACTCCTGTCGAGGCTGGCATCGTTACCACGTGATGGACTCCGTTGCCAAGCAACTGTTCAAATGAACGAAATTTTACCATGGCAACATCTTTAATCCCAAGAGAAAAACGAGAGACACTATCTTCAAAAGGACAAGCAAATTTATCGTCTTAGTTATGGAAAGCAGAGTCTGTTTTCAAATGGTGGAGTTACAACGTTTCCAAACTCGTCCTGGTGGAAAGCCCCAAGAAAATAAGAAAATAAACAGGTTCCTAAGCTAGACTCTCGTATTTTTTTCACATTCCCCATGAATGCGTGTAATATCAGGCGAGTGATACTACTAAATTTTTCCCATAGAAATATTTATTAATGACTGTACAGATATATTTTGAGACCATCCAGCGAAACTTAAAAAAATATTTGAAGAATTATGTTTTTCTAGTAAAATAAAATAAAATTCACCGAGGATAAATGCATTTCATAATGTTGCGGTAAACAGATTATAGTTAAACATATTAACCAAGTTACATATAACAGTGATCTGCTTTGGCATAATAAATCAGACTTCGAGACGATAAATTTTTCAATGACCAAAAAGGTACGTGCCGCAATTCAAGACCGTTTCGATCCCTGACGTCACCCTTGCCAAGCCAAACCCAAGAGGTGGATAGCACGAAGCTAGCTGGGAGATGTAATTCAATTATATTCGCGCCTAGATGTCGATGTCCAGTAAATATTAAGCTGAGGTGTATTTAGAGGATGCGGTAGCTATTCATGAACAGTATTTTTTTTATTCTGAGGTTATTGGCGGGAAATGTGCGCAATCCTTCGCATCGTTTAAAAAAATATTGTGGTTTGGTTTCCATGGTTACAAGGAATTGTAACGGGACACTGAAATGGTTTTCTCTTTATCGTCAACCAGCAATTCAACCAAACCAATCGAAATGCGTTTCTTCATGCAGTTGAATTTACGGGTCCGGCCACAGCATAGCTTCCAAGAATTATCTGCCATCTGCCTTAGTTTTCCTAGTCTGTTTTGTAATTTTTTCTCAAATGGCGTCAAAATTCTTCATATTTTCATCAACTTGACCCCATGAAAGAACGACTAGTAGTGCTTAAATCACAAAGCCCTTAGGCTACTGTAATGGATATTTAGTCTATACATGCTCCTTAAAGCGATTTCACGGACACGAAAACCAATATGTGATACATGACCACAGATATGAGAAAACAGGAATTAAAGTGAACTTTTTCTATAATTCTAGTTCGACTAAGACTATTTATGGGGATAGAATTCCTTTTATAAATCCATGAAACAAGATCTGTTGTGGCCAATATGTTCGAAAACGACGCAAAAAAATCCTGATTTTATTGAATTAAGAGCAAAGTGTACTGTGGGGGGTGGGGTAGACAGACTGGGCTTTTTTTGGATCCGATTTGGCTTGTCTAAATGTCGAAACCTAAAACCTGGAATCCGTCAACAAGATTATTTCATTGAGGATCGACTGACATGATTTCAGTGCCATCAAACACTTGATTAAAACGATCGTGATGAGTTATCGAAAAACATATTAAATGTTTTGGCACAGTCCTTGTGCTCTAAGACAACTATTCTTGCCTTTATGAAAGAAGGGTTGACATTTTAATAAAACAGAGACATCTTTCATAAAATTTAATCTTACATTCCAACTTCATTAAAATGATTATTTGATTTATCCATTTTGTTGATGTTTTTCGGAAACGGAAACGGAAGTCACGAGGGATAAATATCCTTCCGATGATGTGCCGAAGTTTGACGGACAGTGTTTAGGAAAATTTTTCTGAAGCATGATTGGCTGACGACGAGTCGACGACTAATCTGCGCGTGCTCCGAAGTGGGTACAAAATCCTACGAAGAAGCTCCAAGGTAACAACAATGGCAATGAGTTTGGTGGAATCTTCTTCATGTTTAGTTTTCTCTGTAAGTGCTCCAAAAACAAATGAATATGTCTTCTCCAACACGACAAGTTAGCGTCAGAAGGCTTCCACCTTTACCCAACCAAGTTCAGATAAGGCCAATTCTGAAAGAAAACGCTGGAAATCTCGAAGACGGACTCTTGAGCAAAACTCGCCATTCGCGCGGTAAGTTTACATTTCTTTAAATTTGAAAATTGTCTACGTCCACTTAGGAAAACTTGTCGAAATAATACCTTATGTTTTAATTGTTATTTCTTCTTCGTTTGGTAAAAACGTCTTAGCTACGGGTTCTTTGCCAAAGGTTTTCATTGAGCTAAACTTTGTGACAAAATTTGAACACTTCAATGGAGATTTGCTTCAAAATGCAGGAGTAAATTTTCGATTTTTATGCAAATATTAAAACATCTCTGAATAGCAAATTACCCAAACTTCAACTTAAAAAGCCTTAAACAGCTGAAGGTTGGTCCAAACTCTTTCATCATTCAATATTTTCAGCTCCAGTCGAAACCCTTACGGAGGCCAAAAGTACGACGTTAGAAAAATAGTCTTTACTACAAACCAAAAGTTTTCTCGAAAACGTTTGTAAATGTGTAAATAGCTTTTTCTCCAAAACAAACAAATACACTTTTCTGTTAATTATTAGAATAATTTGGCTAGTGCTGACAGAAAAAGTGGTATTTTAAAAGATTTTATTCGTGAAGAAAGCTTTATGAATAGATTTTAGTTCTGAGGTTTCAAATTTCGGGATTATTTGACTTGAGTAATTTATGCAGACCGCTTTGTGGATGAAACTTGATATTTTCTCATTTAATTCTCATCTCTAAAATAATTGCGTAAAATATTACTGGTGGATCATAGAATTATATTATTTTCTAGCGTTATAGTATTGTTCATGGTCATCCAAAACGGTTGATTTAATAGTGAGTTTTTCCAAGAAATTTCAAATTATTTTATCAGTTTTTAAAACTGATCAGTTTTACCTTATTAAAAAAGTTAAGTTTAATTATGGTGCCGACTGCATCAAAAGAAAAGTTAGTTCTATAGCGAGTTAAAATTTAATTAGAAGCCGAAAAACTAAACATTTTAACGTTATCTTAGACAAAATTTGGGACCTCAACGGGAAAAAAAATGTGAACATTTTTGTATTTTTTTTTTTTTAATTTTGTTTCAGTTCCTTTGACGCCATTTATCTTTTTTCTGAAATAATGTCAGGATTTCTATCGCAATTTATTTTCTTTCATTCTAATTCAGTTATTTTTCTTCGTTCTTATCACAAGAAAGCCGGCTAATTTAAAAGTGTAAATAATTTTGATCACCCAGAATATTAAACCTACCATTGATTGATAATATTTTTTTTTTCTTTTTTCACATATTTTTTCACACTAAAATGTGAAAAACATCATTGATATCGTTATCTTTTTTTAAAATTCGTACTTTTTCTCTCTAAATTTTGAACTCAGAAAAAATCATTTGTTATTCAAGCTTTTGAGAAACTTTGGTTAATATTCGAATTTGTTTTTCTTTGTTAAATATATATATATGTAGGCAAGCACACAATTCTTTGACGTCACCCAGTCAATATACTAGATGACTGGAATCCTAATAACGCAGGCAATAAAAAAGCATATTAAAGTCTTAATATCGGTCCGCTAAAGGAAAAAGGTATTTCCTTTCCTTTAAGCTAAATGACTTGGAAGTCCTACGGATTTCTCATCAGACTAGACGACGATTTTTAATTTAAAAACTATTTAAAATCCTCGCTGTTTCTTTTGTTTGGTTATCCTTTCGCATTGTTTTTAAGCCTTTGCAGTTCTCACGGAGATTCATTACTTTAAAATTAGTATTTCATAATGGCGGTATAACACATGGGACAGAGTTAAGCCGAGATTGAATGCTATTTCGGATAAATAAAAGATTTTAATGAATGTATTGTTTGGTGCTCGCCTGGAAGGGATGGGGAGGGTGCTATCTTTTTCATCAAGGAGACAAAACTATTAATCATAACGGTCTCGTTTTTGTACTGTGCTTTTGACAAGTATTTAGCGATATTGATCTAGAAATGAGATTCTGGAATGATCGACGAAAGATGGGTTCAAGGAAATGAGTAAAAAAAAGGGGGTAAAAATGTAAAACCGTAGGAAAACGAGAATGGAATATAGAAAAATGAGATATCTTAGCATTTACATTAAAAAAGAAGAGGGTAATGTGGAAGGGAAAAGAGATACTATCAAAGAAAAGAAGAGAATTAATGAGAAAATGAAAGGAAACTGCTTATTTAATCAGTAAAGGTGCGTTTACGCTGGCGATTTTTTAGGTGATTTTTGTGGCGATTTCTGCGGCGGTTTTTGAAAATATAATAAATTCTGTCTTGTGCTTCTAGAAGACATTTGTCCAGTTAATCTTGGTGTCTGGAATAAAACTTGACAAATTAATCCTTTACCATATTTGACTATGACCAAAATCGCCGCAAAAATCGCACCTAAAATCGCAATTATCGCCAGTGTAAACAGGCCTTAAAATCGAAAATAAAAGTAGCGACACACCCGGAAAAAAACGAAAGAATAAAATAATATGGAAAAAGGCTAAAGTCGATTTAAAAAAAAAAAAAAACAACGATGAAACACAAAATTCAATACCAAAAATAATATCACTTAGTTGTTCGGCACTATTAACTCGTAACAAAGCTTTTAACTCCTTCATTAGACTTTCCACCAAGTTATTAAAGTAGTAAATACTGTTTGTCGTTTTGATTAAACTGTGACGAATTTTTAAGTGTTTTCCGCAATTTTTGGGTACAATGTAAGTGCAATTTAATGGCAAGAATTGAGCCGAGGAAACGGCACAGACAAAAAAATCAAAATACGCGGACTCTCCTCAGTTATTTGACAGAATAGGAAAAAGGAGAGAATAGAATTAATATGAAAAGGAAAAAAAGGGCTGTTTTTGTCGGGTGTGATTAAAAAGACGAGAGCTTACTTAAGAATTGTCTGGTATAAATTTTTATTTTCTACTTGTGCGGTTAGTTGATTTTAACTCTCAGTTGAATGGTAATATTTCAGTTTTTCGCGGTAGCGTGCAGTGTAATTTTCTGATTGGTTCAGAGAGGAAGCCATTTCAATGTCACGGCATGGAAGCCATTTAAAAGTCACGGCAGGTAGTTCGTCGTATAGAATCTGCAATGCGCTTTCGGGTTCAAAATATTTTATTGGGTATTGATTCCGATGTCGTTCTTGCCTTTCGATTGGTTTAGAGGGAGAAGCCATTTCAATGTCACGGCATGGAAGCCATTTAAAAGTCATGGCAGGTAGTTTTGTCATTTCCTTTCTCTTCCAGCTTCTTGCTCTTGTCATTTCGGTTCCCTTTCAGCTTCTTGTTCCTGTCAGTTTGCTGTTCCCTTTCAGCTCATCATTCCTCTTGCTCCTGTTTTTTCTGTTCACTTTAAGCTTCTTGCTTCCGTCTTTGCTGTTCCCTTTCGGGTTCAAGAAATTTAATTGGGTATTGATTAGGATGTCGTTCTTGCGTTTTGATTGGTTCATAGAGAAAGCCATTTTAATGTCACGGCATTGAAGCCACTTAAAAGTCATGGCAGATAATTCGCCGTATAGAATCTGCAATTTGCTTTGGGGTTCAAGAAATTTTATTGGGTATTGATTAGAGTGTCGTTCTTGCATTTCGATTGATTCTGAGAGGGAAGCCATTTCAATGTCACTGCATAGAAGCCATTTAAAAGTCATGGCAGGTAGTTCACCGTATACTTGCACAATAATCACACCGACGATTAGTTCTTCCTGGGTCACAAACTATCCCCCCCCCCCCCCCCTATATATCTACCTCTATTGTTGTTATTGTACTGGTTTCCTTGGTTACTGCTAGGACTAACAGAGCAACAAGTCAAAGACTACCTAACAGCAAACCCAAATGTACTAGATGAACTTGTACTGGAGGTAGCAAGCTGCGATCAAATCGAAAGATGGTTAATACGAAAAACACACTATCTACGAAAGATCGAAGGAGCTACTGAAGGTATATATAACATTTCCTGTATGCAAATAAGATTGTATAATTACGTCATTTCCGGTCTCGTATGACGTTTGGTTTTCTGTGTGTGTTGCTGATGCTTATGTTACACATGTGGCACCTTGCATCAGAACTTAGAACTTAGAACTACCTTACATCGAAAGCTTTCTTTTTATGCCTTTCAGTACTTGCAGCCAAAAACTAAGGTATTCTTTCATTGCACCCTTGTGTCCAACTAGCCCCACCTAAAGCTACTCCTATATCCTTTGGTAGCTATAGTCCCTTTCACAGTTCCCTGCGCCATCTTAATAAAAGATAGCTGTGTCTTTGCATCGAAGCGAGACGAACGGTGAGCTTGCAATGATAGAGACGTGAATAATTGTCCAAGGTGTTAAAAATTGTCTCTATCATTGCAAGCTCACCTCACATGTCTCGTTTGGATGCAAAGGCACGGCTACCTTTCAAGATGGCGCAGGGAACTGTGAAGGGGACTACTGGAAGTTAAAGGGCTTGAGACACTTTCCTCCTACCCAATCCTCCCTCTCCTCCACAGGAATCCCAAATCCTTAGTTATTTCCCACAGGAAGCCCAACTGGTATACATTTCTAATACCTTATTTTCTCATAGGCGTCAACACATCACTCTCACGATGGAAGGTACGTCGGTTTGAACACTCGTTCTTTCGTACAAGTCAATGAGGTGTGATTTAGATTTTTTATATATCAGTTCTGTGTACACTCCGACAAGCGCAAGATGCTTCAACAGTTAACCAAAGATATCCATCAGCAACCACAGAAAGCACGAGTGATGAACGAACTCGTCAAAAGTATTGCTGCGGGTAAGACATAAATGTATGACTATGAAAAAACTTGCGGCACGGACCGCGCCTTGCCGTGACCGTGTCTGTTTCCGTGCCTTGTATAAAAGCATTGGTGCCGTGTCCGCGCCGTATCCGTTACGTGTGCCGTGACTTTTCATACTCATACGAAATCTGCTCTACTGATGTAGCGTACCGTGACCGTGACGGTGCGGGTGTGTGAGAATTTTGACTCGATGATTATCGATCTCGCGCGCTGCAATTGGCTCATTCAGTCATGCAACTCTTATCCGACTGATCTTGGATGAACGTATCCCTTGAATATGTAAGTTAAACTTTCGCAAATTCCGCCGCCTTCTGTGTATCAAAACACTCCAGCGTGAGAAAAGAGAGGTCGACATAGGGCAAATCTAGTGCTAAGGGAAATGGTTTCGAAGACGATTGTTTTCCTCAAAATATGAATCAAAATAATAAATATTTTTCTTTCCTTCAAACAGCGACTCATGCTGATCGACATTCCTTGTATCTTGTTGATAAAAATGGAACGGTAAGTACCCGAATCTGAACCTCTGACAAAACTCCCCATTCATAGCTACTTCTTATCTCATGATCCCCTTTTCTCTTCTAATCCAGGATATCCATCTATATTCAGAATCAAAACCAAGGTATGTATTACTACTTAGAGATTAGAATGCAGATGAGGACCGCACATGAAAAAAAATTCTTTATATCGTTGTTACTTATTACGTCATAGCCGCCATATTGAATGAACCATTTTATCATCCAACATGGCCACCATATCTTTACGATAATTTCACTTTTTGTTTATTTTTCTTATTATTTCACTTTTTTTTTTGCCCTTTTATTTAATCATGACTAGGTGTCGTACTCTTTGTCGCCAACCCATCGGTAAAGGTTCTACTGTAGCAGCGTACGTGGCGGACAGCGGCGAGAGTGTCTTCACTAAAGATATCCTAGGGGTGAGAACACAGCGCAGCATTACTAACAACACTATGTAGAAGAATTGTACATGAAAATGTACCGTATCTCTCCCTGCAAAAATCGCGCAATATATTTTATGCGGAGAGCGGCGAGAGTGTCTTCACTAAAGATATCCTTGGGGTGAGAACACCTTGGAAAATGTTGCGCATAGCATTACTAACAACACTATGTAGAAGAATTGTACATGAAAATGTACCGGATCTCTTCCTGCAGCAAATTGCACAACAAATTTTATGCGTGCTAGTATGACGCTGCGAAAAATGAACACTACAGACATGTAGCGCGCTGCTAAGAAACTGATGCGCAGAAAATATTTGCGTCAAATCACACAGCATGCATGCTCTAGGTATGAATGGTCATTGCAGACGTGTAGCGTGCGACACACAGTTGCGGATTGTTATAAAAATGCTTGTCTTTTACGAGTGGTGTTTTTTTTAAAATTTTCATAAGGATTGTGAATTTGTATAACCGTTATACTTTGATCTCTTTGTTTAGGATGAAAGATTCCCTAAAGGGATTGGCATTGAAGGTATGATGAGTCAATGTGAGTCCACCTGTCTGTCTTTCTGTCTGTCTATCTGTCTTTCTGCCTGTCTGTCTGTCTGTCATTCTGTGTGTCTGTCTGTGTGTTTGTCTGTCTGTCCGTTTCTCTTTCTCTCTGTCCGTCTGTCTGTCTGTCTGCCTGTCTGTCTCAGACGAAAACGAATTTAGTTGTTAAAGTTTTGTCTGACCTATTTTTAGATAGTACTGCCCAGTCCGTTCTCTGCCAGCCTATCATCCAATCAGATGGCATTTTAGTAGGTAAGGTGATCATGTGATTTATCAAACGATTTGTAGACAATACACTACTGTTTTACCAACAGTACAGATGAAACAAGCTACATTTAATAAATAACCGTGTTTATTCTGAATGTAGGGGTTGTAGAGCTTGTCAAATCGTTAGGAAGTTCTCCTTTTCAAAAAGAAGATGAAGAGGTAGGAATACCTATTTATTCCTGTCTTGATACAATTACGAAAATTTTATTTTTGTTCAGAATATAACTTTTTAGCTTGGGCATAGTGTTTTCCCATTTCGGACCACGTGTCATTCTCCTGAGAATAAGATTCTTTGTTTGAGTTGTATCCATATTCATGTGTCTTCTCATTCGCAACCGTTAAACGAAGAAATGATACTCTAGGGCATGGTCTGAAATGGGAAAACATTACGCCAAAGATGAAAGGGTCTATTTCTGACACACATTGACCGGTCGGTTGTTCCTTCGGTCGGTTGGTTGGTTGGTCTAATGATCATTTTCTTTGTCTGGCCAGTTGGTCGGTTGTGTGTTCAGTTGGTCGGTTGTGTGGTCGGTTAGTAGGTAAACTCAGTCAATGATTCTTTTTGCTTTATTGCTGACTTTGCTGTGAACTCGTTTTGTCAAAATCCTTCATTCCTTGGTTAAATCACTTGATATCTCATTTTTCCTTTTTTTTTCTTTTTAACTATTTTAACTTTTATTTTCTATATCTGCCATTGCTAGATTTTAAACAGTTACTTGGTGTGGGGAAGTATAGCGATCCATCACGCTGAGGTGAGTCAGCCCGAGCGGTGATTATGAGGTTGTTTGCCAGAGTGGAAGTAATAATAATAAACGTTATTTTTATCCTGAATTTTGTCTTGTCTCTGATATTCAAGTCTAAAATTATGCTATAACAATTATTCACCTCATGTTTATTGAATATGGTGAATATTTACCTTGACTATGCCTCAGTAAATGTTCACCGATATTCACTTTGTTGTCTTCGGTGAATAATTGTTAAATAATTATTATTTTTGCTTTTCGTACCGTTGATTAATGCTGCATATTTTCTTATTGTGCTTAGATATCAAAGCAAATTCAAAAACAGAAGGATTTAAACAGTTTCTTATTGAATGTCGTCAGGTAAGTCTAACTTCAGCTTCCTCCTTGTAGTATAGACCCCTTACAGCACGTCGGAATGCAGCTCAATTTGGAGGACAAAACAATAGGTTCCAATTCTCAGGAGATTGAAATTCTTTTGTTTTGTCCTCCAAATTGAGCTGCTTTGACATCATGTGAAAGAGGTCTGTTGGATATGGGATTTGCTCAAATCAACTCAAACCTCTGCAACTTACTTGCCTGATCTCTATAATAAAAGTTATGCTTTTTTATTGTCTTTGCAGATCTATTTTCGATGAAATATGTACCATGGATGTAGTTATCGAGAAAATCATGGTAAGCTAAAGAGAGAATGCAAGAGAAAAAAGGAGGAAAGAAAAGAAGGAAGGAATCATGGAGGAAACGATTGAATGAACGAAAGCATAAAAAACTGGAGGCGAATCTCATTTATCACCAACCTCTCATTTCTCATTCCCAGGCTTTCGCAAAGAAATTGGTCAACGCGGATCGCTGTTCTCTGTTTTTACTCGACAACAAAACAAATGAACTTTACGCCAATCTGTTCGACCAAGGAGACGAGGACGGCACGGGATTCAAGTTCAAAAACGGACGAGAAATAAGGTAATTAAAATCCGAAAATTTTCCGAAGAACCGGCGCGAATCAACTTCCTCTGTAAGGATGGGGAAAAAAACACGGACACAAACAGCGCGCACTCAAAGTAGCGTATGCCCATGTGTGCACCTTCCCCTTATAAGATTTTGCTTAAATACACAGGGAGCCCACTCTTACAACCCATCTAAAGTTGCGTGACAGATGATTCTGCGCGCGTCGTCATTAATGTGAGCTTGGGCTACCTGTGGTCAGTCATCCACACATAATGAACATAGGTCAAGTAGGTCAAGTCTGTGTGTATAATGTATATTTTTGTGTTTCTCAGATTCGCAGCTACAAAAGGCATCGCTGGTTACGTAGCTTCCAAGGGGATGATACTGAACATACGCGATGCTTACAGAGATCACCGCTTCAACAGAGAAGTAGACATGAAGACTGGCTACACTACAAGAAATATACTGTGTGTTCCCGTCAGGTGTAAAGGATGGTATGGAAACGTAATATGATGATGATGATGACGATGATGATGATGATGACAGTGATGATGATGATGATGATGACGATGATGATGATGATGATGACAGTGATGATGATGACGATGATGATGATGATGACAGTGATGATGATGATGACGATGATGATGACGATGATGATGATGATGATGATGATGACAGTACAGATGCATGATGATGATGATGATGACGATGATGATGACGATGATGATGATGATGACAGTGATGATGATGATGATGACAGTGATGATGATGACAGTGATGATGATGATGATGATGATAGTGATGATGATGACGATGATGATGATGATGACAGGGATAATCATGATGATGACAGTAATGATAATCATGATGATAGTGATGATGATATTGATGATGATGATGACAGTGATGATGATGATGTATGATGATAATGGTGATGATGATGATGATGATAGTGTTGATGATGATAGTGATGATGACGATGAGGAATGATGAAGCATGATGATGATGTTGATAGAAATAAGACTTAATATTATGGAAGGTGCCGTGACCGTGCCGGTACCGTATGCGAGCATTTTCATTGGCTCAGCAGCAATCTCTATTTGCAACATTTTCAACTTTCTGTTTAATTATTTCGATGCGTCAGTCATTTTCATTGTACCTAAAATATCTGTGTTTGTAGCTTGTTTCTGTAGTTCTAAATGAGGTTATTCATTCATTCTATTTAGTGTTATTGGTGTAGTCCAGATGGTCAACAGTTACAGGGGATTCTTTTCGACTGAAGGTAACACGATTTCCAATCCTAAATCCGTTATAACTTCTTCAATCTGACTTCTTTCACAAGACTTCCCTCTGCCTTCAATCCTTCAGCCTTAGACTCGTGTCTTCAAATTCGTTTCGGCACTTACAGATCTGTGTGAATTTGAAAATAAGAGCTTTCAGATTTGTGTCAGCGCCGACATAAATCTAAAAACGCCGACAAGAAAGAAATCACAAGCAAGTGCTTTGTATAGGTAAACCAAGATGGCGGTAATGACGTCATGTGCACCTAAGAATATCCTATCTCTCTGTCTCTCTCTCACACTCCCTGTTTTTCTCCTTGAGGTTAAACCCCATTCAGTGTAGGGCGTTCCTTATCCTTTTTCCTACATATTCTTCCTATTTTATAACCTGACATTCTATTATGATCTTCAGACGCGCAATCGTTTGAAATGTTCGCAGGATACTGTGGATTAGCTTTACATTACAGTCAGGTAAATCAAATATTTTGTGAGATAAACTAAGCTGGACAAGTCATCTCAAGTGCACATGCGCTTTTGAGATGACCCTTAGTAGTTCATTGTTTTTGGACAAGAATGATGTTCCAATCGATAGATTCTTCATTTTATCTGCCTTTTTTCAGGTCTACAACAGTTTATCCCGTGCTCAACAAAAGCACCAGGTTGCGTTAGAAGTCCTAACATACCACTGCCGTGGATCAGACAAAGAAATCGAGGAATATGTCATTGGTTCTCAACTGGTCATAGTCCCTCCTGACTTTTACAGGTATGTTGAGTCTAGTTGCTGTTACATGTATGGTCATGTGCTCTACATAACGAGTAATCTCTGCCCAGCCCAGCCCTGACTCTCTAAATGGTCTATTGGATGTCGCCAATCCATTCCCGTGTCTATTTATCAAGTGTTCTTGCCACTTTATAACAATGTCTTCTTGATTTCTTTAGCTGGGACTTCGACGTCTACCAGGATTACGATCTACTCACCAAATATTTCATTCACATGACACAGGACTTTTTTGAGGCATGCCAAGTCAAGTGAGTAAAGGGGTTAAAAATGGTCACCTGTCAGTGTGAACGTCCGGTCACTAGGTTAAGAGAGGTGGTGGTTGTTCAAGATGGATGATTGCTAATAAACAATTATTGGATGAGGTTGAGCATGATATCGTAAATTATCAAGACCAAGGCCGTGGTATCTGCCGAAGCCGTAGGCTGAGGCGGATAAAACGGCCGAGGTCTTGATATTTACGATATTATGCGAAAACCGAATTCGATAATTGTTTTATTATACATTTTGTAAACTAAGAATAAAGATTTAATTCTGCTTTCGAAAAAATAGCGTATTTCCATTTTCATAGTTGTGAACTTTGAACTCGACATGATAAATGTATTATCTGTAGGTGAAACCTACAGATAATACATTTATCATGTCGAGTTCACACGATATCAGGAATTGGCTGAGGGCTCTCGGCCAATCAGAAGCGAGATAGTGAGTAAAATGTATAATAATCCAAATTGTCGGATAATGGTCTGATCATGTCCGGATAATGGTCTGATCATGGTCGGATAAGGGTTGGATCATGTCCGGATAATGGTCGGGTCTTGATCGGGTCATGTACTGAGCATGGTCGGAGCATGGTCGGAGCATGGTCGGAGCATGTCCGGATAATGGTCGGATCTCATTCTATACTTTATTATTTTCAGAGTGGAGCTCGACACCATTGCTCGTTTTACCATCATGGTTCGCAAGTGTTACCGAGACATTCCCTATCATAACTGGGCCCACGCCTTCTCAGTTTCACACAGTATCTACATCCTTCTACGGAAAAACGAGAATCTCACACCTTTCGAGGTAAAACACTACAAATTTGAACACAGGGAGCCCAAGCTAGGTTTTTTTGTTAAATATATATTTATTTTGTGTATTGTTCTTAGCATAGGCCGAATTTTTAGTGCTAAGAGCCTTTAAACAAAAAAATACTTTATTATACCAATTTTCATAGACCAAATTCTCTTTTGCTATTATTTATTCCTTGCCGGAACGGCACGTGCACGAACACGTGATACAAATTTGCACACGTCTCCACCCCTACAGAGGACGACAATGTAGAATCTAACATACGAATCTAATAAATAAATATAAATCTGACAAAAAATACGAATCATATGCTGATAAGGAAAAACGTATCTGACAAAGAATAGAAATGCCCTGACTTAGGCCAGAGGTTGTTCCAGGATATCGATAAAGTTGATGTCTTTTTTTTCGTTATTCTTTTTTAATAGAAACTCTCTCTCTACATCGCCGGGATCTGCCATGACGTTGACCACCGTGGGAAAAACAACGCATTCATGCTTCAAAGTAAGACCCCTTTAGCCAACCTATACACCACGTCTACTATGGAATGGCATCACTTCCATCAGGGCGTCTTCATCTTAGAGGTAAAAAAAAATTTTCTCGTGCTTCTCAGAAAAGCATGGGTGGGGTAACGGTGGGAGCGTCTCGTCTCGTCTCTCACCAAGGCGACACCGGGTTCGAGTCCCGTCGGGCTCGCTGTCGTATGTGAGTAGACTTGTTTGTTGGTTCTCTACTGTGCTTCGAGGTTTTTCCCGGGTTCTCCTGGTTTTCCTCCCTTCGCAAACATCAACTCTTAAATTCCAATTTTAATGCATTGGAAGAAGAGCCACTCTATCTGCATGCCACACATGCTGAACATTTTCATTTTTTTTTTTAGTGTCTCAGATGTTATCATTTATTTTGTTTTATATTATTTCATTTCATTTCATTTCGTCTTATTTTCATCTTTATCTTCATCTTCATCTTCATTTCTTTTAGAACGAAGGACACAACGTCTTTGGTCAACTGAATTCAGATGATTATCGAAGCGTAAGTATTAAGCAACAAGTAACAACAATTATCTTTTAAGGCTTTGTTTTTACTCGCCACTCATTATTTGCTTATGCCTTTTCAGGTTCTTGAAGGAATCCAAGAGGCCATTCTCGCCACGGATCTGGCCCAGTTTTTTGGCACTAAAAGTGACCTGGAAAACATCCATCAAAACAAATCCTTTGACTGGAAGATAGAAGAGCACAGGTCAATACTGAATCTGTTTCTCTTATAGAGCATTTCGTATACCATACGTGCCTTACCGTGACCGTGCCGGTGCTTTTCCGAGTATCTGATTGGATAAAGAGTAGCCTCGCGCAATCTGATTGGTTCCAAAGACGTGCTGTGACAGTGACCATACCGAATTCGTTTCACAGGCCCACGAAATCAACTCTATGCTTTTGCGCTTTTCACACCAAACACATTCGCTTTATATTAGTTTTATCCACGAGAAACCTTTATTTTACATAATTGTCTTTTTTTATTACAGAAGTTTGATTCGTCGCTTGATAATGACAGCATGTGACCTTTGTACCTCGTCGAAACCTTGGCACGTTCAGAAAAAAGCTGTTAAGTTGGTATTTGAGGAGTTTTATACTCAGGTACGTTTAAAAATGCGGGCATCAAAGACGTGCATCTTGTCGAACAACTCTGCTATGAAGGTGCAGATCCACGATGCGACTTTTATCTTGCGACGTTGCATGCGACGTCGCCAAAATTAGATCACACCGTGTGACCAACCGTGCGACGTTGTGTTCACACGGTGAGGTTCGTTCCGCGCGACGTCGCAAAAGTAGAACTCGTTTCTACTATTTGCGACGTCGTTGGTGACGTCACACGGGTGGTCACACGGCGGATCTCTAATTTTTGCAACGTCGCACACAACGTCGCATGAAAAATTGCATCGTGTGTTTGCGCCGTAAATGGCAGAGCTAAGGTTAGGTGCACGTTTTTGGGGGAGGGGAGAGTGGGGTGAGTTGTTGGAGTTAGTGGGGTGACTTACCCCCAACCCCTACGTGTCATTAAATTGAGGACTGATCATAATTATTGCTTGCAGGGTGACGAAGAAAAACAGAAAGGAGTCGACCCGTTACCGATGATGGATCGCACAAAGAAGAAAGAGCTCCCTCAAAATCAGGTGAGTCGCGGAACGTTTGTACAACGGCGTGACATACAATATTTGTCCAAGCAGCATGATAAAAAATTATTATTATCACATTTGATGTCCATCACAGCGTTTCATCAGATCATGGCATGCAAGCAAGGACATCTTGAACATGCACAATGTCACACTGCATGCGACTGATTTCAATGTTACGGCATACTGTACCATGATGTACGTGCTGTAAGCCAGTGCCATACGTTTACCACTCATACGATAACCATTCTTATGGGAAGACATTTCAATGTTACAGCATACTGGACCATGTACGTGCTGTAAGCCAGTACTGTACTTTTCCCACTCATACGATAACCATTCTTATGGGAAGACATTTCAATGTTACAGCATACTGGACCATGTACGTGCTGTAAGCCAGTACTGTACTTTTCCCACTCATACGATAACCATTCTTATGGGAAGACATTTCAATGTTACGGCATATTGTACCATGTACGTGCTGTAAGCCAGTACCATACGTTTACCACTCATACGATAACCATTCTTATGGGAAGACATTTCAATGTTACAGTATGCTGTACTATGTACGTGCTGTAAGCCAGTATCATACGTTTACCACTCATACGATAACCATTCTTATGGGAAGACATTTCAATGTTACAGTATGCTGTACCATGTACGTGCTGTAAGCCAGTACCGTACGTTTCCCACTTATACAATAACCATTCTTATGGGAAGACATTTCAATGTTACAGTATGCTGTACCATGTACGTGCTGTAAGCCAGTACCGTACGTTTCCCACTCATACAAAAAATGTAATATACCAACCACACGGTATCATAGCCATAACACATTTCATGCTGGTATGACTCATATGAACAATGGGAAGCCATTTCAATGTCATACCATCTGTATGTTGTAAATTACCAAACATGTCCCCGCACATGAAAACCTCTTGTATATCCAAAGAATACTTATTTTGTTCCTCATTTCTTGGAATGTTTTACTTTTCTAGGTGGGATTTCTCAAAGGTATCGTCAAGCCATGTTTTATGTTGCTGAAATGTTACATCAACGACATGGAACACCTGATGTACAATATTGAGTAAGTGGCAAAGCGTTTCCCAGATTTTAATTTACAGCTCTTTTTATATTCCTGTAACCTACTGAATCCAGACGTCTGGCATTTTGGCTTCCATCAATCAAACTTACAATGGGCCGAGTTCATAGCGCTTTCCATGGATGATGCATTATGGGATTGAAATGCGGACAAGCCAAGCCGAAAACACATGCTATTATGCTGCAACAATGTTTTCTTGTCTTGTTGTTTCTAATTCGAGGGAAAACTATGGTTTTTGACTGATATTGATCTTTTTTTTCCCCTGTAAACTAAGTCTTTTTTACCATGTTTGTCCGCATTTCGATCCCACAATGCTTTGCAATATCTATTTTTAGTAACCGTGAAAAATGCTATTCCAATCGAATGATAAGGAAGTTCCAGCCATTTTCACATGGGAATTTCTTTATAAGCCAATTCACAGTTTAAGAATCGTTATCATTGCGCATGCGATTTTATCCTGAATTTCTCACCTTCTTTTGTTTAATTAAAAACAAAAGGTTTAAACAAAAGGTGAGAAATTCGGGATAAAATCGCATGCGCACTGAAGACGATTCTTAAACTGTGAATTGGCTTATTGCTCAAGATCAGAATGAACTCTGCCTGTTGAAAATTTGATTGACAGAAGACAAAACGCCAGTCAATATTTCCATATTTCTGTAAACTACTGGAGTCCGTAGGTAGCAGAAATATGATAAGTTGGTAGCTCCTTCAACTAACGCCTGGGAGCTAACTGAATATACACGTTTGACCACACTCCACCCCTACGGTTGCCCATGGGTCCAACTACAGTCCACTAGCATAGTAAGAGGCCACATCCATTCTTAACTATCGTCATATTTATATCTATCAGAAACAACTTAGCCCAATGGGAGAAGATTGACGTACGTCAGAGATCACAAACTGGATTACTCATACCAGAAGAAGAAAGAATCCAGCGCTCATTATCCTTCATTGATTATTAAGATATTATATATTAGAACCATTTTTATAACCTTGTACATTATCCAAAAGACCTGATCATTTAAAAAAATGTTCCCAGAAGAGAAATCATTGTAAAACTTTTGTATAAAAAGCTGCACAAATCGAGTAAAGATATTTTATTTTTCTAAATTCGTTTGTATTTGTATGTCTTTGACTTCATCGTAATTTTCACCAGTCTTAAGAGGTGGAGTAACATTTTAATATTTTTTAAGAGTTACTGCAATTCTCAATATTCTGCGAACTCAGACATTTCAATGGCTTGTTGTGAAATTGGTTTTGAAATTGGAACCTTTTATATTTTTGACTGGTGGCAGTGAAAAACCAAATTCCAACAGGCAACTCGCATGTACCAAGTTCACAAGAATCGCAATAAAAGTACAAAAGCATTAATCATAAATAGAGGTTATATGAAAAGTTGTGTACTAATTTTTACAAATCATACCTATTTTGACAACCCTGAGCAATACCAATAATTTAATCTAATTTAAAAATTACAAAAAATATATAAAATGAAGCAGAAAATTTAAAGTATTAATGTAGTGAAAATTCGAAGATTTAAATTTCAAATCTTTTGCAAGACAGTGAAAACTTTTTTGTATGTCATGATTATTATTATGATAATAGTATAAGCATTTTGATTACATACTCATTAATTTAATAACTTGTCATTGGCTTATTAGTTGCCGCTAACTCTGTACTGTTACCTTACTGTAACTGTTAAATAATCTTTATTACCTCAGTAAATTTGGGTGTAATGTTATCCCATTTCAGACCACATCAGATTGACTTGCATCTATGTTGACCTACTAAACATGTACCTAGTTAACAAATGAAACTGCTTTTTCCATGCTCTGTACAGTAATAAAGCATGCAGGAAGTGATGTAAGAAAAAAAGAAGTGTGAAAAGAAACATGAGCCATGGATAAGTGCTCCTCGTTTTGGCACTTTGCAAGTGAATTACTGAACGAAGTATGGAAAAAAAATTTCTCTGCAACTGTCCTGCAACAGGAGTTGCAAGAGGGTTTACACTGTGCAACAGGAGTTGCAAGAGGGTTTACACTGTGCAACAGGAGTTGCAAGAGGGTTTACACTGTGCAACAGGAGTTGCAAGAGGGTTTACGCTGTGCAACAGGAGTTGCAAGAGGGTTTACACTGTGCAACAGGAGTTGCAAGAGGGTTTACACTGTGCAACAGGAGTTGCAAGAGGGTTTACGCTGTGCAACAGGAGTTGCAAGAGGGTTTACGCTGTGCAACAGGAGTTGCAAGAGGGTTTACGCTGTGCAACAGGAGTTGCAAGAGGGTTTACACTGTGCAACAGGAGTTGCAAGAGGGTTTACGCTGTGCAACAGGAGTTGCAAGAGGGTTTACGCTGTGCAACAGGAGTTGCAAGAGGGTTTACACTGTGCAACAGGAGTTGCAAGAGGGTTTACGCTGTGCAACAGGAGTTGCAAGAGGGTTTACGCTGTGCAACAGGAGTTGCAAGAGGGTTTACGCTGTGCAACAGGAGTTGCAAGAGGGTTTACGCTGTGCAACAGGAGTTGCAAGAGGGTTTACACTGTGCAACAGGAGTTGCAAGAGGGTTTACGCTGTGCAACAGGAGTTGCAAGAGGGTTTACGCTGTGCAACAGGAGTTGCAAGAGGGTTTACACTGTGCAACAGGAGTTGCAAGAGGGTTTACGCTGTGCAACAGGAGTTGCAAGAGGGTTTACGCTGTGCAACAGGAGTTGCAAGAGGGTTTACGCTGTGCAACAGGAGTTGCAAGAGGGTTTACGCTGTGCAACAGGAGTTGCAAGAGGGTTTACGCTGTGCAACAGGAGTTGCAAGAGGGTTTACGCTGTGCAACAGGAGTTGCAAGAGGGTTTACGCTGTGCAACAGGGATGCAAGAGGGTTTACACTGTGCAACAGGAGTTGCAAGAGGGTTTACGCTGTGCAACAGGAGTTGCAAGAGGGTTTACACTGTGCAACAGGAGTTGCAAGAGGGTTTACGCTGTGCAACAGGAGTTGCAAGAGGGTTTACGCTGTGCAACAGGAGTTGCAAGAGGGTTTACGCTGTGCAACAGGAGTTGCAAGAGGGTTTACGCTGTGCAACAGGAGTTGCAAGAGGGTTTACGCTGTGCAACAGGAGTTGCAAGAGGGTTTACGCTGTGCAACAGGAGTTGCAAGAGGGTTTACGCTGTGCAACAGGAGTTGCAAGAGGGTTTACGCTGTGCAACAGGAGTTGCAAGAGGGTTTACGCTGTGCAACAGGAGTTGCAAGAGGGTTTACGCTGTGCAACAGGAGTTGCAAGAGGGTTTACGCTGTGCAACAGGAGTTGCAAGAGGGTTTACGCTGTGCAACAGGAGTTGCAAGAGGGTTTACGCTGTGCAACAGGAGTTGCAAGAGGGTTTACGCTGTGCAACAGGAGTTGCAAGAGGGTTTACGCTGTGCAACAGGAGTTGCAAGAGGGTTTACGCTGTGCAACAGGGATGCAAGAGGGTTTACGCTGTGCAACAGGGATGCAAGAGGGTTTACGCTGTGCAACAGGGATGCAAGAGGGTTTACGCTGTGCAACAGGGATGCAAGAGGGTTTACGCTGTGCAACAGGGATGCAAGAGGGTTTACGCTGTGCAACAGGAGTTGCAAGAGGGTTTACACTGTGCAACAGGAGTTGCAAGAGGGTTTACGCTGTGCAACAGGGATGCAAGAGGGTTTACGCTGTGCAACAGGAGTTGCAAGAGGGTTTACACTGTGCAACAGGAGTTGCAAGAGGGTTTACGCTGTGCAACAGGAGTTGCAAGAGGGTTTACGCTGTGCAACAGGGATGCAAGAGGGTTTACGCTGTGCAACAGGAGTTGCAAGAGGGTTTACACTGTGCAACAGGAGTTGCAAGAGGGTTTACGCTGTGCAACAGGAGTTGCAAGAGGGTTTACGCTGTGCAACAGGAGTTGCAAGAGGGTTTACGCTGTGCAACAGGAGTTGCAAGAGGGTTTACGCTGTGCAACAGGAGTTGCAAGAGGGTTTACGCTGTGCAACAGGGATGCAAGAGGGTTTACGCTGTGCAACAGGAGTTGCAAGAGGGTTTACACTGTGCAACAGGAGTTGCAAGAGGGTTTACGCTGTGCAACAGGAGTTGCAAGAGGGTTTACGCTGTGCAACAGGAGTTGCAAGAGGGTTTACGCTGTGCAACAGGAGTTGCAAGAGGGTTTACGCTGTGCAACAGGAGTTGCAAGAGGGTTTACGCTGTGCAACAGGGATGCAAGAGGGTTTACACTGTGCAACAGGAGTTGCAAGAGGGTTTACACTGTGCAACAGGAGTTGCAAGAGGGTTTACGCTGTGCAACAGGGATGCAAGAGGGTTTACACTGTGCAACAGGAGTTGCAAGAGGGTTTACACTGTGCAACAGGAGTTGCAAGAGGGTTTATGCTGTGCAACAGGAGTTGCAAGAGGGTTTACACTGTGCAACAGGAGTTGCAAGAGGGTTTACGCTGTGCAACAGGAGTTGCAAGAGGGTTTACACTGTGCAACAGGAGTTGCAAGAGGGTTTACGCTGTGCAACAGGAGTTGCAAGAGGGTTTACGCTGTGCAACAGGAGTTGCAAGAGGGTTTACGCTGTGCAACAGGAGTTGCAAGAGGGTTTACGCTGTGCAACAGGAGTTGCAAGAGGGTTTACGCTGTGCAACAGGAGTTGCAAGAGGGTTTACGCTGTGCAACAGGAGTTGCAAGAGGGTTTACGCTGTGCAACAGGGATGCAAGAGGGTTTACGCTGTGCAACAGGAGTTGCAAGAGGGTTTACACTGTGCAACAGGAGTTGCAAGAGGGTTTACGCTGTGCAACAGGAGTTGCAAGAGGGTTTACGCTGTGCAACAGGAGTTGCAAGAGGGTTTACGCTGTGCAACAGGAGTTGCAAGAGGGTTTACGCTGTGCAACAGGAGTTGCAAGAGGGTTTACGCTGTGCAACAGGGATGCAAGAGGGTTTACACTGTGCAACAGGAGTTGCAAGAGGGTTTACACTGTGCAACAGGAGTTGCAAGAGGGTTTACGCTGTGCAACAGGGATGCAAGAGGGTTTACACTGTGCAACAGGAGTTGCAAGAGGGTTTACACTGTGCAACAGGAGTTGCAAGAGGGTTTATGCTGTGCAACAGGAGTTGCAAGAGGGTTTACACTGTGCAACAGGAGTTGCAAGAGGGTTTACGCTGTGCAACAGGAGTTGCAAGAGGGTTTACACTGTGCAACAGGAGTTGCAAGAGGGTTTACGCTGTGCAACAGGAGTTGCAAGAGGGTTTACGCTGTGCAACAGGAGTTGCAAGAGGGTTTACGCTGTGCAACAGGAGTTGCAAGAGGGTTTACGCTGTGCAACAGGAGTTGCAAGAGGGTTTACGCTGTGCAACAGGAGTTGCAAGAGGGTTTACGCTGTGCAACAGGAGTTGCAAGAGGGTTTACGCTGTGCAACAGGAGTTGCAAGAGGGTTTACGCTGTGCAACAGGAGTTGCAAGAGGGTTTACGCTGTGCAACAGGAGTTGCAAGAGGGTTTACGCTGTGCAACAGGAGTTGCAAGAGGGTTTACGCTGTGCAACAGGAGTTGCAAGAGGGTTTACGCTGTGCAACAGGAGTTGCAAGAGGGTTTACGCTGTGCAACAGGAGTTGCAAGAGGGTTTACGCTGTGCAACAGGAGTTGCAAGAGGGTTTACGCTGTGCAACAGGAGTTGCAAGAGGGTTTACGCTGTGCAACAGGAGTTGCAAGAGGGTTTACGCTGTGCAACAGGGATGCAAGAGGGTTTACGCTGTGCAACAGGAGTTGCAAGAGGGTTTACGCTGTGCAACAGGGATGCAAGAGGGTTTACGCTGTGCAACAGGAGTTGCAAGAGGGTTTACGCTGTGCAACAGGGATGCAAGAGGGTTTACGCTGTGCAACAGGGATGCAAGAGGGTTTACGCTGTGCAACAGGGATGCAAGAGGGTTTACGCTGTGCAACAGGGATGCAAGAGGGTTTACGCTGTGCAACAGGAGTTGCAAGAGGGTTTACGCTGTGCAACAGGGATGCAAGAGGGTTTACGCTGTGCAACAGGGATGCAAGAGGGTTTACGCTGTGCAACAGGGATGCAAGAGGGTTTACGCTGTGCAACAGGGATGCAAGAGGGTTTACACTGTGCAACAGGAGTTGCAAGAGGGTTTACACTGTGCAACAGGAGTTGCAAGAGGGTTTACGCTGTGCAACAGGGATGCAAGAGGGTTTACGCTGTGCAACAGGGATGCAAGAGGGTTTACGCTGTGCAACAGGGATGCAAGAGGGTTTACGCTGTGCAACAGGAGTTGCAAGAGGGTTTACGCTGTGCAACAGGGATGCAAGAGGGTTTACGCTGTGCAACAGGGATGCAAGAGGGTTTACGCTGTGCAACAGGGATGCAAGAGGGTTTACGCTGTGCAACAGGGATGCAAGAGGGTTTACACTGTGCAACAGGAGTTGCAAGAGGGTTTACACTGTGCAACAGGAGTTGCAAGAGGGTTTACGCTGTGCAACAGGGATGCAAGAGGGTTTACGCTGTGCAACAGGGATGCAAGAGGGTTTACGCTGTGCAACAGGGATGCAAGAGGGTTTACGCTGTGCAACAGGGATGCAAGAGGGTTTACGCTGTGCAACAGGAGTTGCAATCTAATTGTTAAAAGTAGAAATGTATTTTACTTTTTGCATTGATTGCTGCAACTTGTCTCGTAACATTTTTCAAATTACTCTATAGGTTAGACGCCGCACTATTCCATGCAGCTTGTGTCACAATGCCATTGTGAGACAAGTTGCAGCTCCTTTTTGCAAAGTTTGTTGTGTGTGCAGATGGCATCAGCAACTGTGGTCCATCCACTAACATAGCACAGTTCTCAACCGATCAGAGTGTGTGTACTATCTAAGCTATATAATAATCGTAAATAAAGAAATAATACTCAAGGGAATAACATGTGGTCTGAAATGAGAAAATATTACACCTGTGATTGACGTTTTAATTTAGATTTTTTTGTTGTTGTGATTCTTGATATTTTTTGGCAAATTCCTTGGTCAACTTGACATAATAATCAGGTCCTTCAGGAGTATAGTCCTTGTAGATTGTTCCCGACACTTGTTTAGGGACAGCTTCCTCGATCTGTGTTCCTTCATGCCATTCATTGAATGACGTTATTGAAATAATCTCTGGTTTGACACTGATTGCGGCTTTCCAGCTTTTCTTATAATACTCCCCACCTTGTCGAGACCTAGTATTCTGAGAATTCCATGGCCGAACTCGGGTGTCAATATACCCTGGGCCAATGCTCGGAATGAAAAAGGTCCCAGTTTGGGTAGCATAAGCGGAAAGCTGTGACCATATTCTCCAAGTTGAACCGTAAGTAAAGCCATCTGTAGCAAAATAAGTATATACCCCATCAAATCCACCAATAGGAACTGTATCCTTGTGAGTTGCCTTGACAACCAATCCTATGAAAATACAGTCATATTCTGTATTCCGTATACTGTGGGATCCCTGTGGTTTTAGCAGCTTGGCCCAGTCAGAGTCTGGGGTGAGGTACGAATCATATATATACAATAACGGCAACATTCGGCCATCTTTATGCTTGTGTTTATAAAATGCCTTATGCTTCCCATATGTTGTAACAATATACTTCACATCTTCATGCAGTGTCTTATCATTACGGCCCTTATAAGGCTCTATATGTAAGGTCACTTTCAAATTATACATTAATGCAATGTCCATCAATAAAGGAACTAAAGTGTCCGGGGGGCCACCTTGGTCATCAGCTTTTCCAGGGGGATACCACGATACAGCAAGTACCCCAATGCCTGCCCTACAGAGCTGCTTCATGTGATTATGAATAACATTTGGGTCCTTCGAGCTATACGGCCCAAGAGCTGGGTAATAATTGGCTCCGATATCATCTGGTGGGACGTGGGTACCTTTGGGGAACTTCTTGGACATGGCAGCATCCCAGTGCGGCAAGTACTTGTGATTCCAGTGTATATATTTGCCATTTTTTGATGGATTTCCGTACCACATGTAATAAAATATGTGCACATTATAATTTGGTGGTTGGGCAAGCAGTTCTGGTTCCACTACTTCGGTTGCTGCTTTTTCCTTCTTAACAGCTTTCTCAACTTTGCGAAATCTTGCTTCCCTCATCTCTTTTTCTTCTTGTTTTTGGATGTAATCAAAGAATGTTGAATTCAGAGTACTGTTGTGTTTCATTAAATCCTTCAAATATTCCTTAGGATCCAAATATCTTTCCCAATCTCTTGTTAACTTGGATTTCCTAAGTGACTCTTCGTCTTCAACTTCACTCGACGCAATTTTACGCATGATGAAAATACATCCAAACAAAAATACAGCTGCTGCTGCAACGTAAATAAGCTTCCTACGTGTTGTACGACCAATATTGAACGCCATAACTTCCAAGCTAAATTGAAATTTTCTAAGGCTTGAGCAGTTTTGTGAATAATTTACGATGATCGGGTCCAAAATTGCAATAATTGACTTCCACTTGAAAACCGTCCAATTACTAAACAGATAATATATTTAAAAATGAAAAGAAAAAAGAAAAAAACAGATCAAAACCCCACGAGGTCAGTTTTAAATTATTTAGCACAAGGCATCCGCCATCTTGATTATGATGAACATGCGAACAACAATAACCAGCGGATATACCTCCTGCGCATGTGTTTTCCTGGATCCAAAATGGCTGCCGGGAGGAAGAAAACTGAAAGTTTGTCAAAAAATGTAGAATTTTCGTGAGATTTTAATGCGAGAAATATAATTTGTGTATCACTGGTTATGTATTAATAATGTGGCCTTTGTACCTTGGGGTCTAGGATGGATTTAAAGCCAATTGTAACGTGTAAGTAGCCGTTGAAGTTGAGTCGGTGGAGAAAGATTTTGTTTTGATATTCAAATTGGATGTCAGACTAATTGATAAAAGTTATATTCTCCGGTCAAAGATATTTTTTTCCTCGTACAAAGAGTGACTAGAATTTACAAGGTGTTGGGAGGGTCTGAGGAGAGTATATTTTGTAGTTCCAGAAAATATCCATACCTCAAACACTGTCAGAGAGAGATTGGAATTTCCCAGAGGTGGGGAGGGTCTGAGGAGGGTATAATTATCGTACTGTACGTTGTTCCAGAAAATATCCTAACCTCCCCCTCAAAGGGGGATTGAAATTTCCAAGGGGTGGAGAGGGTCTGAGAAGGGAGTATAATCTTATTTTTATGGTCTATGAAGTTTTTATGTACAATGAAACAGTTTTTCTGCACATTTTTTGAAGGTTATGGAGACAAAAGTGTCTACACTCAACTAAACCCAGAACTAGAAAGAAGGCTTCCAGATACAGCTACAGAATGGAGAAGGTACTACTAATTCTTGTTCCTGGAAAAAAGAGCTTTAATAAATATATAAATAAATTTTAAAATTAATTAAATTATTATTTTTTAATTATTACACAGGTCATATGGCAGGGCACCAAAGACAGTAAAACTAAAGGCACGGTTTGTCAACCTACAGGAGAGTATGCTGGTTGGAAATATAGAGAAAGCTTCAAGTCTACATCGGCAACCATTTTTCCACATCTACTGGACTGACTGCCAGGTAAGAACCTGACATTATGTCTAGCTCCAGAAAATATCCATACCTCCCCCATAGGGGGATTGGACTTTCCAAGGGTTGGGGAGGGTTTGAGGAGAATATATTTTGTAGTTCCAGAAAATATCCATACCTCCCCCACAGAGGGGGATTGGAATTTCCAGGGGGGGAGGGTTTGAGAGGATATATTTTGTAGTTCCAGATAGATTTTAATTTACCAAATAATAATAATAATAATAATTTATTAACTATTATTTATTATCAGGATGTTGACGAGTATAGGAGTAAAGTCAAGGACAGTATTAGTGAATGGCAGAGAAAGCTCAAAGACAGAGGCATTGTTGACAGCTTAATCATTCAAGTTATTGCTCAGGATTCTCTGAAAGGAAATAAATCCAAGATACAGTTCAGAGGATCTGTGTTTGATAAGATTAAGAGTGACTTTGGAGGAAAGACCAACGACAGGTCAGCTATAATAATATTATAATATTACCATATTATGGTATAATCTTACATCCCTCAAAATCATGTTTCATGTCTCCCTTAAAAGATGAGATATGAAAAATATATCCCTCCAAGAAATCTAGGTGGTATATAGGCAGTGTGATTGCGTGTCACCTCTGGGGTCTTGAAATCGATTCCTGGACTTTCTATCACAAGTGATTGCAATTTGTCAGGTCTCTATTTTTCTGTCAGGATTCTTGAATCGCCTTGGTTGACTTTGGCTTTCTTATGAAGGTCAACCCAGACGCACATAATATGGAACATTACACCACTCCAAAGTACTCTATCGGCCTTTCTTACTATTTATACATGTCATCCTTAGCCTCATTTTCATGCAGGTCATTAAATATGCAGATAAATATTAAGAGAGAGCGATTGGAACCAAACCCTTTTTAATATCAATTATGGTAGGTTGATGGTAATTGATTGTAAAGCCTTTCTTATATCTGTGTACATATTTGATGAGCTGCATGAAATTGAGGCTAAGAATGACATGCATAAATATTTAGAAAGGCCCATAAATATAACTAGTGTGTTTCCTATTCCAGAGTGGCCCAGTTGTGGGAACCAATGAAAGAAAGTCAGTTCACGAAGTCGGTAGAATCCTGGCAGAGTCTTGTTGTCAAGCTGCGTCAGCTACTTTTAATCTCTTTCAATCGTCACCTCGGCAAGTTTGAAGACAGGGTTAGAGCATTGAGAGAGAAGAGGACAGAACCAAGATGGAGTTTTACTACATATTTTCTTCTTCATGTAAGACATAGAAGAGAATAATGTTTTTCCATTTAAGACCGCATATCTTTCTCTTAAGAATAAGATTCTTTTTTTACATTTGTATCCATATTCATGTGTCTTCTCATGCGCAACTTTTAAACAAGGAAATGATACTCTAGGGAATGACACATGGTTTGAAATGGAAAAATGTTAAAGACGTCTATTGGTTTTAGTACTTTGAATAGTCCACTTTCCATATTCTGGTCGAGTGATCACACACAAAGCAAATTATTAGAACTCATTTCTACTTATGCGTTGTACAGGTGGACAAACAGTGTGATCCCCCTGTTGCAAGCAATAGTGCTGGCAACATCACATTGTGTGTCCATGCCTAATCACAAATATGATTGTGTTTGTTCGTTGTTTCTTTAGGAAGAATTAGCATTTGTTTTTGAGATGATGGGTTTGTACGAGGAAGCACTGATACAGTATGATGAGATTGATGCTCTTCTAACACAGCTAATCATCAATTCTAAATATGGAGGTAAAAACTCTCAGTTTGTCTTGTTAAAAATTCATTAGGACATTTTTTTATGACTATGAAAACCTTACAACACAGACTGCACCTTGCAGTGACCATGTCAGTGCTATGCCATGTATGAAAACATTTGACATATGGTGCTGTGTCCATGCCGCACTGCGAGGCCACAAGGCCACAAGTTTATCAGTTGCGACTTATAAATAGTTCCCTTCACAGTTCCCTGCGCCATCTTGAAAGGTAGCTGTGCCTTTGCATCGAAGTGAGACAAACGGTGACCTTGGAATGATAGAGATATTTTTTAACACCTTGAACAATTATTCACATTGTTTCTATCACAGCAAGCTCACCATTTGTCGCGCTTTGATGCAAGATAGCTCCGGAAATTGTGAAGGGGACTATTCCAATTGGAATCCAGAGGAAGAAAAGCCATTCTTTAGAATCCACTATTAATTCTCATTTATCTATTTTTTATTTATTTTATTATCATTATTTTTAAAGCCTTGTATTATGGTATTATTGATTGCAGAATCATTAGCTTGCATTGATGTCTTCATGCGTGATTGCAATTGCTGTGACGGTGCTCCAATGACCCAAGAACCACAGTCATTCCTGCGTGATCTCATTAAGACCACGGAAGCAACATTTGTTGATCTGCGCAACTACTTGTTTGCACGCCAATGCAAATTGCTGCTCCAGTTGCGCAGACCATGGGAGATTGCACAGCGAACTCTGGACTTTCTGCACAACCTCGTTCATGAAGTAGAAATCTTGAAGGTAAGATTATACTGGGGACTCAGGGATTATAGGGTCAACGAGCCCCCTATTGCAATGGCTTACAGAAATGTGTGGAGGAAGGTTGTACTTGCAGTCTCGGCTGTGGCTGGATGATGGTGATGGTGATGACGATGATGATGCATGATGATGATTATGATGATGATGCAGCCAGAAGAGTTGTAAAACACAAGAAAATCAAAAACTAGGGGATGATGTTTGTATTTTATTTTTATAAGTCCCCTACAAGGCATATCCTACACTTTCTATTTCATCATGATTTCATACCCATATCCATGCTTCGCCTAGAACTTGTCTAGTCTTCTGCTATAACTGCACCACATGCAATCACACATTTTCTATTTTTATAATTTAACATAAACCATACTAAGTTTTTTGGAATTTAGAAGTTGATTTTTGCGGAGGGAGGAAAACCAGAGAACCTGGAGAAAAACCCTTGAAGCACAGGAGAGAACCACAAACAACTCTACTCACATAAGATGGAGGGACTCCAGCACGGGTGGGACTCGAAGCTGGTTGGGACTCAAACCTAGTTGTACTAACATGACTCTTTTATATGTGGTTTACCTTTTCAGATCACCATGCCGTCAGGCAGTATAGCATGCTGTATTGTACTGACAGTCTTAGAGATTATGAGAGCATGTTGTAAGCGGTACAGTGAGGAAGATATCATTTACAGCCTCCATTTTGCACATCTGTATCAGTATGCGAAACAAAAGGTATGGAATAGACAGGAATTATAGCTTTCTATAAGTCATGGAGTTCTGTCATAGTTGGGCTTCCTTTGGTTGAACCCTGTTGGAACCCTGTGCTATTGTGCTATTGTGCTATTGTGCTATTGTGCTATTGTGCTATTGTGCTATTGTGCTATTGTGCTATTGTGCTATTGTGCTATTGTGCTATTGTGCTATTGTGCTATTGTGCTATTGTGCTATTGTGCTATTGTGCTATTGTGCTATAACCAATAAGTTATCGGCGCTTCACTTTGATGTTTCATTATTGTTACATGTGAACGATAAAACATGAGCGGGAGACCTTTATTGGGATTTAAAATGGCGAGCCGCAGGGGAGCCTTTTTAGCCCCATAAAGGTCGGACGCGAATGTTTTATCTCACTTATCAAAGGTTTAGGATAGTTAGGTCATGTGTTACTTAAATTTTACTTAAATTTTCAAGATAAAAGCACTTTTCACCGAGAAAATCTGAGTTAAAGGTGTATGCAAATCAGGACGAATCTCTTGCCGATTTAAAAACTCGGTCATGGTTGTGATTTTCTATTGTGTTTGGCCTTATGAATATTAATGAATTTGATAACAATATACAAACTCTGCCTATCGAGACAACAAAGTGAAGTGCTGATACTTAATCGGTGAACAGTATACAGCAAAATTAAAAATTGTCAGAAAATGTTAAAAAGAAATCAAAAACTTGTGGAAGTGACTACAGTACAACGCATTGCACAGCAAAAGATACCCACATTAGAATCTATATCAAATTGGAGGTTTGTTTTGTGATTGCAGCTAGAAGAAGTTGGTCGTCTTTGTGCTCTTCTCCCAGAAATGACACCTAGTGAGACAGAGCTGCAGGTTGTCTGTTTGTTGTTGTCTGGCATGGGCAAGAACCAAGAAGAAGGTGATCTAGCAAAATATTGAAAATCCTTGATTCCGTAGGGAACACATCGTTTACCAGTAGACCATTTCCGAGATGCACGAGCGCTTTCAAAAATATTGCAGACGCAGACATGATCTCAAGGCATTTTTGGACAGAGTAAATAGCGCGCATGAACTTGCCCGAAAATGCCTCTTTTTCATGTCTGCGCCCGCGATATTTTTGAAAGCGCTTGCACATCTTGAACATGGTCTATTTACGTCACTTGTGGCCAGTAAAATCGAGAATTCAAATGCAACTTTCAAGATTTCATATTTACATTTAGAATCTCTGATCAAAGGTCCCAATGGTTCAAAAAATTTCAGATAAAAATTTGGTTTTTGACCTGCTATTATAAATGATTGAGGAATACTCTCAAAAAGAATTCACTTTCCAACTACATCACTAAGTATAAGCTTGAAAATCTTTATTTTTAAGTTTAAATTAATTTGAGATGCTAGAGTTTTGATCGGCGCCAAGAGTTTAATTGGGCATCAAGATATGGAATTTCAAATAAAGTCACTGACACTACATTCAAAACATTTGAGTTACTGTTGACGTGTGACTTAAATTAGCTGTAAGAAATTGGTGGATTGGACCTTCTCCCATTGCCCTTCTTCTCTTTCATTTCCACTTTCTATTCTCTAATTCTCCACCATTTTCACTTTCACTTCCCATTGCCTTTCCTTCATTTTGTCCTTTTCACATCATTTTAATTGATTGTTAATTCTATTTCTTTTCCCCAGGCGAGTTAGGTTCAGATATTCCAACCAAAAGACTTCATGAAGCATTATCATCCAAGCATGCTTTTCAAAAGCTTTATCTGGTACGAACAAGAAAGTCATGTTCTTACTGTCATTTTTTAAATTTTTGCTAACATTCTTGTCTCGACATAGGAATTGACTGAGACAGCTATCAAAATATTCAAGAATATTGGACGGTCTCGTGCTGCTAAGTCTCTGGGTATGGAGCTGGCAGAATTCTTTATGTGAGTACAGCAGTGTGTATACATACTAGTTATACCATGGTTTCGAGTGGAATACCGTGGAATATCCCACGAGTCACTTGTAGTTTCTAGTATACACACAAGCCTTTAGGGGAGTGTTTATACAAAGAAAAATACAAGTGACGAGTTGGATATCCACGGTATGCCACGAGAAACCATCGTATAACAATTTTATCCCACACCATAGAAAATACAAATGGGTATACAATCAAGGCGCAGCGCATGATGGGAAGGAAGAGTGAAATACCGACGAATATGCAACGGCTTTCCTGCTTTCTGATTGGCTGTATTTTCTATGGTGTGGGATAAAGTAGTATATATCATCCTTATCACTACCACCATCAATATCGTCATCATGGCCATCGACATAATTGATAATAATGTTTATTAGTTGTATTTTGCAAATTCCATACAATAATGTGATCAAATGTGCAAATCATAACCATCAATATCATCAACATAATCAATCATCATCATCATCATCATCCATCATCCATCATCATCATCACCATCATCATCATCATCATCATCCATCATCATCACCATCATCATCATCATCATCCATCACCATCATCACCATCACCATCATCATCATCATCATCATCATCATCATCATCATCATCATCATCATCATCATGCATCATCATCATCATCATCATCATCATCATCATCATCATGCATCATCATCATCATCATCATGCATCATCATCATCATGCATCATCATCATCATCATGCATCATCATCATCATCACCATTATCCATCATCATCATCATTATTAACTATTGTTTTTCCATTCTAGAGTACATTTGTCATTCTCTTGAGTATTATTTCTTTACCCCATTAAATTTACATTCTTATATTATAATATTATAATGAGATGTCCATGGAATTACTAATAAAGTAACTACTTTTCTGATGTGTAATGTTGGTGTAGGTGTCGTGGAGAGTACAATAAAGCAGAGCCATTGTTAATGAGTGTATATCAGGTGTACCGCCATGAGAGATGGACCCTTCTTGCTACACAAGTACTCATGAAGCTGATGGTGTGTCAGAAGAAACTCAAATACGTGGATAAATATCCTTTGTTAACTGGTCTTTTCTTTTGTTTGTTTGTTTGTCTTTCGTCTGTCTGTCTGTCATGTTTGTCTGTCTGTCTATGATTGTTTGTCTGTCTGTCCTGTATGTCTGCATGTTTGTCTGTCTGTCTGTCTGTCATGTATGTCTGCATGTTTGTCTGTCTGTCTGTCTTATATGTCTGCATGTTTGTCTGTCTTATATGTCTGCATGTTTGTCTGTCTGTCTGTCATGTATGTCTACATGTTTGTCTGTCTGTCTGTCTTATATGTTTGCATGTTTGTCTGTCTGTCTGTCTTATATGTTTGCATGTTTGTCTGTCTGTCTGTCCTGTATGTCTGCATGTTTGTTTGTCTGTCTGTCTGTCTGTCCTGTATCTCTGCATGTTTGTCTGTCTGTCTGTCCTGTATGTCTGCATGTTTGTTTGTCTGTCTGTCTGTCTGTCCTGTATCTCTGCATGTTTGTCTGTCTGTCTGTCCTGTATGTCTGCATGTTTGTTTGTCTGTCTGTCTGTCTGTCTTATATGTTTGCATGTTTGTCTGTCTGTCTGTCCTGTATGTCTGCATGTTTGTCTGTCTGTTCGCCATATCCCAAGTCAATATCTTGGGTTGCTTTCTTTGACTTGTGTCACGTATGCCTACTCATGCTCTGTGTTGGCTTGTGAGTCAACTCTTCCTCCAGAAAAGATGTCACAGTATGCACAAGAACTGTTGCAGCTGATACGAGATACTCTCGATGTTGGTGAGTAACCACTGAACAGGAAAAAAATGATGATGGTGGTGATGGTAATGTTGATCATGATGGAGGTTGGTGATGATGTTGACAGTGGTGATGGACAATGGTGGTGTTGACTGATGGTGGTAATAATGATGGTGATAACTATTGATGATGGAGCTGATGATGGTGATGGTGATAATAATGATGATGATGGTGATAATGATGATGATGGCAATGTTGATCATGATGGAGGTGATGATCACAGTGGGGATGGGCAATGGTGGTGTTGACTGATGATGATGGTGGTGGTAATAATGATGATGACAACTATTGATGATGGTGCTGATGATGGTGATGACGATGGTGACAATTAATGAGGTCGTTGATAATGTTGGTGATCATGATTATAGTAATGATGGTGCCACTATTGTTCACATAATAATGATCATCATTACTACTCTGTTTTTAGAGCAGCCAATCATTATTCGTGCCGAGCCCCTTCTCCGAGTCAAAGATGTCCGCATCAAGCTACTCAAGGGTATTGGAAGTGTCGGCGAGAGAATCAAGGTTGAACTTGATCTTCAAAGTGGACTTCACGAGGTGTGTGTTGTGCCCCCCCCCCCTTTAAAGTTATATCTATACGACTATCAACAGTAGATTTGAAGCTAAATGTCAGGGGGGATGACCCCACCCCCTCCACTCTTGGAATGTTGTTCATATTACCATACCGCGCGCAACAAATTTTCATTGTTGCAGAAAGTTGAAAGGGCTTCTACTTCTAAAATTTTGTTGTTGCATGGGGTGGTGATACGAGCAATATTTGCTCTGCAACTTGCAACGCAATATTGTTGCCCGACAAGTTACACGATTGTGTTGCCTTTAAGTGTCATTGTCAGTAAGGACCGGGCAGGAGCCACGGATCGGGGTCGGCCGATTCCCTCCAAATTTTCAGCATTTGTTCCCTATCCGATAAGATTACGATCTGTGTTTTTTTTTTCGAAAAAATATCTAATCCTCCGGATTTTGACCACCCCCCCTCATTTTGGCGTTATTTTGACAGGACGAGAGGTGAAATTTGGGTCAAGTTCAACGGCTTAGTTGAACTACTTCGCATTAGCTTTGATTATTTATATGAATGTGTCATATACTTAGGTACTTAAACAGCATATATCTACAAGTTCAACAGTTTCGGATTAAAAGTTTTATTTTTGCCGTGGTTTCAAATATTACCATTTCGAGCTTTTTTGATTCAGCATAATTTTGTCAATTTTCAAAGCCTATTTTCTCCAAAGTGCGGCATTTCATTATTAATCTAAACCTGTTGTTTTGTAGTTCGAGTATAACCTTTAATAAATCAACAAACTCTAATTTGGCAAGTTATAATCCCGAAGCGTGAACTTTCTCAAGATTTTGACTAAATTTGCATAATGCATATTTTCCCGGGAAAGTGTCACGCTTGATATGTTGCACATCGCAAGTTGTTTATTGTCTTTTGTAGTAAAAATTTTAAAAAAGCCAGATTGCCTGGCAAATTACAGTTGATAGTTTTACTATATTTGTCGTTTTCAAGTGTTTGCTGCGTTTATTAAACCATAAACATAATATATTTTCGGTAGTTCAAAAACCCATTTGGCGGGAAATGTGATATTTCGTTACTGAAATGAATAAAAACTAGAATCAAAGAATAAAAACTAGAAACTAACTGGTAAAACCCAAAATATTCGATGATTTGTGTACAGTATGGCCGAGTATGGGGAATCCAATTCATTTCTTATCTGATCTGGCGTTGACAGCCAGTTGTCGATTACATGCCTAAGTCAGTGACTGTCATTTGATACCAGTATTCAGTGTTTACGACTCGAAGTAGTTTAACCATGAGTGAATCGGTAAATTGTTCGTTTGGTTCTCCCAATTCTATATGCAGTTTAGAAGGTATAGGGTCACAGATTCGTCCGCTTCTTGCATGTAAGTCAGACATGACATTACACTTAGTAAGTCTTGGTGTGAGCTCTGTGCGCGACGAGAATATCAGTGAGGTCAACTTGATCTTGAATAGAGCCGGGCTCTTCGTCGCTACTGATGAGGAAAAGCTCCCAATGACAATATGTCCAAGCCACAGAAAGACGCTCACTACTGATTGGGCTGGCAGAAAGAGCAGCACATGTTCGTATCCGACTCACCGGGGACCTAGAAAAGGCATCAAGAAAGTACGCCGAGTAAACGCTACAATGTCGGCACAAATATACCAGTTACACCATTCCACAGTTCCAATTGGCTCAGGTTAGTGAATGTTGTACTGAAAATATAAAATTTCCTTATGATCGTATTTTGTTTTCTATTATACTAGAATTTCATTAGAATTTCTTTTCATTTATTTATTTATTTATTTATTCACTCACTCACTCACTCACTCATTCACTCACCCACCCATCTCTGTTTGAGAGAAGGGGAAAGCACTGCAACAAGTTATTTACCGCCATCGAAAAGGACAAGAATCACAAGCTATATGAATTGTTACCAGCATTGAACTCTAACAATTATAATTTACGTATATTTATGTTATAATATTATGATATTATTCATTCACCCATTCACTCACTCATTTATCTATCCATCCATTCATTCATTCACCCATTCACTTTTTCACTCATTCACTCACTATCCATCCATCCATCCATCCATCCATCCATCCATCCATCCATCCATCCATCCATCCATCCATCCATCCATCCATCCATCCATCCATCCATCCATCCATCCATCCATCCATCCATCCATCCATCCATCCATCCATCCATCCATCCATCCATCCAACCAACCATCCACCCATCCATCCCCCATCCATCTATTCATCCATTCATCCATCCATCCATCCCCCATCCATCCATCCATTCTTCCATCCATTCATACATCCATCCATCCATCCATCCATTCATTCCTCCATCCCGGCATTCATGCATCCATTTTTTATTCATTTTATTTATTATTTGTGTTACAGCGGTGTGTGCAACTTGCCGTGGAGACCACTACAAAGCCCATGCAAACTATAAGACAGGGAAGCAGGTTAGCCAATAAAGAGACAGAAACTAAAGATTATTTTGTCAGTAATTAGCTAATCCATCTCTTTACATCTTTAGCCTCTTGACTTAGACACCTCTATCAGTGTAGACCTCACGCAGAAAGATTCTGAAGCCCATAATATCTCTCAAGACAGTTCATTGCCAGCCACGGAGACTATGGAGGTCGCAAGTACCGGTGGAGAGTCACAGACACTCTCTTCACAATCCCAGTCATCTCAGTCCTCGATACCAGAAGAAGAGATTAGTATATGGCTTGATGAGATGGAAGAGCAAAACAGCAAAAGACAAAAATTAAACGAATCCACTACCAGTATTTCAGAAGGGCGGTACAGCCCCCTGATGTCCACCCTGAATACCGCGTGGGAAGATGTGTCTGACACTCAGCAACGATATTACATCCGCAAAGCCAAGGAGTCCATAGCTACCTCCCTGTCTGTTATCACTCCTGGCCAAGAGGAGGTGTTCTGGAAGGCACTACAAACTGAAGCACTTTTTGAAGAAGAAGGCGAAAATCAAGGAAAACGCAAGCGCTTTGATCCCAACTCTAGTCTGGTGGGTGTTTTGGTTAAAACATATGAGCAAACAGGTCATTGGAGGACTAAGCGACAGATCCTTTCCCTCTTTGCAGACGATTTTTCAAAAGCTGATTTGCAAGAAATGATTCCTGGACTCTCAAAATGGCGCATTGACCAAGCTCGTCAGCATGCAACCGAGGCTGGCAGAGGTCAGCCAGTCCCTGAAATGCCTAATTACCGCACAAAAATTGACCGCGAAAAAGTGGACCACTTTATTGAATTTATTTCCAAGCCAGAATTTCTCCAGGATATGGCTTTCGGGACAAAAACGATGAAGCTTGACTCGGGAGAGAAAATCACTATACCAGCAGTGATAAGGACTGTCATCCCTTCACGCATTATAAGTCAATATTTAGAATATTGTGAAGAACAAGAAGTCGAGCCTGCGGGTAAGCGTTCTCTCTACCGGATGATTGAAGTTTGTTCAGCTTCCATGCAAAAATCCCTTCAAGGACTTGACAGTACCACTGCTGAGGGTTCCGAGGCGTTTGATGACGTCTTGTCTCTGTTGGATAAACTGGCAGGTCAGGGCATCAACGTAACTAACCTACAGAAGCAACTAAGGGATGCAAAACGCTATATTAAGACAGATTTCAAGACCCATGTCGGAAGAGACGAACAATGTAGTGATCACTGCAGTGTTCATGCACTAAGTGATAAAGCCAAAGAGTTCAAACGCAAATGTGACCATAAACACACCTATGAATGCGAACGCTGTGAAGGGCTAGAGAGTGTACTAGATGATATAGCAGAGATTCTAGCTAATGTGGACATCGATGAAGAGGAGAGGGCTAGATTTAAGTTTGAGTACAAAGAGAGTGTGCGTAACATAAAGGCGTGGAAAGCGCATTTGCTACGAACAATTAACCAGGAAGAAGCCAAGCAACATGCCCTAAAGCAGCTAAATAAGAAGTCGTGCCTTTTGATCATGGACTGGGCAATGAAGTTCTTGCCTGTTCAATTTAGAGAACAAATGAGTGACTTTTTTGGAAAGAGAGGCAAGAGCTGGCACATCAGTGCTGTGATTACTGCAGCAGCCACAGACAGTAAATATGAAGTGGAGTGTTTTGTCCATATCCTCAACAGCTGCACCCAAAACAGCTTTGCAGTACTGTCCATAATAGAGGACTTGCTGCATAAAGTCAAGCAGGAATATCCAGCTGTGACACAAGCCTATCTCAGATCTGATAATGCAGGGTGTTATCACAATGGCCCTCTTTTGCTAAGTCTAAGAGAAGTAGGGGAGAGAACCGGTGTCAAGCCAGTGCGATACGATTTCTCTGACCCTCAGGCTGGCAAGGATATTTGTGACAGGAAGGCTGCTTCGATGAAGGCACACATAAAGCGGTGGGTCAATGAGAAGCACAATGTCCTCACAGCTGAAGATATGAAGGCAGCTCTAGAATCACATGCGGGCATCAAAGGGTGCAGGGCTGCAGTTGTTGAGTTGGACACAACAAAAGAGACAAACAAAGGTAATAAGATACCAGGCATTAGTGTGCTGAACAATTTCCAGTTCGAGAAAACTGGTATTCGCGTATGGAAGGCGTATGACATCGGTCCTGGACGTCTCATTGCTTACAGCGACCTCACAATTGCACCACAAAGAGAAACTGGATTAAAGGTGATTCAGCCCTTTGGTCAAGCCCCCAATAAAGGGAGAGTGGGAGAGAGTGTCAGACATAAGTCTGAGATCTACGCTTGCCAGGAAACTGGATGCGTCCTGACGTTCAAAACCCAGTCGGAGGCAGACGCCCACATGGACACGGGGAAGCATCGTCTTGAGGCAGACTGTGAGTCTATGTATGACCGCATTAGAAGGAAATGGGCGGGAGTAGTTACAGGGGTAACGTTTGCGCCAGATATGCCATCGACCTCAGGGCGGGTACCTCAAGCTAAGGATAACAGTAGTGCTACCAAAGCAACTCACAGACCGACAGGATGGGCTCTTAAGACAACCAAAACTTCCTCTAGAATGACTGACAAGGTCAACGCCTTCCTCAAGAAGAAGTTTGTTGACGGTATAAGAACTGGAATCAAATCCGATCCTGTGCAGTTAGCGAGGGAGATGAAGTCTCTCAGAAATGAAGACGGGCGGCCCACCTTTAAGCCCGAAGAGTGGAGGACATCAAAGCAAATCAGCAGCCTGTTCTCGCGCCTGAAAGCTGCGCAGCGTAAGAAGGGTATCGATGCTGAGGAAGTCCCAGAGGAAGACATTGAAGCTGCAGAGTCGGAAGAAGCTTTATACAGTCTTATAAACCTAGTGATGAACGACATGAACAGACCAAACCATCCGATCACCGTGGGCACCTTCAATATATGTGAGCTTGTGAAAAGCAGTAAGCTTGTGTCACTGAAACTGGCGGTCCTCAAAGAAATCTACAATGAGCTACATCTGACGACAAGTGGTCCGTTATCGAGGAAAAAAACCTTCTGTGAAGCTATAGACGTATATGCTAACAGCTGTACATGCATGGTATAAGGAAATACTTTATTCCCTCCGAGACCTGTGACAGCCCTGTGGGAAGAGGAGCAAAGGAAGGCGATCTGGCAAGAGAGCTTCTTTTTTTCATAAATATTAACAATTCTCTACTCTCCTTCGCAGACGCATTACTGTCAGTCCCAGGTCATCCCAGCACCTCCCCACGCTGGTTAGGTCTCGGGAGGATCTGGGACCGACACTTATGGGAGCTTATAAACTGCGATAATGGAGATGCAGATCACATTGCTATGGAAAGAATTCATGTTTGTTTCAAAATGTCCGTAATTCTCCAGACTGCTTTTAAAAATGTCGTGATGATGATGATGATGATGATGATGATGATGATGATGATGATGATGATGATGATGATGATGATGATGATGATGATGATGATGATGATGATGATGATGATGATGATGATGATGATGATGTTGATGTTGATGATGATGATGATGATGATGTTGATGTTGATGTTGATGTTGATGTTTATGATGAAGATGATGATGATGATTGCGATGATGAGTGATGTTTATTTACATATAAGAAAACTACATTTTCAAAATAAATAGACCCACCTAGGGGCGGATCCAGGATTTTGTTTAGGGAGGAGTGCAACCCTCAAAATCAATGAAAGAAAACCTTATAGTGGGACAAAGTTGCTCGGGGGGGGGGGGGGGGGTGCGTACCCCCTTCACCCCTCCCCTGGATCCGCTCCTGAGAAAAGTAACGTTATTCTGGATTTCAGTAATTTTCTTTTTCATTGAAAATTCATGACATTTCATAAGAAGTCTCTCTCTGGTTTACCGCACGTATTAGTCGGTGTTTGACCACCATTTGCAGATAATGAGTTTCAGAACTCGAGAATGAGACTTTCCTCAGCTGATTTTAAAACCATTATTTATATGTATGTATACATTTTAGCAAATTAATCAATGATTTGTGTTGTTTGGGTCGGTCATTAACAGGCCAGAGAACTGAAAGAACCATAAACACGGACAAGTATTTATGCTTAAAACGTACACACGAGATTGTTAACAAAGCTAGTGTCTGAATGGCGCGAGCACGTAAGAACGAAAAATTGATAAGTAAACAATTTATGCATCGGCCGAATGTAGCAAAATAATTACCTGTGCACTTTTGTCAACAAAGTAAAACAAATATCTCTGTAATACTACATTACTAGACTTCATTAGGAGCATTGTGCTGCCTTGTTGTTTTACTTTACAAAGCTGAGACAGATCAGTTTTTCCTGCTCCATTATATATTTATGTAGTAGGAGGATCTGAAGAAATTTGAGTTGTTCATGCTAAACATGTGGTGTATATATATTAGAAATTAAAAAGATTAACGCATGCATGTCTCCATCAGAAGAAAATAATCACTAAATCATCAAGAATTTGTGTCTGAATGTGTTTGATTATTATTTGGCTGTTTGCTATCTCGCCGATCAAGCGTGACACTTTCCAGGGAAAATATGCATTATGCAAATTTAGTCAAAATCTTGAGAAAGTTCACGCTTCGGGATTATAACTTGCCAAATTAGAGTTTGTTGATTTATTAGAGGTTATACTCGAACTACAAAACAACAGGTTTAGATTAATAATGAAATGCCGCACTTTGGAGAAAATAGGCTTTGAAAATTGACAAAATTATGCTGAATCAAAAAAGCTCGAAATGGTAATATTTGAAACCACGGCAAAAATAAAACTTTTAATCCGAAACTGTTGAACTTGTAGATATATGCTGTTTAAGTACCTAAGTATATGACACATTCATATAAATAATCAAAGCTAATGCGAAGTAGTTCAACTAAGCCGTTGAACTTGACCCAAATTTCACCTCTCGTCCTGTCAAAATAACGCCAAAATGAGGGGGGGTGGTCAAAATCCGGAGGATTAGATATTTTTTCGAAAAAAAAACACTGATCGTAATCTTATCGGATAGGGAACAAATGCTGAAAATTTGGAGGGAATCGGCCGACCCCGATCCGTGGCTCCTGCCCGGTCCTTACTGACAATGACACTTAATACCTCATAATTTTTAATGTTTTTGTTTCCTCTTGTTTCTCTTTTCTAGGAAGTGACATGTCGTCGTGTCAGTTTCAATCTTGATTCATCAGACCTCAAGCGAGGCAGTAGTCTTCATTCGAGCAAGCGATCTCTCAGGGCCATGTCTCCTACCGTCCAGGAAAACGTTATATCCTCTGCAGCAATGTCTGAAGAGGACCTCTCTGATAAGACCAGTGAAGGTAAAGAGACCAGTGGTATCCGACTGAAACAACCTCTGGGCTGATCTAAGTCAGGGCATGGCTAACTCACAGATTGAACCCTGAAACAACCTCTGGGCTGATCTAAGTCAGGGCATGGCTAACTCACAGATTGAACCCTGAAACAACCTCTGGGTTTTGTGAATTGAGGAAAACCGGAGAACCGAGCCGGAGAAAACCCTTAAATCAATGGAGAAACCTAACAACCTAACACGTAATGCCCATTCTAATAAATAAAGGTTATTATTAATAATCGCTTATATTTGTTAGATGCTAGTGATGTAGGATCCAATGATGACGGACTCGACCCCCCTCATCTAACAAGGGTTGACTCAGCCCAGTCTGTTCGTACAGAGGACCCTCCCATGGCGAGGGATGAGTCTGATGCAACTCTGGAGTGCTGTAATGTGCCTTTACTGTTTGGTATCAATCATTACACTCTTACCGTCCAGGTAATATTCCTGTTTCGATTTCTCTGTTACCATAATTTAGCAGCTGTCACGGTCACGGTCACGGTCACGTCATACAAAATCTACTCTAGAAGTCATTGTCACATGACCTAAAAGATTATGAGTGACATTGGTTGCTATGGATTGCGTGACCAAAACATATTACGTGACCATTAAATGTGGCGTGACTCATGCGATTATGGGGTGACATGGAATGCAATCACGTGACCAAAATATATCGCGTGACCAATAATTATGACGTGACCAATACGATAATGGGGTGACTTGGAATGGTATCATGTGACCCAAACATATTACGTGAACATTAAATGTGACGTGACCAATACGATTATGGGGTAACATGGAATGCAATCACGTGACCCAAACATATTACGTGACCATTAAATGTGACATTGGAGAGTAAACATTTTCGGAACTTAAAATTTCCTATCTAGAAAATTATATTTTTGGTATCAGGTCCCAGAGGACGGCCAGTACTTCTTGAAGCAGCTCTGTGTAGAGATCGGCCAGCTGAACTTCGTGTGGCCGCAGATGACCCTCTCCAGGGAGGCAAGCGTATTCTCCGTGGTATCAGACCCCCCTAAAATCACCATGTCTAGTGATGGAAAAGGTATGACATCCTTTGAGCTCATCTTTCAGATATCAACTTGTGTTCAATATGCAGATGATGGCATTGCTGTCAAGTGTTGGAGGATGAATGAAACACAGTACTTGCCAATGGGTTTCTTCATAGGGTTGTCCTCCAACATGGGGGCAATATAGAAATGCCTCGAATTTCTGCTTCACATGTGATATCATAGTGGTCTGGTGAAGTGAATCTTTGGACGCATTTTTTCGTACCCTACGACAGCATGGCCTTGAAGACTTTGGTCTCCCCCTCCCCTTTCCCCGCTCAAAGCTCTGACGGCCAGCAAACCCCTTTTGCGCCCTATTTTGTATTTACTCGTGGAACTTCTATGATCTTATTTCACCATGCGAAATTTGAAGAAAAAATTATGGGAAATGCTTTTGCCCGCGAACGTCCTTAAAGCTGTTTTTATTCTCTTTAGATCTTCTAGCCGGTCTATCCCAGCGCATACACATCACCATCTCCGTCGGTCCAGGATCCATAGACCCAGACTCCACACTAGAAATAACCTCAAAGACCAATCTCCAGTTCCACCAGATCACATCCGGGACAGCCTACATCTCATCCAACCTAGACACCAGTCCCAAAACCGAGCACCCTTATAAGGTCACCTTCCCATCGTTCCACGAGGGCGATGACGTCACGTCCGCCGTTGCTATAGTGACGCTACCTCGTTGTGGACCTTATGAGAAGATGGAGTTCGATCTAGTGGTGCAGGCGCCGTTGAGTAAGCAGAGTCAGATGGAGGAGATTACGGAGCATCAGATGATGTTCGCTTGCAAATGGCTTCAGCCATGTTCGTTCTCGGAGATTGTTTGCTCGTTTCGACGGCCCTTCACTGTCAGGCACATCGTACACTGCTCTAATGAGAGGTAAAGCACTTGATATCTCACTAACTTGGGTACGAGATTGATGCGGTACTTTCCATACATCGGTTCACTGGTCAAACACAAAGCAGTCAGTCGATACAATCACACATCGATTCACTGGTCAAATACAAAGCAGTCAGTCGAGGCTGCAAAGTTCAAATTTGAATAATCCTTTGAAACTACCTTGAAGCCTCGCTTGATGGTTTGTGTTTGGGCAGTGAACCGATGTATGGAAAGTGGTGACGAGAAAACATAGAAAAAAAGGCGGGAGAATGTCTCGCGGGTGAAAAAAATATAGCCATTTTTGATACAAAAAAATGTTTCCTTTCATAGTTATTTTTCATTCATTCCATTCATTTCTTTCAATTCTTTTTTAATGGCGTGAACAAGCGTTCTACGCATGCGCAAGCCTTTTGCATTCTCATCGGGTGACTTCCGTTTGAGATACAGGAAATGACGTCAAGTGAATGCAAGCAATCTCTGTGTAGTCATCTCTTCTAGCAAGTTGTCGTGTATCATATTATTCATTGCCATTTCCAATTGTTTTTCATTTCCTTTCTTTCTTTAGTCGTTTCGTTCAAACAGTAATATCTGGACGAAGCCCCATGCCTCTACACGTAGATGCGCCCGCATTCGCGATAGCCGATTGTCCAGCGGTTAAGACTAGTCCAATCCATAACGACGCTTCATTTGTAAGTACATTATTTACAATTTATTGCTTTACGAACTTTTTGCAAATTTGCAGTTTGCACTGATTATACCTTTTTCGAATCGTCCTTATACCGCTATGTTTCTTGATTACAGACTTATTTACACAGGGTTAGCCTCATTTCAGTGTCATAATGTTCACAAATACCAACGGTAAAGTTAAGAATGCACAACTTTAACAATACAGACACTTTGAAATCCCACGGGCCTTCATTGGAACACATGAATATTCAAAAGAATTCAATACGAGATTGAGGCCAACCCTGAGCAACAGAGAACTATAACTGAAGTATTTTGTACGTAATTTGTACCTTAATCTTTTTATTTCTTTTTTTTAGAGTCTATGTGAAGGACAAGAGATGTCTTTACTGTGGAAAGTGGAAAACAGTGAAGGTAGCAGCAACCCCTCATCCCACCCCACCCCACCCCTCCATCCTACACCCCTTACTAACAGCAACCATTGAATCCATTTATATCCTAGATACATCCCATTCTCTCTTCCAAGCCAAATTCATGGTTCCCTTTACCTTAGTTACCGTTGCTATGTCCCACAAACTCAACGAATTAGCTAAAATATCTCAAAATTTATAACTCTGTCTTATGTAAATGTACATTTACGTTAAAAATTTGCATTTTAAAATTAGTAAGATTAGTAAGGTTTACTAGACCGAGTTATTTGAAGAAAAAAAAATTCATTCTCTTTTTTCTTCTTCTTTTATTTCAATTTCAGAATCTTTACCACAGCTTCTCGACTGCCAACTGAAGTTGAATTTCAGAAGCAAGGTACGTTGAGGTCTAAAAAGAAATTTTAGAAAGTCTCATTCCAGTTTTTAATGCCTTTGTGTGTTTTTCCCCAGAAGGCTGATGATTTGGATGAATTTTGCTGCTACCTTTATGATTTTCAGTGGGAAAATACAAACGTAAGTGACAAATTTATGATTTTGTGTGTCTTCCTTTTACTTTCTGTGAATGAATTTTTCCCTCTTTCATCCATTATTACTTACTTCCTCCGTTATATTTCTTTTTTGTTTATTCCTTTTTATCGCTTTTTTTTTCTTTCTTTCTTTCTTTCTTTTTTCTTACTTTCTTTTCATTTAAAAAAATAATTTAAAAAATGATTATTTTGATGGCTAAAAAAAATGTTTTATGTCAAAAACCGTTGTCATAGTTACGTCATGTTACGTCACCAACTCCTTATTAAAAACACGTGATTCATGTCATTTTACAAAAAATAAAATGAGAAAAAATGCCCTCACCATAAGCTGAGACCAGCTTTGGTTATCCTAACACTAGAGCATCATCTAAGTGTACTGAGGTAAACAGAAAAACTTTTTAATTAATGGCAGTTTCTTCAAAAGTTTCTTCAAAATAATTGAATATTCCGAGCAAATTTAATTTATATTCGCTTCGTTTTGATGCGGAAACTAACTGATTCGCAAAGCTTGATCTTCTCCCAGGCAAAGCCGTGCGCACATCTTTTGGAGTAGGGAATCTTGCTTTTAAAATACCTCTTTTTTTAAACAACTCAGACCTTATTTACGATCCAGTCAAGAATAGAAGCCCCAGGATCCGACAAAAAACTACACAAGGGAACTCTATGTAAACTAAACATTACCATCATGAATACCCACGTAAACGACCATGTGTTCTCACCCCCTACCCCCACGGGGAACCAACAACGTGAACTCTTATACGAAGTCGCCGTAGACACTAACTTGTGGATGATTTCGGGCAAGAATAGTGGTGTAGTTGCCATGCCGATGGTTTTCATGGCGACATGTGACGTCACCCTTGACGTCATACCTCAGACGGGAGGGTATTTGCCGTTGCCGGACGTAAAGTTAAAATCGTATGAATGGCATAATGAGGAGAAAGGGGGCGAGAAAAAATCAGGAACTGCTGATAAGGATTCTGGAAAAGAGTTACCAGAGGCTGGGGATAATAAAGATTCGGAGAAAATCTCGGGACAAACGGCGAGCGCAAAGATTTCGCCGAAGGAACCGCCCGTTGTGAAGCCATTTAAGTGTGGACAGGTTTACAATGCCACGCAAGCCCTTCAAGTGCTTGTGTTGCCAAGCAACAAGGAATGTTCATGACTCGTGATGTTGTTGACCGTCACGGTAGGAATGATGTAGATAGACTGATAAGATAGGAAAACCCAATGTAGTGTTTTGATCAAGATATTCATCTTAAAGCCACTTAGAGTGTTTTTGAATGTTGGTGAAATACGTGGATGAAAAAGCCACTGAAATTAGTAGGAAATGGCCAAGAAGCTATTGAAGTCTTCATAATGGCAAAGATGATTGAAAAGCTATTGAAATGTTGTTAGACAGAGGATGAACATAAAAGCCATTCAAATGCTGGGGGGATGGACAAGAAACCCATTGGAATATTGGTAGACAAAGATTGAGCAAAAAAGCCAATGAAATGTTCGGACGAAAAATGGATATTATATCGAACGTGCTCCAAACTTTCAATCTCAATTTAATTCCGCTCAGTTATTTCCATTTAGCTCTTCTCACGTTACATTTAAGGCATATCTTGATAAATTATAAATATTATCTTAATAAATATTAATTTTTATCGCTTCTAATAAAGGGGAAATTGAGTTTTGCGCAGAAGCGAAAGAAATGATGTAACCACAGGAAACCCAATAAGATAAAAACGATAAAATCTTTAAGTGTACTTCCGATGTTTTAGCTACGTTTAACGTTAAAAGCTGCTTCAATTATCCAGCATGAAGACTTAACTACCTCGAAGCTTCTTGAGATAAGGAACGCGATGCATTGTGGTCTAGTTTGGGTACGAATTACCAGAACCTTTATTCCCAAGGTATTCCAGAGTACTTCTAATTTGCACTTATATAGCTCATAAAAGATCTAAGGTACCCCAGAATTCCATGAGGAGATCCATTCGTGCCCAGTCTTTCTTTGAGCTTCAGAGAGTTTCGTAATCAAAAGAGTTTTGAAATCAAACTAAACCAAAGCATGGCAGCCACAATTCATTTATCCAAAATGGCGGTAATGACGTCACACCCCAAAACAAAAATAGGTTTCTATGTTCTATGCAGCCATATTGGCGGAATAATGTTTTCTGTTAAAGTCATCCAACATGGCGGTCATGACAACACAAGCCCAAACAAAAACAGGTTTCTATGTTCTATGCAGCCATATTGGCGGAAGATTGTTTTCTGTTGGAGTCATCCAATATGGCGGTCATGACGTCATTAGCCCAACAAAAATAGGTCTTACTAAGTCTGCGCGATGCTCTAAGCGATTCCACATCCCTTTCCCTTACCCCTTTTTTTTCAGCTATTTTTTTTCTCTCTCTTGATTAACCGTGAAAATATATATAATTTGCAATTGAAATCTTAAGTAAATTTAATTCATATTTTCTATTTATTCTGTTGCTTCGGTGATGATATCTTGCGTGGAGCTTGACTCTCAGTTGTATTTTTACGACTTTAGGTATGTTGGCTTGTTGAAGATCTTTGAAGAAAAAGGGAGATTACTGCATTAAGGGATGTGTTATAAAATAACCATCATAAATCTCGCTTTCTGATTGGTTGTTGGCGAGTGTTCTTTTTGTTGGCGCACATAGCATGCGCGCGCATTTTTATCGGCGCACATAGCATGCGCGCGCATTTTTATCAATCGTATCCGGCTGTTTTACTTGTATTTTATAAAAGAAATAAAAACCTTGCTTCTGTGCTGCACCGCGAGTGTGAAAAGTCACGGCACGGCTTGGTTAGGCACGACGCGAACACGGCACCGAATTTTAAATGCCTTTCTATACACCACTGACACGGTCACGGCAAGGCGCGGTGCGTGCCCGCCGTACGTTCTACAAAGTCATATGGAAACTGCTGTATTAACCGCTTGTTATGTGACTGCAAACAGCGAGCGCGCGGTTTCTATTTTATTAACATATATTAGTGTGCGCGGTGTTGATCGAAGTGATGAGTGATTGATGAACTGGCATGAATAAATAGAAAACGCGCGAGTGTGCTGTGTGCAGTTGTAAAGCACGCAGGGATTGGCAGAACACGAGAGAAGTATTAGAAGAAGCACGACGTGTAGCGGAGAGCTTCTCAACACTTCTCAAGTGTGCTGACAGTCCCCAAGTGCTGTATAAATTCAAAAAGCCCAACAAGCTCATCTTTAATTTAATAAAAATGCGCGCGTGTGCTGTGTGCTCTCATAATGCACGCGCCCTCAACCAATCAGAAATTTATAACAGTCATTTTATAATTTGAAATATTACCGTACATTGTTTTTACCTGGTTTCTTTTTCCACCAAATACTCTATAGCGACATTGAAAGTCTCTCTTCGGATCACAAGTAGGTTTGGAATTGTCGCTGTCCTCGGCGACAGTAGGTACCGCGTCCACTCTCTGTTCTCCACTCTCGCTCAGTTCGTATGGCAGCTTTGTCGTGCCACGCGCGACGAGTAACTCCCCCAAGAGATCGTTCTCTGTCACAGTAACGCTATCCTTATGTTCAACTTCTTCTTCTTCTTCCACTTCTGATTCACTTGTTTCGGGGAGCAGTGAAAACCTTGAGCCAGATTCATCAGGACTAACTCTTTTTTTCAAATCTTTGTGTTTTGGTTTTCGTTTCCCAGGGAACGGCACGTAGCAGAGGGGAGATTTCAAGTCACATCCCTGGGTTTCTTTCGTCTCCAAGTCTGCACTTTTCAAAGCTGTTTTGTACATGTATAGATTCTCGCATTCTTCAGATCGCTTGTCGCATGGCGTGTTAGGGTTCAGTCGTTTGTAGTATTCATTTCTGCAGAGGAGATTATGTCGACCTTCTAACTGACTACAATCTATGTTATTTGGAGCCCTAAGACAAAATGAATCCTTAGAGGGAAATGGCTCGAAGGAGTTCATAGGTATAGGTTCGATCACAATGAAGTTGAACTGCTAATAATAGTAGTAGTAGCAGCAGCTAGTGCTGCTACTGTACTGCTAGTGGCAGTACAGTAGTAGTAGTAGTGATAGTAGGAGGAGGAGTGGTCGTAAGGGCAGTAGTGGTGGTAGTGATAGTACCCGTCGTTGTTGTTGTAGTAGTAATAGTGTAGTGGTGGTGGTAGTAGTAGTAGTAGTAGTAGTTGGTGGTGGTGGTATTGGTAGTAGGAGCAGGAGAAGTGGTGGTAGTGAGTAGCAGTTGTAGTAGTAGGAGGAGTGGTAGCGGTAGTGGTAGTGGTAGTGGTAATGGCAGTGAAAGTGGTGGTGGTGGTGGTAGTAGGAGCAGGAGAAGTGGTGGTAGTGAGTAGCAGTGGTAGTAGTAGGAGGAGTGGTAGTGGTAGTAGTAATGGCAGTGATAGTGGTGGTAGTGGTAGTAGGAGCAGAAGAAGGGGTGGTAGTGAGTAGCAGTGGTAGTAGGAGGAGGAGTGGTAGTGGTAATGGCAGTGAAAGTGGTTGTGGTTGTGGTGGTGGTAGTGGTAGTAGGAGCAGGAGAAGTGGTGGTAGTGAGTAGCAGTGGTAGTAGTAGGAGGAGCGGTAGTGGTAGTGGTAATGGCAGTGATAGTGGTGGTAGTGGTAGTAGGAGCAGAAGAAGGGGTGGTAGTGAGTAGCAGTGGTAGTAGGAGGAGGAGTGGTAGTAGTAATGGCAGTGATAGTGGTGGTAGTGGTAGTAGGAGCAGGAGAAGGGGTGGTAGTGAGTAGCAGTGGTAGTAGGAGGAGGAGTGGTAGTGGTAATGGCAGTGATAGTGGTTGTGGTGGTGGTGGTGGTGGTAGTGGTAGTAGGAGCAGGAGAAGTGGTGGTAGTGAGTAGCAGTGGTAGTAGTAGGAGGAGTGGTAGTGGTAGTAGTAATGGCAGTGGTAGTGAGTAGCAGTGGTAGTAGGAGGAGGAGTGGTAGTGGTAGTAGTAATGGCAGTGATAGTGGTGGTAGTGGTAGTAGGAGCAGAAGAAGTGGTGGTAGTGAGTAGCAGTGGTAGTAGGAGGAGGAGTGGTAGTGGTAGTAGTAATGGCAGTGGTAGTGAGTAGCAGTGGTAGTAGTAGGAGGAGTGGTAGTGGTAGTAGTAATGGCAGTGGTAGTGAGTAGCAGTGGTAGTAGGAGGAGGAGTGGTAGTGGTAGTAGTAATGGCAGTGATAGTGGTGGTAGTGGTAGTAGGAGCAGAAGAAGTGGTGGTAGTGAGTAGCAGTGGTAGTAGGAGGAGGAGTGGTAGTGGTAATGGCAGTGATAGTGGTTGTGGTTGTGGTAGTGGTAGTAGGAGCAGGAGAAGTGGTGGTAGTGAGTAGCAGTGGTAGTGGTAGTAGTAATGGCAGTGGTAGTGAGTAGCAGTTGTAGTAGGAGGAGGAGTGGTAGCGGTAGTGGTAGTGAGTAGCAGTGGTAGTAGGAGGAGGAGTGGTAGTGGTAATGGCAGTGATAGTGGTGGTGGTGGTAGTAGTGGTAGTAGGAGCAGGAGAAGCGGTGGTAGTGAGTAGCAGTGGTAGTGGTAATGGCAGTGATAGTGGTGGGCTCCCTGTGGTGGCAGTAGCCGATAATTCTTCATGACTATATTACCTACCTTTTTTTGCCTATCATTACCCTACAGTTAGGCGAAATTTTTCTATTGCATTTCGCTTGTCTTCTCTGCAGCATGTCCAATCCATTTTTTCCTTTCTTTCCTACTCGCCATTGGTTGTGACAAGTTCCGTCTGGCCGGCGTAGAACGCATTCTTCCTCATCAGGCTGATATCCCCTCTGTTCTTGTCTTATAGAATTTTCATTTTGAAAAGGAGTATTTCTGGACTCTGAAGACAATAAAAAATAACCGAATATAATCTAAGAAATGGGGTTCCTGTATCTCAGAACACTGAGCACTGAAGAGACTGGTAACGAAGCTAACCACAGGAAACCCATACTCGTGAAAATCTCCCCCACACAGGAAACCCAAAGAACGATTTATTTAAACTATTGCATCACCTACCAGTTGTTTGTAAACTTGATAAAAATACCAACAGAGTAACTATGGTGATTAATGGTGTTGCCATGACAAAAGGTTGGTTGATCTACAGCGAAAAACAGGGAAAAGTGCATGATATTTGATTGTTCAGAAATATGATTGACACGAGTAGGTTTTGATTGGTTAATCAAAGATTTGAATAACTTCGTGCAAGGTACCATTCCGCGCATGCGTCAACATGGCCAGGACAGGATTTTAGCTGAAATTTTTAGTATATTTTCAATCCAAGAGTGAAAGAGATACCTGAAGAAAGGGATACGGAAAATAAAGATTGAACCCTGAAACAACCTCTTGAGCTGAACAAAGTCGGGTCACGGCTAACTACAGATCGAATAGGAATTTAGCGTGCTAAGTTTTTTTCAAGGAGAAATGCGGAGAAGCAGGACTGAGAAAAATACTTGAATCAAGGGAGAGACCCAACAAACTCTACTCACATGTGATGTTACTTCGAGAGACTCTTCAGTGGTTTTGCGTTCAGTTACTCCTCGCTAACTCCTGACCAGAGGAACTTGAGCTATCCTATTTATACGATCATTGAATTATCATTGGTTCCAAAAACGTATTCTGAACTCATTTTCGTGTTCTTTCTTGTTTTTCTTTTCTCGAAAGAAAACTTGTTTTTGAAGAGCACGCCCTTTTATCCCGAATTTTTTCTTAGTGGCTTTTAAAGATTTCCAGTATTCAACTTGTGAATTTTCACGCATTTTCAAGCATTTTCACGAACTCACGTTGTTACGTAAAAACGTTTTCAAAAATTTCCGTTGCCCGCGAGTATTTATTGTTTTATTCGATTATACAACTTGGAAAATTTTGAAAATCTTAACTCTTGAAAAAGGAATTTTGAGGCGGGTTCTTACCTTGTCTTGTTTGCTTATCTATCTTGATATCTTGATATATATTGATATATATTGATTGAGAGTGCTTTTCAAGTGCTTGGAGAACACAATAAGGTAACAGGTCCTTCAATACTGAACTTAACTACCTAGTATTTTACTCTATTTATATCCACTCTTTCGATGACTTAAGACCAGCAGTGGGCTATAAAGTACTTAGTAAATCTCACCATTCCTTCGATATTAGGACAAACAAAAAAAATGCGTTCGAAAATAGCCGTTCCGCTAATCTTTAGTAAAAATTTTAAGGTCGCCTCGAGCGGCAATCTCATAGCAAGTCAAAAACTGTTTTCAAATTTTTTATTTAATCAAGCGAGAAAAAATTGTCTGTTTTCAAATTTTTTATTTAATCAAGCGAGAAAAAATTGTCTCTCAAAATATGCGCTTATTTTTCAATTAAATGTAACAGAAGAACAGAAAAAGCATTTTTCTTGATGAAAATAAACTGAAATATGTAAATTAAACCCCTTGAAATGAAACGGTTTTCAAGGAAAACTTAGTTTTTCAGTATTTGTAAATCATCTTGAAAACCAGAAGTCGTTCCTTCACGTCCCGCGCCTAAGTTTAATTCAATTATTTCAAAGAACAGTTCTTGCTGGAAGGTATGCTAAACCTTTTAGGAAAATTAGTGAATCATCTAAAAGCTTTCTCTCAAAAGTTCAAAACGAGGAATTTTTTTCTATTACTTAAGATGTTCAAGCCCGTGGAGCAAAGTCTCGACAATTACAAGTCGAGAGCACTTAGAAGGTTTCTCGCAGAATTTTCCCCAAAGTTAATAAACTTTATAGAGATAAAATTTAGACAAATTTGTCAAATACCCCAAGACTTACAAAGTTTATTTTACTATTCTAATTGGTTCAGAAACTCTTACCTTATTTTTCCCCCTGAAATGACACTCGCCGTTGTTTTCCTCTTCAACCACGACAAGTGTTTTTCTACCCAGAATTCGTAACTATTTATTGGTTAAGCAAGCCGTCGTAGAAGTTTATTGCCATCATTTAGGATTCAAAGTAGTTCTAGACAGGAAGCACTTATTTATTTTATAGCTCGCAACAGAGTTAATGAATCCTTCCGATACGTAAAACGTTTAAAGATATTTAGAAACAACATCTGTTCACGTTGTTTCAGGTCGCGGTAAAACCGGATCTGATCTAAAGTGATCGTTTATTTTGCAAAAGGTATTGAACATGATGGTTCGTTCTTAGAAACCCAAATTAAACTCTTTTGGAACTATTTGTTAGGACTTTTAAGCACATTAAATAATGGTTTTATTTGATAAAGAATTCATTTTCGCGAAGCGGTGCCTTTGTCGAAATACTGATTAGAACTATTTAAGTTGAAACGGTGTCATGAAATGCCACGACTCCTTGGCTTTCGAACCAATTTTACATCTAGGGCTCTTATATTATGACCTTAGATATATCATTCTTTAAGATCATGTCATTCAAACTTCGATAAAGCGAAAATAACTTGACTTTTTTTCGTTTGTTTTCGTGCAAGTGCTGACATTCAAGAAGTTGGAAATATTGTATTCAAGAATCATACTTTTTCAAGAATATTCCAGTCGATTTTAAAACAAGCTAAAAAGGCTTCCTCATGAGGATATAATAATAAGTGCTCTTTCTAATATTAGAATAAGTGTGTTCCTTTTTTTATCTATTTCAGTTGTTCTATTTTTAACGCCCAAGCAAAGAAGAATTTTTTACCAAACGCGCGGTGTTTCTGCAGCAAAAAAAACAACAACTCTAGTAGCACTCTCTAATCGTTTACAAACGACATCCCAATAATTCGTGGCCCAATTTTACGAGCTGTTTTATTTTTTATATCCACCGTTACCGACCTCCTAGCCTGGCTTAATTTCTTTCAAAACAAAAATTCATTAACTTGTCTTCCATCCCTTCAGGTACGATATAGTTGAGTACCGTAGTGGCTTAATAGCAGTCATAGAATTTGCTGGACGCCATCATGGAAGCATGATAAAGAAGCGTTAATATATATTGCAAGCGTTTTTCTGTCTTTCATTACTTGTGGGACTTAAATTAAGGCTTGTAATTGGTAAGGAAATATCAATCATAAAACACATGCTTTGTTTTTCCATTCATGATGTATTTGATGAATGATATATTGTGGTCGTAATTTTGTATTTGTCATTAGATAAAAACTCATTTTGTGCACGGAAAAGGTTTGAATTTTTGGTCGAGAAAATCGTTACCACAAATATTAGATTGATCATTCGCTGTTTGATATTGCTCTGAAATTATTAGCAAGGCTAATTTTTTTACGAACTCAGTACTTCCAAGGTCACCTCTCTCTGTCTCTATCTTTCTCTTCCTCTCTATCTTTCTCTTCCTCTCTATCTTTCTCTTCCTCTCTCTGTCTCTGTCTCTGTCTCTGTCTCTCTCTGTCTCTGTCTCTCTCTCTCTGTCTTTGTCTCTCTCTATCTCTCTGTCTCTGTCTCTGTCTCTCTCTGTCTCTGTCTCTCTCTATCTCTCTGTCTCTCTGTCTCTGTCTCTGTCTCTGTCTCTGTCTCTGTCTCTGTCTCTCTTTCAATTTTTTTTTTTTTGCTTTTATTCTTATTTTCATGGAGTTTTTATGTCTTATTTGTCGACAAGTGACAATTTAAACTCTTAGAGTAGCGGATAACAGCAGGATACCACCAAACATTACAAGATTATCTCAGTGAAATGACTGAAAATAAAGAATATCTTTTACACAACCCACGCGAAGAATCTAAACAGAGGAATCCGACTATCACACCAGTTGTCAATTCAAGGCGAAAACTATGAAAATCAAAAATTCTAAATTTGCAAAACATTTTTTATAGATGCCGGAAATTTGTCTCGTAAATCTTTCTAGTATCCAAGCGTTTGTCAGGTTCTAAAGTACGAAATAACTAGTAACTTATGTTGGATTAATATATCTTGACATAAATTAAGGGGTTAAAATTGACGAAAACACATGAAAGTCAGTCAACTGTCAAGACCAAGAACTGTGAGACGAGGAGAATTTTTAGCCAAGTGAATTTTTAACCATGGCCTTAATTGATGCCTCAGGCTTGAAGTGCGGACTCTGGAAACGAAAGTTCTAGATTTCTCTCAACCAATCATATTTTAATGAAAATGTGATTGGTTAAAAAATATGACGTCATTTCGTATCCGCAACGACCAATCATCCTCCGACATAATTCTCCGACACAAATGTGAACAGACGCCATTTTGAATATTAAATTGGAAAATTTAATTAGTTTCTCCCAGTTCCTTAAATGGCTTCCCTATGAACCAATCAAAGTATACGAAAACTCAAACGTCCAATCACAACCCTGAATGCGAGTCACGCTGCGTATTTGGAAAAAAACCTGGGCCTCTCGTGTATTTTCACACGGAATACGCTGTACCGAGAATTCGTCGTCGTACAGATAGACTTAAATGGAACTGATATACCGTAGAAATCACTTTATTTTGAGCGTTTTTCAATTTTAAATAAACCTCTTGCGAATAAAATTCGAGTTTTATCGATATTAGGGATTCTTCAAAAAAATTAAGAGCAAACAAAGGAATAATACTCAAGGGAATGATACGTGGCATAATCGGGCAAAAACACGTGCAAACTTACAAAAATATAGCAACATTAAGCTAATTTGGTAGGATTTTCTTATTCATTATCTAAGCTTATAACACCATAAATCATAAAAATGTCAATAACGTTAAGACGATAGTCATTACGGACATGATGCTGGACAGCGGTAATTCTAATGATACTAAAAATGACCCGAAGCGAACTTTTAAAGAGGGGAAAAAAGGAAGAATAACGAGAAATGAGAAACCACGGCTCCGTTGAATCGTTCATCGAGTATCATCTTCAGATTTTTTTCTCCTTTCGACATAGTTTGACAAAACTAGAGTGACGTTATATCACTTACCTTTGATAATGCACGTCCTTTTCATCAAGTAACAGCCTCGAGGGACAAAACTAGTATTCAGTGTTTGTGCGTTACGTTCGGTTAGTAAATGGATTGAGCTAGGGGGTTCGGCCCCCACCTACTTACATACAAACTTAATGGACCAACGCTTATAAAGAGGACCTAGAAGAGCCGTAAAACGTGAAGGGATTTCGAAATACTTTGGGTCACTGAGAATAATCCCCTTGCACTCGCAGCATGTGTAGCTCAATTTGGAGGACAAAACAACAGGTTTCCAATTCTCAGGAGATTGAAATTCTTCTGTTTTGTCCTCCAAATTGAGCTGCTTTGACGGCACTTGAAAGGAGTCTAAAGGAACAAAAAGTTCGCAATTAACAGTAACAGCAGCAGCAACAAAAACAACAGCAGCAGCAACTTGATGGATTAACATTTTTATTCATTATTTTAATTGTTTTCGTGAAGACGATTATTTTTTACGAAAATTTTTTTAAATAAATTTATAACGATTTTAAAAGATATTTTAACATTTTAACCTATATAATAATTAAATTCTTAAATAGCAAAATATAAAAAATACTATTGCATTCAAGTAAACTTATCAACCCTTCACACACCACTAGCCAATTTATAAAAAGTTAAAGAACAAAGTCAGGGGAAAATTTAATTAACCAGACTTCTAGAGAACAGTTTCCCTTTCGAGTTCAATAAACAAATCTCTCAGCTTTGGTCCTGTTAAATGATTTTCTTTTGGACTCACAAACTCGTCTTTGTAAATAAGTGGTTGACTATCACATTCCTCACTTCCACTCCGAGAAGACGAATATCCTGAACTTTCTCGATTCGGAAAACCCTTCCTGTTGACTGGTTCTTTAGAGTCTGTTATTGAAACTGGTCGACGACCGTCAAATTCAGTTCTGGGTTCCCTGTGTCGAAGCAGGAAAGCAACGACGAAAATGAGAAAAAACGAAAAGATGGCGACACTTCCAGACAAGTAGAAGGCGACTTTGTAGGAGCCAAATCCGTCGTATAACCAGCCTGTTGAGGAACAAAATGTCAGAGATTTTGATGAAGCACTTAGAAGATAAGAGCGTGGGCCCTGGAGGTATGATTTCTGGTACATCAAGGGAAAATTATTATTTATTTAAGCCTTAATGGCCCCTAGAGCAAAATATACAAAAGAGTACAGGTAAAGGGGAAGCAGGAACAAGAAAATGTCATGTTTTTCATTGATGATGCTGACCAAAAATCAGCCAGTCAAATCAGCCAGCATGTAAACTGCTGGTCATAAATAACGTAGACAAGGATGTGGTCAGCTGAACTCCCTCAACTGCGCATGCGTAATAACATGTTAAAACTACTGATCACAAGCACAGCAGACACTAAGGATGAGGTCAGCTGAATGTAGTCACTAAACTTAGTGAACATGCGCACAATCAATCAGCCATAGGTGCTGACCACAAGTAGCGCAGACAAAGAGAATGCCACTTGAAGTCAGAATCAAATCCTTACCTGCAACTGGGGGTCCAAAACTCATGGGAATCGCGAGGCAACCAAAGAGATTCCCAACTCCTTGAGACAGATTCTCGTGTCCCACAATATCTGCCGTGATAACAGCGACTTGGCCAACAAAACATCCATCAAAGAAACCAAACGTCAAGGAATACCCGATGAGCCCACCGTATGACTTGGCCAGCGGACACAGAATGGTACTTATCCCAATCACAAAGATGGAAAGCTGGTAGACATTAAGCCGCTTTATTCGTTTAAATTCGCTTATTTTTCCAAACACGACTCTGCCAACGGTTGACATGATGGACAAAAATCCTATGAGCCAGGCACCTTTGGATTTGGTCACTCCGAGGTCCTCTGCGTATTTGACCTGCGATAATAAACAGTGGATTAGGGATAAGGTCAAAACAATTGTCATCTTACGGTACCCCATTCTGGGGGAGGGGTGGGGTTCCCCGGTACCCACTACCTCTGGAAGTGAAATCCTGGATTTTGTCCTCAAATATCTCCAAAACTGAAAGTCAAATTACAGAAATGAATGTACTGTATGTTTACATGTATTCTAAACAACGTATATGTGGATAGAAATAGTCACTGGAGACATCCAGTATATATCGAGCATTTCAAGAGGTCTCTGAGGGGGGAGGGGGTATCTATCGGAACCCACCACCTAAATCAATAAAATCGGGTCCCTATTTTAGACAATTGTTTTGACCTTGTCCCTTAGATATCAGAGAATAGACCTCTTCAGCTTGGGCGTAATGTTTTGCCCCTTGCAGACCCCGTGTCAATCCCTTGACTATTAATTTTTTGTTTGGACTCAAATGGAATCCTATAGATTCTCAAAGGAATGACACGTGGTCTGGAATGGGCAAAACAAATGCTCTAGCTAAAGAGGTCTATTCGATACGAGTCTGCTTGGTTAAAGGGGAGTGAATGGAACACTAGCTAGCGCAAGCTATTGCTCACGAGAATGCCATGTGGTCTGAAATGGGTAAACATGCTTAGTTAAAGAAGAAATAATGCTAAACGGAGAGACACTTGGTCTGAAATGAAAAACGTCAAACAATTAAAGCTAAAGAAAGAAATAACACTCAAGGGAACGACACGTGGTCTAAGATTGGAATGCCCCAAGTCAAAAAGAATCATACTCAAGCGAATGTCACGTGGACTGAAATGGGCAAACATTAGGTAAAGAAAGAAGTAATACTCAAGGGAATGACACGTTTACTATTAATGGTAATAGTTGACACTGACTAGTACTTACCAAATGAACAAACGGGATCAAATATCCAAACTGAAATATGGCCACGCTTGCCACCCAAAATACATAAGCCTTGTTCTTCCATATCCTGGAATCAAACAGTTTAGCTCTCTGTTTTCTAGTTCGATCAATTCTCGTGTTCGGTCGATACAAGAACGCTGCCACCCACAACAACACAGCAAAAGCACTCAGTATCCTCATTGAATTCTGCCAACCAGTCGTAGACAGAAGATAGTTGATAACAGGGCCAGTGACTAACGATCCTACACCACTACCCGATGTCGCTAGACCGTTGACAAGAGCTAAGCGTTTGTGAAAATAATCTCCAAGCACTACAATCGAAGAAACGAAGGATAAACTCGACCCAATACCGAATAGAAGTCCATAAGTTACGTACATCTTGGTGGGTTCTTGGACGAATGAAGTCAAGAAGAGGCCAAGAACTGAAAGAAGAGCGCCGACAAAAGCAACGGCACGACAGCTGTAGCGATCACAAAGAAGGCTGGTTATTGGCCCGAACATGAAGTTGAGACCCATTGCCATCGCTCCGATCCACGCTGTGGAGAGACGGAGCGAAAAAAAGAATTTTAGAAGAATGCTGGCGTTAGCATGAAGGTCCAGCTGTTTTGCTGGCTACCTTCCCTCTTGACTCCTCTCCTCTCCTCTGCTCTTCTCCCCTGTCCTCTCCTGTCATCTCCTGTTAGGAAAGCACGGATGGCGTGCGCTGCTAATGTGTCGCCTCTCACCAAGGCGGCCGGGTTCGAGTCCCGCCTGGCTCGGTGTCGTATGTGAGTAGAGTTGTTTGTTGGTTCTCTCCTGTGCTTCGAGGGTTTTTTCGAGAGCTAGTTGTAAGGCCCGGTTTAGACGTCAAATTTCACATTTGCCGAATCTAATGCAAATGAGCAAAACCTATTGTTTGACTTCAATAAAGATTCGGCACGTTTTCATGTGAAATTCGACGTCTAAACCGGGCCTAAGACTACGGCGGCACGCGAGGGATCATCGCGTACCTGGACAAACTAACCTTGGTAGTTTATAGGTTAATTCTAAAGAGGTTTGTGGAACAGGAAACTACACTTGAAGTAGAACTTAACTGGTCAAAACAGTCTCGGTTACAAAACTTAACATTCTGTTGCATTACACAGTGATTGCAGCTTAGCTCTGTTGTGAGTGTCCCACGCTGTGATACAACAGCCAAATCATAATAATTCCTCTACTCCTCCCCTCCCCTGCCCTGCATTTTTGTACTTTAATTGTACAACGTACAAGTACCGAGTTGCCTTAGGAATGGATTGTGAGTTTCAAAAAATGTTACTTTATGCAAGTCAAGTTTTAACCCATTTTCATTGAAAGGCTTTGATAATTACAAGAAAAGCCACCGAAACAGTACTGAAAATTATAGACTTTGAGTCTGATACTGGACCAACGAAGAAAATGATAGTTTTGGCGCTTAAATTCATTTTGGCGCGAAGCCATTTTTCGCCGCTAAAATGAGCGCGTCCATTGAGCATTTCCTGACATTTGGCGTTCTCAACACCTTGCATGTCAAAATGCTTGTAAAATAACTCTTTTTACGGATATGTTATTTACGAAAAAAGTCTCGAAAAAATTCAAAACGAGCTTTAGTGTATTTTGTCTTTGTTCAAACTCGTGCATAACTAATCCCTTGAAAACTATAAAGTTCAAAGTCCGAGTAACTCGTGGCATATTATAGTAAATTTAATATTTACTATAAAGTGGTTCAAAAAGAACTATTTCACCTTGAAGTTAGGCTTTAGAAGTAAGAAAAATAACTATTAATTATTTATAAACAAATGTCTGCAAAAAAAATAAAATAGAATTACGAAGTTTGCTGCAAAATGTCTGTCGTTACATAAGTAATTTTATAAGCGACTTCAAGAGGTTGTAGAAAAATAGGCAAAAAGTTGTATTCGTTTTGAGAGGAAAAATAAGCTGAAAACATGAAATTTAAAAAATAATAACGGATAAAAGTTCGAGTCATAATATTTTTTTTAGTTATTAATTTCGAAATCGTCATATTCCATCAAACTTCTACGATAGTAATTATATCTTAAAATATAATACACTTCAGATATGTTGTTGCGTTCAGTTATTTATCCTATTAGATGATGTGTGAATGCCAGATTTTGTTTTTTTTCCTAACATCTAAATGTCGCAAGATATTGCTTTAAATTTTGACATTTTTCGTCCAAGACCGGCACGTTCTGTTTGTAATTTGTACAAGCCGGTCTACAAGCCGGCGTTGTTGTCAAAGTGAGCAATGTTTTTCAAGTTCAAATTAAGAATTAAAAACTCACCAGTTTCAGCTTTTCCCATCTTTAGTTCGTCTAACAGGTTAGCATAAACGACTCCAAAAGAATTATGGATACCAAATACGATAAAATTTACAATAAATGTCCCTGCACATACAAACCACCCCCATCCACCGTCTGGGATCTCTGGGTGTTTCGATGGAGAGTCAGTGTCAGCCCGAATTTCGGACGTTTCAAGGACTTTTATATCAAGATCCGAATCTTTAGTCTCCGCCATTGTGTGATTCTGTTATCAGAAATCTTTTTAGCTAAATTTCACTGCTTTTTTTCATAACTGCATTGTACATTCGTGTTTAGGTCTGAAGAGAACCAGCCACTAACGAAAATGTTGTTGTTGTCACGTATTACTAATTAGTAATTCTGCTCTGATAGCTTACGTTACGTACGTGACATGTAACACAATCTTACTGGACATCAAAATGCGAGTTCGGCATGGTTTTCAAATAATGCTTGCTCATATGCATTCAAATAGGCCCAAATGACCATTCTAAAAAATCTTTAATAAATACAATCTAGTCGTAATTTAGGAATTTTTGAGGAAGAATTTGAGTGGTTTTATGGGATTTGGAGACAAAAAATCCATGCAATTTCAGTAATTTTTTGTGCACTTAATCCCAAGTAATAGTTTTATTTGTAAAGGTATGGAAAATGGATCCGCGTGTCATGATCTAGACCCTCTCTTCGTCCCCACGTTCCACCACACGCCGCACCAAGGTCACGCCATAATATGGCATGTCTCTATCGTGAGATTTCCCCAGGAAATCTTATCCCAGCTCTGCACGTATTTTATTGCGAAACTACAGCTCAGACGACTTTCACCAGCTTAGGTTGACCCGTGTCACCCCCGCCTGTTGTCATTGCTTCATTCTTTAATTTTTATTTTGATAAAATGTGGTTAACGTCATGATAGTGTATTGGGTGTTGATGCTATATTATTATTATCTTTAAAAAAACCTTCAATTTACTGCGTTATTTATGACCTTTTACCTGATATCTAACTCTAATCTAGATTCTAATATCGATATTTGTGATTTTGTAGAAATTTGAGAACAGCAATGAGGTAAAATCTTGAGGGCAGCTATCAATGAGTTTATAGGCCAAGGTTAGCTCTTTCAGCATCGCCAAATTCGGAAACCGCGAACTGAATTACACAAGAGACGATTACAAATTCAGTTTGTGCAATTTCTTTTTTTTGAAACGTTCTCATTAGGATTAGGTAACAGCGCGAATGCTCTTGCAGTATATCGCTGGCAGTCATCGTATTATGATGGCAATGATTCAAGTAGTACATCAGGGAAAAGGAAACAATACATTTGCGCATGACTAAAACTACAATTCTGAAATTGCTTTTTATTAGGCTGCATTGAATCACATTAGAAATATTACTTATAGAATTAAAAAATACTTGAAATTCATATTGGATTATATTTCTACATAGCTTAAAACGGACGCCAGATATAAGACTAGTGGAGTTGGAATGGAAAGGGACTGAGTGGAAAAAAGGAGAGTAGAATGAAAGGGAGTGAAGTGGGGTAGACTTAAAGAGAGTGGAGTGGAGTAGAATGAAAGGGAGTCAAAATAATTTTACTCCGATGAAGGACCAACGTCCGAAAACTCAGTACAGTTTCAAACTTTTTTCCTTCATTCTGATAAAGACTGCCACATACGCAGTCGAAACGGCATGTCTTACAAACTTTTACGCGTGAAAAACGTAAATCTATTCAATCATTATGGGAACAAAATATTAACCTTTTATGTATGGAATCTCTGAGTCCAGTTAACATTAAATAAATAAATTACCTAGACGTAATTACCACACTTTAATTCAAAAATATATAAGGTACTTTGAGAATATCCTAATGCTGATGCCACGAAAACAATCCCAATTCAAGCTTGATCCTTCTTCCAAATTTCATAAAATACCCAGCTAGAAAAAAAAACGTTAAGAAAAAATATTTAAGATACTGGAGCTTTAATTAGACAGCACACAATGATGAGGTAATCTGTAACCAATCAGAGAGCATGTTCTATAGAGGTTTTATGTAGTAACCAATCAGAGAGCAAGTTCTATAGAGGTAAGTACAGTTAGTCTGTAACCAATAAGAGAGTTTGTTCTATAGAGGCTTCATATAGTAATCTGTAACCAACCAGAGAGCATGTTCTATAGAGATTTTTACAGTAACTTGGAACCAATCAGAAAGCATGTTCTTAAAGGTAAGTTGTCTGTAACCAATAAGAAATCATGTTCTAAAGAGATCTTATATATTAGTAACCTGTAACCAATCAGAGAGCATAATATATATACGTTTCATAAAGTAATCTGTTACAAAGGATACAGTTCTAAGTAAGAAGGCACATGAATATTTTCTTTGCGAAATTCAACTGGACATGATAGTTTCCCTAGCTGTTCTTCGTACATCTTTAAAGCATCCACCATGATGAAGGAATTCCCCTGTGTTGAAAATAAAAAAAATTCAAATTCAATACGTATACCCTGAAACAGCCTCTGGGCTGATCTAAGTCAGGGCACAGCTAACTCACAGATTGAACCCTGAAACAACCTTTGGGCTGATCTAAGTCAGGGCATGGCTAAATAACAGATTGAACCCTGAAACAACCTTTGGGCTGATCTAAATCAGGGCATGGCAAAAATGCCACCCTTGACTCCCCTTAAAAATAATAGAAAAAAGATAGAAACAACAGAATGGCAAACAGGGTGCTGAGGGGGGGGGGGGGATTAGGAGCGAACACAGATCAGTGACAAGGAAACATTAGACAGACATTTGTGGGGGGAGGGGACAGTGTTTTTTGTCAAACAAGGGGGTGTACTGGTACAGTTAGGAGGACAAACCTGTGTGAAATATTTTCCTTTTGGAGACAAGACTTTCATAGACAGGTCAAGAATGAGCCGCATGAAATCCCACTGTGAGCCTATTTAGAAGAAAAAAGAAAAGAAATTGAAATTCAGGGACAGTGAAGCAAAGTATTGAATCAACATGGCATTACTTGCTTTCAAATTTATTGTTTCTTCAATGTTGAAATTTTATTACTATAAAATATAAAGTTTTCAGGTCATTGACCCATCGTCAGGGGGAGTGAAAAAATTAACTGTTCAAGCTACACAATAAAATAACTAACATGTTACTAAATGGAAGCATGTTACAAAATATGTAAGGACTACCGAAGCATGTGGAAAAATAGCTATAGCATGTGTATAATCTATACTACGGTAATAGCCAACTGCCGAGATACAGGATGCTTTGCTTACCATGCAAAAAGGTTTTAATGGAAGGCTCTGTGTATGATGCTCAGTGATTTGTGACCGGAGAAAAGAATTAATTTAGTTTAGCACAGAGTCTCCTACTGAAACCTTTACGTGACAAGCGAAGCATATCTGGGAAGTGGGCATAATTTATATGGCATAACTTGGTGCTTACCTCGAGGTTCAGTAGTGATGGGTACTGCTGTCAAGTCATTGATTACATAATCGAAGACCTTGCCTTCACTGATGTACTGATTCATAACTTTTAAACAGTCACCAATGATAACCTGGTCAAAAAATGTTAACAATAAATGAATGTTTGAATGAATGGCTGACTAACTGACCGACTGACGGACTGACCAACCGACCGACCAACTGACCGACTGGCTGACCAACAAGCCCCCTGAATGACCAAGTGACTGCCAGAACAAATGGAGGAACAAATGACCAACTGACTTTTGAAATGACTGACTGACCAACAATCATAAAAAATGACTGACTTACTGACTGATTGTCTCCGAGTCACTTACACCTCACCTCATAATTATCTCCTTTCAAAGAATCCAGAGAATCCCCACAGATTCCTCTCAAATGTTTTTTAGCATGGTTAACAACTATTTCATCTATGTTCAAAGCTGTTAAGGACTGATAGTTAACAAACACTTCATAGTGAACATCAATCAACTCTCATTTAGAACACAGCCTCCTCTGCTAGCAGGGGAAGCAATTACAGTGGAGCCCATTGGGGACAGTTCACGTTTTACTGGGGAGGGGAGACAGTGGGAATTAGGGAAGGAGGTCATTAGAAAAATCAAGTCATACAGCACTTTTACAATAAACAGATTGGAAAAATATCCCCTCCCTAATAAATAATAAACAGTCCCTATTTTAAGCATCTGGATATTTTGCCATCTCAAACTTGGGGTCACATGTGCCAGTGTAACAATACTGTATTTACTTGTTTAACCACCATCCTTGATTAAGTGCCGCATATGAGAGCAAAATATCCAAGAGTGCCACCTCAAATAAGTACTTCCCGTGAATAAGTGCTGTAATTGAAAGACTAAAAATTTATGCTGCAGTGCTTAATCAAGTAAATATGGTAGTAACAATTTTATCCTGGATATCTCAAACCCCTGTTATTTCTGCCCTGGAATTCTACTGTGTCAATCACTTATTGGGCTCCAACAGTACAAGAAAAAGACAAAAAAATTACAGAGGAGTATAAAAAAGATATTTCTGCCATAACAATTTGCTTGGGACTCTGCTTCAGCAGTTCATGAAGTATTCCACCATCCCCGCCTCCAAGAATCAACACAGCCTTGTCTTTGTAATCTTCTTGGCCTTGACCAGTGATGGCTTTTGTGTAGGATATGTCACTCTCAGCCAAGTCTTGAAATAACAAAACAAAACTATGTCTCAATATTCTATGAATTAACTCAGTAGTTGCAAGTTCTCTGCTGAAATTTGGTTTTTCACGGTCGCAAGTCAAAAATATGAAAGGTACCGACTGATAACTCTTCATTGACAACAGCAAAAAACAATTTCACAACAAGTCTTTGAAATGTCTAAGTTCACAGAATATTGAGAATTGCCATAATAGACTTCTTTAGCTTGGGTTTAGTTTTGCCCATTTCAGACCATGTGTCATTCCTTTGAGAATAGGATTCTTTGTTTCATTTGCATCCAAACAAAGAAATGATACTCAAGGGAATGACACGTGGTCTGAAATGGGCAAAACATTATACCCAAGCTAAAGTGGTCTATTACTGGGTGGACATTCCAACTCGGACTGCTTTTATAAATAACCAATCATGATAGAGAATGAAAATTAGAGCCAATCAAGAAAGCAGAATAAGTAGATCAGCTGATCTGAAATATTGACGTAGAAATGACATCACTTCAAAATTGAGATGTGTTGCTTTCTGGCACAAGTGAAAAATAAAAACATTGCAATAAAAATATCAAACCCCTTAATTATTGCGTCAATGTTATCATGCAAGCAACATTACTTTTTTTCATTTGATGGCCTGGAAATTTATAATTTCAAGAAGCCAGGGTACTAAGCATGACAACTCAGTTTTGAGAATTTTCTCGTTCTGATTGGATAACAGTTTTTCTTAGACCAGCTGGCAGGGCTTGAAATAACGGCTGGTCAGTCGCCAGTCATGATGACCGGCCAAATTAGTTTTAGCTTGGTCATACCCCGTTTCTGGCTCAACGTTACTGGTCAAAATGACTTGGAAGGCAAATATTTGACCGGACAAGTTCTAATTCTGGCCACACATTGTCAGATGACTGGTTGTCATCTTTATCGCTGTATAACATATGACACTTACTGACATCATTATCCAGCACAAGAATGTTGCCAAAATTTTTGGAGTGTAAAATCTTGATATTCTGGTAAGAAGAATCTTCATCAACAACCACCCTGTTTAAAGGAAAAAGGAATTTTATAAGTGCGATGTTTTTACATTGTACACTTGAGGCCTGCTTTATGCATGATTATAGCATTTTTCATATTTCTATGACCTAGCTGACTCTAGACGTCTAGCATCTTGGCTTCCATCAATCAAACTTTCAACAGATCGAGTTGCTGGTCATCATGACCAGCCAAATAAGTTTAAGCTCAGTTATACCTTAATTCTTTCTCAACATTACTGGTCTCAAAATGACCCATCAATGCAAAGATTTGAATGGACCAGTTCTAATTCTGGCCAGACATTGTCAGATGACTGGCCATTATTTTTTAGGCCTGGCAATGATGGATAGTGGTGGTAATAATGATGATGAATGTTGTTGATGTCTGGTGAGTGATAATGTTCATGATGATGACAATGATGGTGATGATGATGACAATAGACCTTTTCTGAGATAGCGAACATGGTGCATTGTGGTCTGGCTTCCGTACAAAGATTCTTTTGTTCACCATACCTTATATGGTGTTGTTTGTACCCAAGCTAGACCATAATGCATTCTGTTTTTTTAAATTCAGAAAAGGCCAATTGAGATGTTTGAAATTATTGTGATGAGGTTAAAAATGACATTGATGGTCATGTTGGGTCATGTTGATGATGATGATGATATGGTGGTGTCAATGATTATGATGACAATGATTAAGTATAATGTTGAAAATGATTGTGATGATGTTGATTATGACATTGATGGTCATGATGATGATGATGATGATGATGGGAATGATGATGATGATGATGATGATGATGATGATGCATGATGATGATGATGATGATGATGATGATGATGATGATGATGACAACAACACCATTCCTTACTTGTCAATGTCATACTTCATCATAGATCATCCGAAGTGACAATGATGGATCGAGGTAGTGGTGATGATGAATGATGTCTTGACTTCCAGCTAATCTGAAATAGTGACGTAGAAATGACGTCACTGCAAAACTGAGGTATCATGATGCCTGCGTAAATTGGCTTATAAAAGTTTATATCTGAGATAAATCTAGATTTGTAGGGGAGGTTTTTGATATTTTAATATATCACTATGATATTCATTATTGAGTAGGAAAATAAAATAAAGAAATAACCATTTTTCAAGTCAATGGGCTATTTAAGGATGACACCTCAGTTTTGCAAATTTTCTCAATTCTCATTGGCTAATATTTTTTCTCAGATCAGCTGGTGGTGATGATAATGTTGATGATGTTGACAATGATGGTGAATCATCATTATCATCATCATTTTTCCCATTTGGCATGTTTCCTCCAGCCTTAGGGCGCTTCCGTCTGGATAGGGTGGAAAATCTCCTCTATGATGATGATGGTGACGATGATGGTGATGAAGTTAAATATATCGCGGTGATGATTGTGATGATCTTGATGATGACAACAACATCATTCCTTACTTGTCAATGTCATACTCCATCAAACGATCATCCATGGTACCCAAGTATGGATCAATATGTCCATCCCGTATGACCCTTGGAAGTCTTCTTGATCGCTTACATGAAAACACTTCCTCAAGAGTTATCCTTAGAGTTTCTATTTCCTTTAATGATATAATAATATAAATCATTAAAAATGTTACACACAAAATGTTTATACCTAAAAAACAATGACTGGATATTCCAAGCGATTGGGGAGGGAGGGGGGGTATATTGGGTAGGGTTCCACTCCTCTTGGAATTTCCAAGGGGTGGGGAGGGTCTGGGAAGGGTATATTGTGTAGTTCTAGAAAATATCCATACCTCTCCCACAGAGGGGGATTGGAATTTCCAAGGGGTGGGGAGGGACAAAGTAGGGTATATTGATGTGTAGTACCAGAAAATATCCAAATTCACATTGATTATTGTATCACCTCTTTTGATAAAAGTTCAGTTTTTTCATCTTTGGTGATTTGTACAATATCCAGAGATACAAGTCCATTGGAATAGCTTCTCAATGTCCAGTGCCTGAAAATGAAAGCATGAGTCAGGGAATGGACAAGGAGGACCACAAACATCCAGGAGGGCACAGGAGAGGGGGGTATCGATCATGAATCACAGACAATTTTTTCATGAACTCACAAGTCAAAAAATATGATTACTGAATAACCTTGATACAAGGATTTAGGGTATAATATGAATTAAGCAGATCACGCATCACTGGGGGGACTGAAATTCACGAATCAATGACCTATTTTTTTTTTAATTTCACAAATCACAGTCCAAAAAAGGCTGAATCATGTGTCACTCACTCACACAAACTAGAGAAAATGGAGAAAAAGTCTTGCGGCAAGGGAGAGAGTTCACATGTAGTTCAGAGAATCGAAGCATTGAACTACAAAATGATGAAAGACAGTGCCACAACAGTGCATCATTGCCACCAAAGGCTATTATATCTTTTATAAATATTTCACCTTCTAACCATTGTGTAAAAAAGGCGAAAATAAAACAAGGGTTAAATTCTCCCCTCTCCTCCCCCCTTGTCATTGAGAAAGCCAAGCTATACCCAGCAGGGGCTGACTAGGGGAGTATTTGAAGTCCTTAAAGGTTAGAAAACATTTGAACTTTCGTCGAGTTTTTTCAGTGAGGATAGCATAGCTCCCAGCAGGTGAGTATAGTGATACTTTAACTTTGCTAACAATAGCATTTTGATGTTAATATGGCAATTTTCACAAAAGCTTGATCTTCACAAGTTGGCTCGTTTTACCAGTAGCTAATCCATCTCTTGTTGACTCATGCCATGACAAAGCTTACTCACCTGAAGTATCACTATAAGCTAACATTCAACCTTGCAATTAAGCTTACTATAGCTTGCCAGATAAATCTAAAAGATCTTGAATATCTTACCCTCCATCAACGCCGACAAAAACGAACATGTACCCATGATTATCTCCAAGATCTGTAGCTACCAACGGTCCTTTCACATTACAACTTCTCAGAACCTCGAATACCTTCGTCCTGTCTTCATCTTTAGAGAAATCTAAAGATGTTCCATAAAAATCCAACAAACTTTGGGTTACGGACATGACTGCACGCTTCAAATACTTCACGTGTCGCGAGCGTGGTGTCGCTATACACGATATTAGAACTTTGTCGAAATTAGAGATTATGAATTTTCGCGCCGCAATCGACGTGTGTTCGGAAATCTTCGGAAATCTTCGGAGTAACTTGTCCTTTTCACTTATACTAAAAACTTACTAAAATTAAGTTATTTTCATTAAAATCTTAATCTGTTTTATTCTTTGAATGGAATGAATTCCTGCACGACATGTATTTTTTCTTAAAACTTTATAACGTTTTCAACCAAGTTTTTGATTTTTTTTGGATTTTCAGCGGTTGATTTTTGAGAGCAAAGTCAATTGAAATTTTATTTGAGACTTTGATAATTTTGCATTTATTATTATTTTTACACAATTCAGGTAAAAAGTTCAAGCTTTCTACATCGTGCAAAGGATTCTCGAAAATCGTCGTTGTTTATTCGTACAGCTTCGGAAGAATACGAATGCCAACGAGAACTAACGAGAGTCTTCCGATTAGTTCTTGCATCGTGCACACACAAGTCATGCAGCAGTTCGAAAGTGCGGAGAAAAACACAGCAAGAAGAAGCTTAAAAATGCCAGAAATACTTACAGAACTAAAAGGAAAGACTCCTAACACAAGCAAGGAAGATAGACTCGAGAACGGCGAATGCGACGGCAACCAAAATAACGCCTTACTCCTAAATGGGGAGCTAAAAGAACCACTTGAAGAAAAACCGAAAAGCAAAATCGCGCGAATTGAACAAGAAAACTCAACGCTCGCCGACCTTGACTTCGGTCCACAACTTCGAAAAATAAAAATAAATGATCAAGTTTGTGAACTCCAGACTATTTTGAGAGATAGGTAGGTATTGTGTTTAAATAGTTAGAATAATTTCTACGATTTTGGTTGATAATTCTAGTGTAATTGTCGAGCAAGTTTACACCACATGCGAGTCATTCATTCGAGTCATATTTAAACATTCTCTTCTAATGGACTCAAAACAAACTTTAAACAAATTCACAGCTTGAACTAAACATTTTACAACACCATTTTATCAAAAATTATTAAAAATCTAAAATTCAGGACTAGTTTAATTCATTAACTCCGAGACTTAAAACGTAAACTTTCGATTCGGTTCCTAATTCGAAAGTCTAAAAATCGTACCCTAAGTTTTTATTTTATTTTTTAAAGTTAAAATAAGGTATATATGTTCATATATAAACAGCTTAGCCCGTTTTCTTTGTTTCCAGGCGTTAAACAGCGCGCAAATTTGGTAATTTCTTTAAAAAAATTAGTAATAGGTTGATTCGTAAATACTAATGTGGCTAGAACACGAGGGCAAATATCAACACAATATATATTCAATAACATGAGCTTATGTGTGTTTTGGTAATTTTCCCGAAAATATTTCGATTCAATTTAATTTTTTTGTGCTTCCTTTAACAAATATATAGTTTCCTAGGAAAAATTGTACAAATTTGTATGCTATCAATACTTTTATTATTGTTTTGATTGAGGTTAGTCATTTGTTACTTTTGCGTGAATTTATCATCGTTTCAGATGATTGAGATTTTGTAGAGGTCAAATATTTCATTCACTGATCATGCAAGATCATTGGCTTGTCAAATGTGATACGCTCCGTCATTATGAATAAACTAGGAGTAATCCAATCAACAATTGAACAAAATGCATTGAAAAATCTTTTTTTCAATTTATTCAGCTTAATGCCACGTCTTCAAAGCTACACACTTGCTTTATTAACATGCTATATTTTCAATAGGACGTTTGCAATATGGCATTATATTTGACCACCATTACCAGAATGTTTCACAAATTTTCTTTCATATTCAAATTCGTATTTCCACATGAGAATATTAAGACATTCTTGTCAATTGGTACTAATGAACTGAATAAAAGAAAGTTTGCAAGGGATTCTGGTTGTAGAGGTATCAGTGAGTAGTGATGCACCCTGTGTTTTCTTCTCTTATATTCTGGTTTTGAATTTTAGAACAACCAGTCGTGGAGACTTTATATTCTATGGTGACAGATTAGTAAGTAATTTTGCTTGCCTATAATTTGTGCATATAATATTTGTGTGTTTGGGAGAAGGTGTATTCAACCTCTTGGTAGATCTAAGTCAGGGCATGGTTAACTCACAGATCAAACCCTGAAACAACCTCTTGACTGATCTAAGTCAGGGCATGGCTAACTCACAGATCAAACCCTGAAACAACGTCTGGGCTGATCTAAGTCAGGGCATGGCTAACTCACAGATCAAACCCTGAAACAACCTCTTGACTGATCTAAGTCAGGGCATGGCTAACTCACAGATCAAACCCTGAAACAACCTCTGGGCTGATCTAAGTCAGGGTATGGCTAACTCACAGATAGAACCCTGAAACAACCTCTGGGCTGATCTAAGTCAGGGTATGGCTAACTCACAGAACGAACCCTGAAACAACCTCTGGGCTGATCTAAGTCAGGGTATGGCTAACTCACAGATCAAACCCTGAAACAACCTCTGGGCTGATCTAAGTCAGGGCACAACTAACTCACAGATTGAATTACCATATTGGGTTTTGAAGAGGGAGGAAAACTGGAGAACTAGGAGAAAAACCCTGAAATCAATGAAAAGACCTAACAAACTCACTCACATTTGATGCCAAATCCAGGAATCAAACCTGAGACCTGAGAGGTAAGATAAGAGTGCCCTGTCACCAAATTCCAGTGGTCTTACTATTTTTTCTGTATTTTAGATTCGGCTTGTTGTAGAAGAAGGTCTAAACAGTCTTCCTTATGGAAAGAGTACAGTAAAAACACCAACAGGTATAAAATCATTATTCTCTAGGGAATGACGCATGCAAAAAACAATTTAATAACAAGCAAATAAAATGTCTGAGTTCGCAGAATTGCAATAACTTGTCTGTTTACCATTCAAGGGTCCAAATACGAGGGACTTTCTTTCATGAGTGGCAACTGTGGTGTAAGCATAATGAGAAGTGGTAAGCCTACTTATCATAGCTTTATAAAGTCTCTTTCCTTTTATTATTATCATAGTAAGTCAGCCTCAGTTGAAAATGAAGCAATCTGATTGTTTCTCCAAGCAGTTGGAATCCTGCAGTCCAGACTGGCCTTCCATTTTAAGGCCTATTGCCCTGACAGTGCAATTTTCTCAGCAACTTCGCTACGCACGACAACAAAATTTGTGAGACAACTACTGTTACACTGTGCAACTCTCGAGACAAGTTGCTGAGGAAACTGCTAGTGTAATAGGGCCTTTCTGCAACCTTTTCTAAGTTCAAAAGACCAGGTGCATAGACCTAATCAGCTTACGTGTTGCTATGTACGTTTCCATCCAATTCAAAACCTCTGGGAATAAGATTCTTCGTCTTTTGTATTTTGAAATCACATGGAATTTTTTTGGAACAAAAGCTCTTATTCCCAGAGGTTTTGAATTGGATGGAAACGTACATAGCAACACGTTAGCCAATTAGGTCTATTGTGGTCTAGCTTTGTTACAAACAATACCATATAAGGCATGATGAACAAAAGATGTTTGTACCGAAGCTAGACCACAGTGCACCATGTTCGCTATCTCAGAAAAGGTCTATGCTACATATTTAAGCACTGCACTGCAAGACAAGTTGTAGAGAAAATTGCACATTGTTACAGAGCCTTTAAAGTTTAAACAAAAATTTTGTGAATTATGATCAGCTTGTCATTGAACAAATTTGTTTGTTTCCGATAGGGGAATGTTGTTCTTGTTCATTGTGTGATTTTTGACCTTGGTCATTATACTCAACACAAACTGTGTTCATGACCTTGTGATCTGTTTTGCAGGTGAGGCCATGGAGAAAGGATTAAGAGAATGTTGTCGATCAATTAGAATAGGAAAAATACTGATAAAAGTACAAGAAGAGACACAAGAGCCAGTGGTAAGAGAAATAATGCGGATAAAAAATCTACATTGCCTGGGCATTTGTGGAAAATGTTTTGTGTAAAATTAAGAGTTTAATTGTATAATGAAATCTAGCGGAGTGTTTGTTGAATGTTACTCTTATCTTACACAGGTGTATTATGCAAAGTTTCCTCCAGATATTGAGAGAAGAAAGGTTTTATTAATGTATCCTTTATTAAGTAAGTATGAAATCTGACTCTCCCCCCTCCCTCGAAAATCCCTTTCCCAATCCCCCTAATTTGGGTATATTTTCTGGATCTACAGGATATACCCTCCTCAGACCCTCCGTACCCCTTGGAAATTCCAATCCCCCTCTATGGGGGAGGTATGGATATTTTCTTCAACTACACAATATAGCCTCCTCAGACCCTCCCCACCCCTTGGGAATTCCAATCCCCCTTTATGGGAGAGGTATGGATATTTTCTTCAACTACACAATATAGCCTGCTCAGACCCTCCACACCCCTTGGGAATTCCAATCCCTTTCTGTGGGGAGGTATGGATATTTTCTTCAACTACACAATATAGCCTCCTCAGACCCTCTCCCACCCCTTGGGAATTACAATCCCTCTCTGTGGGGGAGGTATAGATATTTTATGGAACCACACAATATAGCCTCCTCAGACCCTCCTCACCCCTTGGAAATTCCAATCCCCCTCTGTGGGGGAGGTATGGATATTTTCTGGAACCACACAATATACCCTCCTCAGACCCTCCTCACCCCTTGGAAATTCCAATCCCCCTCTGGGGGAGGTATGGATATTTTTAGGTGCATTTATAGTACGTAATAGTGCTGATAATGATACTGCAATGATATACAGATGATATTATTTGTTTGTTTTTAGACACTGGAGCGACTATTACTACTGCTATCAATGTTTTATTTGAGCATGGTGTCAAAGAAGAGAACATTATCATACTTACCTTATTCTGTACCCCAGAAGGTGAGAAAAAAATTCAAGCATTTCACCTTTAAATTTACTGAACCCTGAAACAACCTCGTGTAATGCTGATTCCATGAATCAAATAAGGCAAAAGTAATACTGCTACACCACCTTGATTCGCGCCTACATACTAACATATTTCTCACTGTTTCTGTTCCCCAGCTGTGAGAACAATACTCAAGAACTTCCCTTCATTAAAGATCCTGACGTCAGAGGTTCACAAGGACTGTTCTATATTATTTGGACAAAAATATTTCGGAACTGACTTCAATTAATTTTTTTGGTTGGTTTTATAAGGGCTAGGTAAAATATATAAGTATTTGTAAAAAGAATTGAAATTTATTAAAATTAAGCAGTTGTCTGGGAAGGGGCCTGGTTAGTTGGAGGAGGATGAGGAACTGGGGTATACTTTGGATCATTACCCCAATCCATCTTCATCTCTCCTCGGCCTCCCCAGACCCTCTTCCTAAGGGCTGCTTCGCAGTATAAGAAAAAACTGAACAGGCCCTATTAGGGGTGGTACCCATGTCATCTGTCTGATTTTCACAACTGCCTTTGTTGCAATTTCAGAAGCTCTTGTGCTGCTTGTCAGATTTTCAACAAGTAGGCTGTTGTTCGTTACTAGTTCATGTCTCTCGTTTCGCTGTTCCAAGGCCATGTAGCTTGTCGGAATATATTTACTCCTAACAGGGCTTCATTGAAGTGGGGGATGTATCACCAGAACATTGTAAAATCATGTATTGCTGGCTTTCAGTCATTCCTAGAAGAATAATATGACATAATGTACAGATGAGCAAACCACAGGGAGCCCAATTTAGATAAAAGTAAAAAGTGAAAATGAAATCGGAAAAAAATCGCGTTTAATTAATTTTTTAAATTCCAGGTCAAGATAATTTAAATTATATTGACATAAATCCACACGTAGGATACCATAGCGAAATTACATTGAAAAACAAAGGCGCGCGCGAAAGTTTTAGTTCATTTTTTACGGATTTTTTTGCTTGTTCGTATTGTAGAGGACATTATCTTGACCTGGAATTTAAAAAATAATTAAACGCGATTTTTTCCCGATTTTATTTTCACTTTTTACTTTTATCTAAATTGGGCTCCCTGTGAGCAAACTGAGGAAAATCCTTTAGTTCATCTTTTGACTCTAGTCTCCTTTGCGCCATTTATTTTATTTTATCATATTTTATTTTTGCTGAAAACTTTATGGTAAGTTAATCGGGGATTAATAATCTAATAATAAAATTTAAACTATTTTTCATTTATCATATTTAACACTCAAGTGACAGGATTAATGGTTATTTACTATATCAAGAGTAATGGTTTGAAAATTTGTAACATTTGTTAATAAGCATGGTTAGCAAAATAAGAAAATGGAGAAGACGATTGTGGTTGTTGATAATAGTGGTTGTAAACTGATGGTGATGGTATTGATGATAATGATTGTGACGTAACATGGACTGTGGAGAGGGAGGAGCTGTTAGGGCTATAGCCCCACCACTTTTTCCCTTTTCCCATACAAGTAATAAGTAACTAATGAAGCAATTGATTTTGATAGGTGTAAATAGGACAATATCATACTCAGACATCACTGTAAGTGATACATGTATTAACATACATCCATTAAGCAATAAAAGGAAAATAAACTTGCTGGGCATACTAAACACAATTTGATGTGCGTGTAATGGTCATAATGAAAATGAGCCATGCATGGAGTGGTAATACAAGTGACAATGGGCCATTCGGTCTGCGAGTTGTAACACAAAATTGTTGTAAGACATGTTCCATGGATTTGTTGCCTGAATTACTACATATTACCATATACTTATATATATATAGGGTGTAGTACCAACCATTCTGCAATAGAATTTTTCAGCTTGAGTGTAATGTTTTCCTATTTCAGATCACATGTCATTCTCTACAGAATAAGATTATTTGTTTGAGTTGTATCCATATTCATGTGTCTTCTCATGCATAACTGTTAAACAAAGAAATGATACTCTAGGGAATGACACATGGTCTGAAATGGGATGGGAAAACATGCCAAAGCTGAAAAATGTCTATTGTACAAAAGCAATAGTGCCATGGTGTCTTAGCCTCCTCCCCCTCCCCCCTGATTATTACCATCCTCGTCCCCATCCCACCCCCTGTTGATAAAGGAACATTCACACGAGTTGTTCATGAACTGGTTTATTCATGGATGTTTCACATAATGTCCTGAAAATGCCCTTGGATGTAACATGCTAACAACATAACGTACATTCTCTGATCAATGCAGAAACTTAAAATATACCTTAGAGAACAAATTATGATGAAAAATTCCCTCAAAAACATGCATAGAATTATATATTAATTTAGTATGCAATGCCGCTACCTGTTTTACTTTACTTGTTCTGGAATCATATTTTATGCAAGAAGATTTCTTCTGCTCTTCGATTAATTTAAGGACTGAGTTCCAGACCAAAAAACTTTGAGAAAAATTATGTACGTTAATCTGGATCTGACTGCAAATTACTTTGTTGTTAATATTTAAACCTAATGAGTTAGAACGGAAGATAGAAATGCATGCATTGTGCAGTACACTGTTTTCAAAATTCCCTGCATTAATGAAACTATTGAAAACTAATTATGCAAGAAAAACATGCAATACATACTGGAGGGGCATGCAAGTGCTGCAAAAATTGCATCAGAAATGTGTCACTAGTGCATGTTAATTGAAAATGATCAAAAGTAAGGAAATTGCGATAAAAATGTGGAATTACTCATTCTTCTATGAGAAACCCTATTCTAGCTTAAGGAACTGGTCCAGAATCTCGTCCTCAATGGCCTCTTCAAATCCTTTGAAATTCTGTAAATTAGATGAAAAGATAAGGCAGATCATTTAGAGCTGAAGCAATATGAAATTGAAAATAATTATATCTATGTTATCAACAGAGATGACATTAGCACCGTATCATTATCAGTAAATGTAACACTATACAATGATCATCATCATCACCAACATCATCCACAGCAGATGACATTAGCACTCGTCATTATCAGTAAATGTAACAACACAACTGGCATCACCAATCATCAGCAGCAGATAACATTAGCACCATAGTCATCATCATCAGGTAATGTAACACGACAACCATTAACCATCATCATCATCACCAACATTATCCACAGCAGCTGACATGAGCACCATGGTCATCATCATCCATCAGTAAATGTAACACAACACAACTGGCATCATCATCATCACCAACATCATCCACAGCAGATGACATTAGCACCATTATAGTCATACTGTAATTGCCAGTAAATGTAACAGGACACAACAACCATCACCAATTATCATAATCAATGACCCTCATCACAAACATCAGTAGCATCACCACCAATGATTATCAATATCATCATCATCATCAGTAAAATATTTAATATAACAGAAGCAGAAGATGATTTTAGCATCATGGTCATCATCATCATCAGTAAATGTAACACTACACGACTATAAAAACAATAATTTTAAATAATAGTGATAATAATAATAGTAACAATAATTTTGAATACTTATCATACCCCACAGTATTGATCTCCATTAAAAATCTGTGGCGGCAATGCTTTTTCATCATCCATTAATTCCCTCATTTTCGTTCGAAGATCTGTATCACTTGAAATATCCATCACTGTATAAGCTACTTTTTTACCATCCAATACCTGTTGGATTTTGATCTGTTGCTTCTTGATCTGATTTAAGAAAAAGAGAACAATAGATGTATAAACTATCCATATACCCTATACCCTCCTCAGACCCTCCCCACCCCTTGGAAATTCCAATCCCCCTCTGTGGGAGAGGTATGGATATTTTATGAAACAACACAATAGATGTATAAACTATCCATATAGCCTACAACCTCCGCAGACCCTTCCCACCCCTTGGAAATTCCAATCCCCCTCTAGATCTGTGGGGGAGGTATGGATATTTACTGGAACTACACAATATACCTTCCTCAGACCCTCCCCAACCTTGGAAATTTCAATCCCACTCTGTGGAAAAGGTATGGATATTTTCTGATACTACACAATATATAACAAAATTCACACGTGCTTAAGATTATTTAGTTTAAGGATACGCGTGATTTTTTTGAAAATAGGCTTATTCCTTTCACGTATACATTTATATTTTTCTTTTTTGAAAGTAAAGGAAAGAGTTCGCGTCTTTTGTTGTTTTAAAGTCAGAAAGGAACTCTCAACTTTAATAATTAATATTTTTGGAACGCTTTCAAGAATAAAAAATTAAACAATTATTCAATGTACTTCATTTACAATTTTAAGCAAGCGTGATTTGCATATTGTAGCTTCTGTCTCGCTTTGAGCTCTGAAGTCTCAAAAACAAAATGGAAATTCTAATTTTCGAAAAATTTAGCTCGCTAAACCCGATAACTCAAGTTCCCTAACGCCAAAAAAATTACAAGATCTCATTGGCACGATTGTTTAGTGGCGAACAAGCTGCCAAAGCCAAAAAATTCGAACAATTTCAGCTCAGTTTTCCTTCCTCGTAAAGATTGACCTCGACTGTGGTCAATTTGAAAAACGCAAGACCCAACAAGAACCGCCACCAAATTTTCACCACAAATCGACTTACCTCTTGACTGCCCGAAGCGGACGAGAAATAAAGTACTATCTTGCCTGACATGGTTGAAAATTGTTAAAAACAAGATGTGTAAGGAAGAGAATACTTATTAAACTCCTCTCTTGAACAATAACAATTTCTAATTTATTACTTAATTTTACACGCCCTGATAGAATTCACCAGGCGTTGCTCGTCAAGCATTTTTTACCCCGAGTAGGACTGAGTATGAAAGATAATATTAACCAGGCGTTACTTACAGACGACTAAAAGAATCGAAAAAGACTGGAACTACTATCTTTACCCAATCTCAACTCGGGCATGACAACACAGAAAGCCCAAAAACACTATTTTCATTTAAGAGAAAAGAATTGCTTTATTTATTTCATAGTTACGTTTATAGTTATTTTAGTTATTTTTTAGACGAATTTATTGAGTTGCCGTTATCTTCAAAGAAGATTAGTTGAGGATTAGGGATGTTGAGAGATTGCGTGACAATTATTTATAAAAATAACAAAATGTTCAATAGCCAATGAGAAAGCATTAGTAAGATTAGCCTTTGAAGTGCCAGGGTGTAGTCTTCGTCTTCTAAACATTTTTCTTCGGTATTATCATTTTGTCGTCTCTTCTTCCAAAATCACCACAAAATGTCTAAAATCACAGTCTATGTTTCCTCGATTTCAAGCACTTTGGAGGTAAGATGACGATTTTCCCTCACCAATCCTTACTTTTTTCCTGTCCTTTTTTGGTTGCACTTCAGCTCGAATCTTTTATCTGAAATTTATCTATACGTCTGTGTTGGCTCACTTCTAACTATCAAAAACTTCAATCCTTTGCCGTGGAAATAGAGCCGAATGTGTCTGGAATTCAAGTATTATTGCTGAGATCTAAACCGTAGGATCGATACCAAATATTCCCTTTCTAAAACAGAACTACATTGGCAAAACAATATCATTCTTGATCTCTTAGGATCTTGTTTTTATTCTGCAAAACACCTTTTTTAAACAGCATGTCACGAATAGTTATGCTTTCAGCTTACTTGTATTTTTGAAAAATTTCCAAAAGAGTGCTGCTATCCATTGAAAGATTTCTTAAATTGCAAATATTATCAAACTGAGTTATTATCCCTGTTTACTGGTGCGTTTATAATTGCTACTTGTCATCAATCACTACGAATTTCAAGAATATTGAAACGCCGAGGCAAAAATTCATGTATCTCTTTCGATTTTATTGATTGCTGAAGCAGTTGGCCAAAATTTATACAAAATTATCATGTATAAAAAAGGATTTTATAAATTAATAATTGTGCTTTTGAAAGGTTGCCATAAACAACTATTCTTTCTTATGGATATGAGAATGATTTTTATACAGAGATATTAATAATTCATCATTAGTTAATAGCTTTTTGTCCTTTAGAGACTAGCTGGTATTTTGGAATAAGAAGTCTACAAATATACATAAATTTTTGAAGCATGATAGTTTAATTCTTTGGAATTATGTGAAACTATATATCTGATATTTGGTTACATTATGATGTTTGAGTAGTACTCCAGCTTATAATCATTTGATAAGGATCATTTTTTTGTGATTGCAAAGCTTGTTAAATTATAGCTTTGTGATTAATGGTCCATGAAAAGATATTTTTAACTATAGACAGTAAATTTTATTAGATTTTATTATTAAATTTTATTGTTTTATAAACAAAATATCCTACTGGGCTTGGTGTTGTATGTGAGTATAGAGTTCTTTGTTGGTTCTTTCCTGTCCTTCAAGGGTTTTTTTCCCAGGTTCTCCAGTTTTCCTCCCTCTGCAAAAACCATCTTCTAAATTAAAATTGAAATTTCAGTGAATGAATAGCTACTACTGCTTAATTACATATCTTATTTTTACCTATTTAAGATATATAATGAATATTATTTCTTTATATCTACAGTTAAAGAAGCATCAAAAAAAGATTGAAGACATACTTGGCACAAACTACAAAGGATGTGACATTGAATATATCGACATATCCGCATCAGTAGACCTGAAACAAAAAATGAGAGAAGTAGCTGGTGATTCGAAAGCACTCCCACCACAGTTTGCTAAAGGAGACAAATATCTTGGGGTAAGTATACTTCATAAATATACACTTTTAGCTTGGGCATAATTAATGTTTTTTACCATTTCAGACCATGTGTCATTCCCTAGAGTATCATTTCTTTGTTTAACGTTTGTGCATGAGAAGACACATGAATTTGAATACAACTCAAACAAAGAAGTTTATTCTCAAGAGAGTGATACGTGGTCTGAAATAGGATAGCACTAGACACAAGCCAAAAAGTCTATTAATGGAATTCAAATTGTTGAACTTTAGCTTAATCCTATGATTGTGCATGATAACAACATCTTGAAGAGAGCACAGAGAAAAAATATGTTTAAATAATAATAAAAATAAATAAAAAAAAAATCTAAGACAACATCTGTTCATATTGAAACCACAATATGATAAACCAGTTAATGAATTCACACCATGATTCCTGCCATGCTAATGTACAGTACATGGAGATGAATTACGAGAGAAGAGTTTCAACTAAAATTTCACCATCTTTTGAAACTTTCAATAACAATTTTTTTTTTCTAATGCACCTACAAGCTGCAGCTAAAAGGTTACCGTTCGGTAGACCTTTTATGAAATAGTAAACAGATTGCATTGTGGTTTAATGGGAACAAACATCTTTAGTTTGTGATGCTTTATATGGTGTTGTTTGTACCCAAGCTAGACCACAATGCATCCTGTTTATCAAATTACTCAGAAAAGGTCTATAGAGACTTTGCACTATCATGTGATGGCAGCCGTGACAGGAGACACAACAATAGAGTCTTTTCCCCCAGGAAAACCAAATTCTTTCTCATGTAAATCAGATTAGACCAGATTCAATTGTTTCTGCCTCCTGTCACAGGTGCCATCTATTGGTGGTGCAACGAAAGCTTCTATATCAGCAACCCTTCTAAAACCTGTCTTGCACAAGTTTCAACTGAAAGCCTCAATAAGTAATTAATCTTAACATAATGTGTATGCAAATTTTATTAATGCATTCTCAGGTGTGTTAGTCAAAGTGCAAACTTGTTATAGATCTTTTTCGTATTTGTAAAATACATGTGTTGTTTTATTACAACTCACTCTCGACTGACACTCTCAGTCATTCTTACTGCACATGCTCGGTGAAAAGTCAGAGAATTCCAGGAAACCCTAGTGCACGGTAGCCAAAATTGTGGCGACTGGGCGTAATGCCCATGCTCCAAATCTGCATAATCACAGGGAGCATGCTCGAATTTGAATTATCGATAGAGCACACGCTCTGTAAATCAGCGGTTTTTATTTTACTCCCAAAAAAAGCCGTTTTTATTGCTTTACAGCAGCACTATCTTTCTAGAATTTAAAGTATTTTTGTTTTTTATTCCTAAAGGACTTTAATGCTTTCGATAATGCAGTTGAAGACGAGAACATAAAAGGATTTTTACAGATTTGAGAATTGCATGTGTTTCAAACAATAACAGCAAGTAGTTGCAGAATGAAGAACAACAATGGAAGACTCATGCGACTGAATTAATACAAGGTTATAAAAACTATTAAGATAACATTAACAATCAACCAATTTATACTTTGTAAGATCCAGTAAATATTTACAATTGTTGAATCCTTTAATATAAGAAAAAGCATTTCACATTTTTGTCACAATATCAACTTAATAAACATGCACCTTCCAAAAATGCCATAAAATAAAAACAAAAATTATGTTTGGAAATTAGTAATTTTGTCAGTGGAGTATGATTAAGTAAGTAAAAAAACAGCTTTAAATTCAAATGATTTTTTCCATCATTTTGATCAGCCGAGAGAACTGCAAATAACTGCCTACAAATAATGTTCTGCTCATGCGCATTACGGTGTAAAGCTGTTTTGCTGCAAATAATGGTCTGCTCATGTTGCAGTAATGTTGCATTTGTCAATATGGCTCACTTTGATGCTCGCCTCTCTGAGCTGTCAGAAATGACTTGGCAAGTTTTCTAGACAGCAGAAACAGCCAAAATATGAAAAAAATAATTTGAATGATAAAACAATTATTGAAACTCTGTTATCTCAAAATATCATGATTTGTTAGTGTCTCGCAAGCAATTATTTGCCTCTGCTCAACCTCGTCCAATAATTGCTTAATTATTATCCGTGCTTTGTTTTGTCTGATTAACACAATATACAGGAAATGATGAATACATGAAAGAAGTGAGAAGAGAAGCATGATTTTGTAGATGTGTGCTTCTTTTAAGTTTAAAAACTTCTTGAGTGCTTTCCGTGCTTCCTAATTAAGTGCTGTATTATTTAACGGAGCACAGAAAAAGCTGTTTTATTTGTTACATTATGTAGAAAGAAAAATGCATTGCAGTTTTCAATGCTGTTTTCTTACACTTTTTGTGAAGCGGACTGCGTTGAATGCGTGGATGGATCCAGCACGGCATGCACTCCTTATTTCCTAATACAGCACAGTTCTTGACCAATCAGATTGCACATAGCAAATGAATAGTAATCATAGTAATTCTGTTGACTCATGTAATTAAAGTTCCTACTCTAGTTATATGGAGCCTACTTGGAAGGGTATGTTTTTGTTCTGGGTGTGGGTGGGGGTGGGGAGGCTGTGTCATTGAGTTGAGGAGGTGCCATTCCCAAGACTTTAGACAATGTTTTTGTTTCTTTGTATTTTTGTGGAGAGACAAGTAGTTAATCAATTTAATTGGTCAAAATCCCCCACTCATCACCCCCACAAAAACATACCTTTCATTAAATAATTTCTTTTGGAAGAGGGGAGGGAAGATGAAGAAGATTTGGAAAAAAGGATTATAATAATTTTATGAAAGTAAATAGTGTTCAGGCCTGGTGCAAATAATATGGATTTTGTTCAATTTTTCAAACTTTCCCCCAACCTTTGAATTGTGCATTTAATTTGTCAAAATGATCTTTCCTGTAAAAATTTAAAACCTCAATATTGTAGCAAAAACTAGTCTTAATATTAAAAACAAGTTCTTTAAGATGTTCGATATTTTAAGAAAACATATTCTCGTGTGCGCAACTCGTTTCCCCATTTGTCCATCTCTGCAACTGATGAACACAACGTGGAATGTCACAGCACAATTGCACCGTGTGACCATCTCTGCAAATGATGAACACAACGTGGAATGTCACAGCACAATTGCACCGTGTGTCCATCTCTGCAGCTGATGAACACAACGTGGAATGTCACAGCACAATTGCACCGTGTGTCCATCTCTGCAAATGATGAACACAACGTGGAATGTCACAGCACAATTGCACCGTGTGACCATCTCTGCAAATGATGAACACAACGTGGAATGTCACAGCACAATTGCACCGTGTGTCCATCTCTGCAGCTGATGAACACAACGTGGAATGTCACAGCACAATTGCACCGTGTGTCCATCTCTGCAAATGATGAACACAACGTGGAATGTCACAGCACAATTGCACCGTGTGTCCATCTCTGCAGCTGATGAACACAACGTGGAATGTCACAGCACAATTGCACCGTGTGTCCACCTCTTCAACTGATGAACACAACGTGGAATGTCACAGCACAATTGCACCGTGTGTCCATCTCTGCAACTGATGAACACAACGTGGAATGTCACACCACAATTGCACCGAGTGACCATCTCTACAACTGATGAACACAACGTGGAATGTCACACCACAATTGCACCGAGTGACCATCTCTACAACTGATGAACACAACGTGGAATGTCACACCACAATTGCACCGTGTGTCCATCTCTGCAACTGATGAACACAACGTGGAATGTCACACCACAATTGCACCGAGTGACCATCTCTGCAACTGATGAACACAACGTGGAATGTCACACCACAATTGCACCGTGTGACCATCTCTGCAACTGATGAACACAACGTGGAATGTCACACCACGATTGCACCGTGTGTCCACCTCTGCAACTGATGAACACAACGTGGAATGTCACACCACGATTGCACCGTGTGTCCACCTCTGCAACTGATGAACACAACGTGGAATGTCACACCACGATTGCACCGTGTGACCATCTCTGCAACTGATGAACACAACGTGGAATGTCACACCACAATTGCACCGAGTGTCCACCTCTGCAACTGATGAACACAACGTGGAATGTCACACCACGATTGCACCGTGTGTCCACCTCTACAACTGATGAACACAACGTGGAATGTCACACCACAATTGCACCGTGTGACCATCTCTGCAACTGATGAACACAACGTGGAATGTCACACCACAATTGCACCGTGTGTCCACCTCTGCAACTGATGAACACAACGTGGAATGTCACACCACGATTGCACCGTGTGTCCACCTCTGCAACTGATGAACACAACGTGGAATGTCACACCACAATTGCACCGTGTGACCATCTCTGCAACTGATGAACACAACGTGGAATGTCACACCACAATTGCACCGTGTGTCCATCTCTGCAATTGATGAACACAACGTGGAATGTCACACCACAATTGCACCGTGTGTCCATCTCTGCAACTGATGAACACAACGTGGAATGTCACACCACAATTGCACCGTGTGTCCATCTCTGCAACTGATGAACACAACGTGGAATGTCACACCACAATTGCACCGTGTGTCCATCTCTGCAACTGATGAACACAACGTGGAATGTCACACCACGATTGCACCGTGTGTCCATCTCTGCAATTGATGAACACAACGTGGAATGTCACAGCACAATTGCACCGTGTGTCCACCTCTACAACTGATGAACACAACGTGGAATGTCACACCACGATTGCACCGTGTGTCCACCTCTGGAACTGATGAACACAACGTGGAATGTCACAGCACAATTGCACCGTGTGTCCACCTCTACAACTGATGAACACAACGTGGAATGTCACACCACGATTGCACCGTGTGTCCACCTCTGGAACTGATGAACACAACGTGGAATGTCACAGCACAATTGCACCGAGTGTCCATCTCTGCAATTGATGAACACAACGTGGAATGTCACAGCACAATTGCACCGTGTGTCCACCTCTGCAACTGATGAACACAACGTGGAATGTCACACCACAATTGCACCGTGTGTCCATCTCTGCAAATGATGAACACAACGTGGAATGTCACAGCACAATTGCACCGAGTGTCCACCTCTGCAATTGATGAACACAACGTGGAATGTCACACCACGATTGCACCGTGTGTCCACCTCTGGAACTGATGAACACAACGTGGAATGTCACAGCACAATTGCACCGAGTGTCCATCTCTGCAACTGATGAACACAACGTGGAATGTCACACCACGATTGCACCGTGTGTCCACCTCTGGAACTGATGAACACAACGTGGAATGTCACAGCACAATTGCACCGAGTGTCCACCTCTACAACTGATGAACACAACGTGGAATGTCACACCACAATTGCACCGTGTGACCATCTCTGCAACTGATGAACACAACGTGGAATGTCACACCACAATTGCACCGTGTGACCATCTCTGCAACTGATGAACACAACGTGGAATGTCACACCACAATTGCACCGTGTGTCCATCTCTGCAACTGATGAACACAACGTGGAATGTCACACCACAATTGCACCGTGTGTCCATCTCTGCAACTGATGAACACAACGTGGAATGTCACACCACAATTGCACCGTGTGACCATCTCTGCAACTGATGAACACAACGTGGAATGTCACACCACAATTGCACCGTGTGTCCATCTCTGCAACTGATGAACACAACGTGGAATGTCACACCACAATTGCACCGTGTGTCCATCTCTGCAACTGATGAACACAACGTGGAATGTCACACCACAATTGCACCGTGTGACCATCTCTGCAACTGATGAACACAACGTGGAATGTCACACCACAATTGCACCGTGTGACCATCTCTGCAACTGATGAACACAACGTGGAATGTCACACCACAATTGCACCGTGTGACCATCTCTGCAACTGATGAACACAACGGTGGAATGTCACAGCACAATTGCACCGTGTGTCCATCTCTGCAAATGATGAACACAACGTGGAATGTCACACCACAATTGCACCGTGTGTCCATCTCTGCAAATGATGAACACAACGTGGAATGTCACAGCACAATTGCACCGTGTGTCCATCTCTGCAACTGATGAACACAACGTGGAATGTCACACCACAATTGCACCGTGTGTCCATCTCTGCAACTGATGAACACAACGTGGAATGTCACAGCACAATTGCACCGAGTGTCCATCTCTGCAAATGATGAACACAACGTGGAATGTCACACCACAATTGCACCGTGTGACCATCTCTGCAACTGATGAACACAACGTGGAATGTCACAGCACAATTGCACCGTGTGACCATCTCTGCAACTGATGAACACAACGTGGAATGTCACACCACAATTGCACCGTGTGACCATCTCTGCAACTGATGAACACAACGTGGAATGTCACACCACAATTGCACCGTGTGACCATCTCTGCAAATGATGAACACAACGTGGAATGTCACATCACAATTGCACCGTGTGACCATCTCTGCAACTGATGAACACAACGTGGAATGTCACACCACAATTGCACCGTGTGTCCATCTCTGCAAATGATGAACACAACGTGGAATGTCACACCACAATTGCACCGTGTGCCCATCTCTGCAACTGATGAACACAACGTGGAATGTCACACCACAATTGCACCGTGTGACCATCTCTGCAACTGATGAACACAACGTGGAATGTCACACCACAATTGCACCGTGTGACCATCTCTGCAACTGATGAACACAACGTGGAATGTCACACCACAATTGCACCGTGTGTCCACCTCTACAACTGATGAACACAACGTGGAATGTCACACCACAATTGCACCGTGTGACCATCTCTGCAACTGATGAACACAACGTGGAATGTCACAGCACAATTGCACCGTGTGTCCATCTCTGCAACTGATGAACACAACGTGGAATGTCACAGCACAATTGCACCGTGTGACCATCTCTGCAAATGATGAACACAACGTGGAATGTCACATCACAATTGCACCGTGTGTCCATCTCTGCAAATGATGAACACAACGTGGAATGTCACAGCACAATTGCACCGTGTGACCATCTCTGCAACTGATGAACACAACGTGGAATGTCACACCACAATTGCACCGAGTGTCCACCTCTGCAACTGATGAACACAACGTGGAATGTCACACCACAATTGCACCGTGTGTCCATCTCTGCAAATGATGAACACAACGTGGAATGTCACACCACAATTGCACCGTGTGACCATCTCTGCAACTGATGAACACAACGTGGAATGTCACACCACAATTGCACCTTGTGTCCATCTCTGCAACTGATGAACACAACGTGGAATGTCACACCACAATTGCACCGTGTGACCATCTCTGCAGCTGATGAACACAACGTGGAATGTTACCTGATCGAACTCGAAAAAAGACATTTAAAAAGTTGACCTCAAAGAATGCGCTGAAATGATAATTTATTTTCCTTGAGTTTCAACAAATTTTAAATTAGAATAGAGCTCGCCACACGTACGTTTTCGCATAACTTATTTTCTTACAGAGCTTATGAGCCTTTCAGTATTTGATGATCCGTAGATTCCAGATTCCTGGATCCATTTAAAATTTTGACTCCTATTGTGTTTTAAAATTCCTCTCCGCTTGAGGTGTTATCAAGATCTTCGTTACAGAAGAACTCATAGAAGCAAAACAAACTCTTCACCTTGAAAACCTCCAAGTTTACAAGCCTCAAACCAGGTAAATAACCTTATTTTTTACTCAGGAATTATTTTTGAATTTGAAATTTCAAGGAAGCTTTCTATTCTCTTTTTAAACTGTGTCGGGATGAGCGATGGCTTTTGCCTTGACCTTCTTTGCTTTAAAAAGGTTTAAACGCTATGAAAGCAGCCAATTAATATTCCAAAACGAGCACTCAGTTTTTTACAAGAATAATGAAATTTATAGCTTTCCTGGGTAGCAGTAGTTTCACCATTTCAAATTGCGAAGCAATTATGACGGTAAATGGCACTGAAAGTGTGAAATATGTAATTAAATTTAATGTTGATAAACTGTAAAATTTAACGCACTACTAAAATATTGATGTCATAAACTACAGCAAAACTGCTTGCTTTTCTTTCAAATTGAACAAAGTTTCTATAAAAGTAGTTTCACATCAAATCCCTTATAAATTACATCTCATAACACAAGAATAGTTCGTAAATTTTTGTGCATAAGGGAAGATATAAAATGCCAATTAATTTTTTTTTTGCGAGTGTAAAATTCGGAATGGTGGCTTTGCACAGCGGCCACTTTAACCTTAAAAAATTCCAGCATCCATGAAATAATTTTAACTAAAATAATTTCCCAAGGATTTTCAAGGGTTTTATAAGCTTCTTGTTTAAGAGGCAATAGTGCATTTTACTTTTAAAGAGTTTGTCGAGAGAGGGAGCTGTGATTTAGTAGTTTTAGATATATATGATTACGTAAGAAGAGCTTTGTAGACAATGTTTGCAGAATCAAAGTCAATTAAACTACTAATGCGTATCAAAGTTTAAACATTTTTTTCTAATTCTAAACTTTAATAAATCATTAGATCTAATTAGTGATTTTAATTTAAAACTTCTTTAGAGGTGCTGAAGATATATTCGACGAATTAATCCTCAGTAAAAGCACTGAAAATATAAATAAAAAGTCGAAAATTGTGGATAAAAAATGTGTGATTCTTTTTGAATGGAAAAGCCACTTCAATTCATCGGGGACAATGCAACTTAGACATGGATAAGTTCCAAGGTTATTAAAGTTCTTAAGAGGAAAAGAGTAGTTATGCATCATTGGTTGTACAGATATACACTAATGTAAAAAAAAACCCCACCACCTTTCAAATATTAAATTTAATTAGGAATTTTGAATACTTTTGATAAGGGACAATTTTTCCACAGTATTTATTATTTTTGAAGCGTTAGTTTCTTTGGCCAATTTTGTTTTACAATGTACGTTGGACATTTTTACAAAGTTTTTTTACAATTTTTTTGAATAAATTTTGAGAACACAAACTTATTAAGTTCTGCTTCAAGGCCGAAGAAGAATGCTATAGAATTTGACTCTTCGGTACAAGTCTGTGCTTGTTACCGTATTATAATTAACTGTATTAATAGTTTTAGAGAGGTTATTGAGGTTATCATAATATCCAAAGATACGGTGAAGGCTATACTTTAGAAAAGTGTGTTCATGGGAAGTTACCCTGAGTTTCATCGAAGTGATCGATGTTGGAAGTCGATTTTCTTTGATCAAACTTTGGCAAAATGAAGTTCCACAAAAGTGAATGAAGAACGAACGAACGGACGGACGAACGAATAAACAAATCAAATAAATGAATGAAAAGATAGAGTATGGAAACTTTTTTAATTGGCTTGTAGCACTTATACTTGTTGTAAATAAGAAAACTCTTATCGGTTTGAATTGTTTTTGAAGGACGTCAAACAGAACGATACTTGTTTCGTGTCAATGAATTGAGAGATAATTTTGTTGTTGGAAAAACGAGTCTCGGTATACCACTCTTTGACCTTTTTTTGTCATATATGTTGCAATCTGTGTTGTAATTGTACACTGTGAATACAAAACGTCAAGGACTCTCAAGTGAAATGGAGAAAATAAGCCATTTAGTGTCGTGTTTCGCAGCTTTTTTTCCTTAAATCTTTTCCTGGATTAAACCTTGTTTGAAGATGATTTTAATGCCTGTATTTTTGCGCCTTTTTCTCGATGTTTTAGTTCACAATATACATATAATTGAAAAAAGCTCCTTGTAGGGTCTAACGTAGAGCATCACCGTGTAGTGTCAAACCATGACCGTGTTTTGGTAGAAATTTAAAACTGTTTTCAAAACCTGATATTTTATCAACTAGCTGTTTTTTTTTTAGTGAAAGGTGGTAGACGTAATCACCATTCAGTTTTCATCGATTGAACATATGTCTCGTCTCAAATAGTTCTCTTCTCAATTTTTTGTCTCCCTTTTCGCCACTCGTATACTCTTTATGCATTTATCTTTTCAATGTTGTCCCAGTTAAAAAAGTGTAAATTTTGGACGCGAAACAGGACGTTGCGCGAGCTGATGAATAACTTTCAAAACAACAGCAACAACAGCAGCAACAGCAGCAACAACAGCAGAAGCAACAGCAACAACAACAGCAATAACAGTAGTAGCAACAACTAGTTAACTCTGTTAACCAATTTTTATTATTTTAGCATGAAAGAGAAAAAAGAAAAGAAAGAGGCCAAGGAATACAACCTTCGTCTTGGATGGGGAAAGTTCAGACCTGACTGCCTCCAGTGTTTCAACGGCCCAATATGCTTCATGGTATGCCTGGTCATATTCTCCGTCATGCAAGGTAAGTCACGCGTGACACTAGATAAGACGTTGCGTGACTGAAAAAATTACGGTATGGAATTTTCTTGACGTGACAATGACGTTTCCCTATACGAAGATTTTGATTGGATAAGCACTAATCTCGCTCGCTGTGATTGGTCTAACGGATAATTGTACCGTGACCGTGCCGTGCTTTGTGTGTTAAGTTCCATGCTAAGAGACCAGAATTAGTTCTCTTTATACGTGTTTCCTAATGCTAGCAGTGTGATTGGACGCTGTGAGCTCTCTCTCTCTCTCTCTCTCTCTCTCTCTCTCTCTCTCTCTCTCTCTCTCTCTCTCTCTCGCTTTGTGATTGGTTAAGATTGAGGGAAACCAGAGAAAACGTTACCCTCGAACCTTGATCAAAGGAGAGACCTAGCAAGCGTTGTTCAAAGCGGATCGAACCCTGAAACATTTCCTCTAGGCTGATCTGCGCCGGTCAGGGCATGGCTAACTCACACTGAGATAGAACCCTGAAATAACCTTTGGGCTGATGTAAGTCAGGACACGGAGCATAACCCTTGAATTAAGGGAGAGACCTAACAAATTCTACTCACATCTCGAGTGCAAGACTCGAACCCGAGATCCCAGAGTTTGGAGACGAGTTTACTACCGCTACGACGTCAACCTTGATCCCCAAACTAAGCACTAATCATATAGAATCAACCATCCATTTGCAGGTATCGCAGTGAATGGTATCACCAAGCTAATCCTGCCCTCCATCGAAAAGCGGTTTCAGTTCACAGGCACAGAGCTAGGAATCATTTCTGCTGGGAATGACGTCTCGGCGTTGATTCTTGTCTGTTTTGTGAGCTTCTACGGTGGTTTTGGCAACAAGATCCGTTGGTTGGGCTACGGAGCGTTCATCACAGGTAAATCTAGTGCACGAATAGAGTTGCTAAGTAGAGGATTTTTGTCCACTAAAATAGAACGAAAAATGTTCTCAATGATTTAACCTCCACCTGAAATAATTAGGGCATATTTGGACAACAAATCCTTTCACGAAGAAAAAGTAAGGAAATCTTTATTAGACCATTTTTGAGATATCGCAGGCGCAGACATGATCGCAGGCGCGTTTTCGCGCCTGAAAATGCCACTTTTTCATATCTGCGCCTGCGATATTTTAAAATTTTCATATTGGACTATATTACCATGAATTGACGTCAAACTCAAAAGCCCTATCATTGCAACATATGAGTTCCAACTAACAACTTTCTGACATCTCTGTCTTTTCTCCCCCACAGCTATTGGCTGTTTAGTCTTCGCTCTTCCCCATGCCCTCATCGGTGCATATTTCCCTTCAAGCAACAAAAATCAAAACATAAGCTTTACAAAACAAGATCTCTGCAGCCTGAAGAACCAGACAGGGATGGATGATGCAATGTGTGTTTCTAGTTACGACTCAGAGTGGTATTATATATTTATTTTCGTATTGGGTCAGCTGCTCATGGGCGCAGGGACGACACCGCTGTACTCTCTTGGGCCCGCGTACATCGATGAGAACGTAAAGCCTAAGAATATGCCTTTATATCTTGGGGTCTGGTTTGCATCGTCTATTATGGGGCCTGGCCTTGGATTTGTGTTCGGGGGACTGGTACTTGGTGTGTTCGTTGATCTCAAGCAGGTTAGTGTAATTTGTGACTGGGCTACCTGTGTAAAATTCAAAATATGGACCTCTTGTTTAGCAGGTTAAACAATAACCCACCAAGCCACACTTGCAAAATAAGTGTGTGAGGTCACTGAGGATCAAACTATGGACCTCTTGCTTAGCAGGCAGCACACTAACCGACCAAGCCACACTTGCTCCTTAAAACAGGTGTGTGAGGTCACTGAGGATCAAACTATGGACCTCTTGCTTAGCAGGCAGCACACTAACCGACCAAGCCACACTTGCTCCTTGAAACAAGTGTGTGAGGTCACTGAGAATCAAACTATGGATCTCTTGCTTAGCAGGCAGCACACTAACCAATCAAGCCATAGTTGCTCCTTGAAACAAGTGTGTGAGGTCACTGAGGATCAAACTATGGATCTCTTGCTTAGCAGGCAGCACACTAACCGACCAAGCCACACTTGCTCCTTAAAACAAGTGTGTGTGAGGTCACTGAGGATCAAACTATAGACCTCTTGCTTAGCAGGCAACACACTAACCAACCAAGCCACACTTGCTCACATTAGCTTGTTAAATTCTTTCTCAAGTTAACAATTTCTAGTTTTGCTTTCATCCAACATTGCTACCTTCAAGTGATCACATATCCGCTCCTAATAAGGTATTTTTATTTTTTATTTTTAACAGCCAGTGGGCATGGATCTCAATTCCGATGACCCACGTTGGATAGGGGCTTGGTGGCTAGGATACGTCTTTGGCGCGGTCTTTCTCGTCTTAAGTGGGATTGGCTTACTTGCTTTCCCGAGAGAGTTACCCGGAGCACGAGAGACGAGAGCCAAAGCCATGAAAGCCGGTGACATTCCGAAGAATAACGAACAACTCCGTGGAAATCTTAAGGTAATGCGAAATGCTGCGGATTTATCCGGAAATATAGGAAATTAAAGAGAGTAGTGCAGCGAGTGTTCCTGACTTAATTGAGAGGGGAGCAAGTATTTTGGCACGAAAAGAGAAAGCAGCAGAAATGGTCGACGACGACACAGCACACGATATATACACACAAACACCACATCTAAGCAAGCTGATATACATGCGCGCAAAGCAAGATAGAAATATTATAGTAACAAACAAACATGGAAATAAACACGGACACTGGAGACACTGGACCGTCACACGGAATGGAATACAAACTTGTTTTACAAAGTTTTACAAAGTTTTACAAATGGAAAAGTCTATCGTATTTACTCGAATAAGCGCCGCCCTCGAATGGGCGCCGCTTTGAGGCGCGAAAAATTTAATAAGCGCCGCGACGTTTATTCGAGCAAATACGTTATGCCCAAGATAAAGAGGTGTATTTCTGTCCATAGGATATTATCCCTGCTACCAAAGAGCTCGTAATGAACAGGACCTACATCTTCAACACTCTCGCCACGTCTTGCGGGTTCTTCTCAGCTGGAATATCCTCATTCTTACCCAAAATCCTTCAGGATAAGTTTGGGCTTAATCTTACTGAAACTGGCGTTTACTTAGGAGTCATTCTCGTCCCGGGAATGTTCTGTGAGTATTGACGTGTGGTACGCATTTGCGTGTGAAGCTTCTATTTGTCTGTCTGTCCGTCTGTCTGTCTGTCTTTCTGTCTTTCTATCTGTCTGTCTGTCTGTCTGTCTGTCTGTTTGTCTTTCTGTCTGTCTGTCTTTCTGTCTTTGTGTCTGTCTTTGTGTCTGTCTTTCTATCTATCTGTCTGTCTGTCTGTCTGTCTGTCTTTTGCCTTGTTTGTTTTTAGGTAGGCCCGCCCAAATTAGTACTGTAACAACTTGGCGGCCATATATTTCTTTACTAATATATTCCATATGCCCTGCTTCCACTGAACGCAGCTGAGCTCTGCATACCAACGTGCTGCAAAGTGTTTATTCCTACTTGACCCATAGGGTTCCCCAATGGCCCTAACCCGTAGAATCTCCAAAAGAACCAGAATTCAACAATCCATCTTTTGTGTTTTAGGTGGCGTATTGATCGGTAGTTTGATCGTGCGTCGGTTCAAAGTCCGAGAATCCTGCAAACTGGCGGCCAAATTTTGTGTGATCTTCTCGTGTATCGGGTTGTTTGGACCGTTAAGCTGGTTTGTTCCTGGCTGTGACCCTGTGAATATCGCTGGCGTGACACAACCGTATAATAACAGGTATGTACCGCCATGTTGAATGACTTCAACAAAATTGTAGTCTCCAACTACATGAATAGTCGAGCCTTCGTACACATTGACTCCAGCATGCGTATTTATTAACTCCAGTTTGACAATTATTCCACTATTACACAGAAGATTATACGATTCGCTACAACAAACAATTTACCAACAATTAACTTCATAAAAAGGGACAAATTCAATAACAAAAAGGAAAAAGAAAACTACTTACAAGTTAATGATGCACGCTCGACTGCTTCCTAGATGTTAATTTATTCATGGCGCCTGCGGGGCCTATAGTCCGCGGAATTCTTAATCTTACAAAAATATTTATCTTGCTTTCTGTTGTCATATCAACCAACATGACGGCCATGTTGGAAGTGAAGGTGCCAAAAATGCTTTTTCTAAAGTGGGTTTCATGTGGTTTATGTCTTACCAGAACTTTAGACACTGCTTTAGGGGTCAGCAGTTTGTGTAACCTGGACTGCGCATGCTCCAAGGAATACTTCAACCCAGTGTGTGGATCTGATAGCTTGACGTACATGTCGCCTTGTCACGCGGGATGCTTGGAGAAAGGACCTGGAGTAAGTATTAAGAAATATCCTGAGAGGGAGGGATGAAAATTAATGAAAATTAGTGGAGAGTTGCTTAAACTTAAAAACTTACCAGAAAAGTAAACGTCCCCTTCACAGTTTCTTGCTCCATTTTCAGCGACCTTCAAATGTAGTCGCGGCTAAATAGACCATTTTGGAGATGCGCGAGCGCTTTCAAAAATATCGCAGGCGCAGACATGAAAAAGAGGCATTTTCGGGCAAGATCACGCGCGCTATATATTGACTCTGCCCGAAAATGCCTCGAGATCATGTCTGCGCCTGCGATATTTTTGAAAGCGCTCGCGCATCTCGAAAATGGTCTATTTGCATCAAAGCGAGACATAAGAGACTTTCTTAACACCTTGGAATAGTCCCCTTCACAGTTCCCCTTCGCCATCTTGAAAGGTAGCCGGGGCTTTGCATCGTAGCGAGACGAACAGTGAGCTTGCATAGAAAGAGACATACGAATAATTGTCCAAGGTGTTAAAAAAGGTCTCTGTCATTGCAAGGTCTCGCTTCGATGCAAAGGCACAACTACCTTTCAAGATGGCGCAGGGAACTGTGAAGGGGACTATTCTTTGGATTCAAATATGAGCTACATTTTGAACAAATTAAAATAATTTTGCTCTTCAATGTTGCAGAATTACAGCAGCTGCAGTTGTATTCCTCCGCTGATCAATCAAACAGTGAGCATCGCGAAAAAAGGGTACTGCGATCGTGGTGACGGATGTTCGAATTTTATTTGGTTCTTAGGGGTTATACTTATTCTACTGTTAACAGTGTTCCTGAAGGCCATCCCATCAAAAACTGTTGTTCTCAGGTCAGTATTTTAGTGGAAACAAAAACAAACCAAACAAACAAACACAAAAAAACTGCACACGTAGACATAAAATAATATTTGAAAATAAAATATTTTTTCCGAGTTGGGATACCTGTGGTCCCTGCTTTCACACAGGGAACCCAGTATAGTATCTCTTAAAGTAGAACTTGGGATCGGAAACCATTCTGCTTTAGTCTCAATAATCCACACTCTAACGAGACTCCGTTCACTCTAGATCAAACGACTTTCTTGGTTACATACTCAGTTTTATTCCAATTTGGGCTGCCTGTGGCTATTGACACAGGAAACCCAAAACATCTAAAGTGCCAAGAATGCAAATTTATACTAAAGCTTGACCAGTTAGCATTTAACTGTCTAACCATTTCCATTCCAGGTGTGTACCTTACAACCAGCGGGCGTTCGCGTTGGGTCTTCAGTTCGTGTTTTTCCGTGGCCTGGGTTCGATTCCTAGCCCAATCTTCTACGGCTTCTTGTTTGACAAGAATTGCATCTTGTGGGGGGAGAGCTGCGACGAGGTTGGACGATGTTTTGTGTATGACATCGACAGTCTCTCGTACTTTTTAGCTGGAATTGGTTGCTTAGTAGGAGGTTAGTACTTGTAGTCTGGGCATCATGGGAAACAAGTAGTTCAGTAGAGAACCCTGATCTAAGTCAGGGCATGACTAACTCACAGAACAAACCCTGAAACAACCTCTGGGCTGATCTAAGTCAGGGCACGGCTAACTCACAGATTGAACTCTGAAACAACCTCTAGCAAGGGTTCGCCCATAACTAGTCACAGATCGAAATGAAATTCAATATACACCATGAGTTTTCGAGGGAGGAAGACCAGAAAACCCAGGGAGAGATCCAATAAATCTACTCACATTGGATGCAGCATGATCGAAGTCAGGAATCAAACCCCAGACTTCATGATCAGTGGCTGAGGACTAATTGCATGCGGCTACCGCTACGCCATCGCCCTTGATTCCTTAGGAGGGGAATAGTATCCATTGCAAACTGTTCACCTACCCCGGAACTGTCCAATCAGAAATAGACAATGTTGATCAACAATACCCTCAACTAAAGCTTCCTTTCCATCGTTTAATGTTCTCAGTGCTGGTGATAACGTTCTTCTTCTTGTCCTTCTGGTTTTTCAAACCCTTGACCGAGGGGCCCGAGCAACTGGCCATGGACGAGGCACTGATTGAACTAAAAGAGAAGAAGCAAGAGGATGACAACGACAACATCGAGCTGGGCTCACCTGTAAGTGAATCACCTCCACAGTCACCAGGCGCCACAGAAGATACTCAGTTGATTGGCAAGGAGTCTGAGATTTAACTCCTCAGTTTAACGGGAAATCTATAGGTCTGAGTATGACTTAAGAATACTCCAGCTCATTTGTAACCGATGCACCAACAAATCACGTGATCGCTAGTTTTTGTATTGACGTGAGCACGTGAGCATTTGCTCGATTTTTGAAAAAGCACATGACTCAATTTACCTTAAAAGGGGTGTCACGTGATTATCCTGCGGTATAGACCCGGCCCATTGCAGCACGTCGGAATGCAGGTCAATTTGGAGGACAAAACAATAGTTCCAAATTCTCAGGAGAATTAAATTCTTTTGTTTTGACGTCCAATAAATTGAGCTGCTTTGAAGTCACGCGCATTGCTAGGGATCTATTGATTCGATCCACGTTAACATCCACTGTCCGTTTTTGAAAAAGCACGCACGTGACTATAAATCTACCGTATAAGGGAATGTCACGTGATTATCCTGCCATATTTGGATCAAAAGCACGTGACTACCTCATTCCATATTGGGGGTCGCGTAAGCCTTTAACATATCAGGGCAGGTAGCGTGATGCATGTGATTAGCGCCTCGACACGGGTCACGTGATCACCAAGAACCAATATGGCGGAAGGGATCACGTGACCTGTTAGAGTGAGCAATATCGGATTCGATTTTTTATCTATACTTTCATTTTATATTCGGTACACACACACATACATCAATATTATTGCACGATTCAATTTCTTAATTACTTATCAAATTAAAAATGATAGCGCTGAATTTTAATGAATTCCAAATTTTTAATAGGGTTTTTATAATTTTTGAAAATTATTTTCTAAAACCAAAATGAATCTCAATTTAATTGATACAGACGCCATTTTTGTACTTAGGGGGCTTTCATTTATTAGTGTATGTGGGGGAGGGGGTGAAATCACTTGTTGTCTTTTCCAAATATTTCCCAACCACCCCCCCCTTCCTCGTTGGCAAAAATATCTAACCCCCCCTTTTCGTCGAGTTTATTACTAACCCTCTATAAAGCTGCATACAATTAGTAACAACCCCCTATATAGCTTCCCAAAATAACGTGACCCCCCCCCCCCCAATATTGCCGACCCCCCCCCCCCCATATATACTAATATTAAAATGAAAGCTCCATTATACTGACATATATGAAGGACTGATTTATGTTCAGTCTCTCATATACGACAATAGAAACCACAGGAAGCCTAATTTTTGTTTTATGACACTCTGCTATTAAACCGGTGATAACATCATTCAGAATAGTTCCCTAAATTCAAGGTGTAGAATTTTTAAGACGTTAATCAGTAATATAGTTGACATGGATTGGGCTCCCTGTGGTGAGGGTTTTATTGTAATATATAATCAATTGTACGTCATCGATGAGTCTCAAAATTAAAATTATTTCATGATTTTATCGGGAAAATGGAATTGAGGTATTTTTGGGGGGTAGGGGGTGGGGAATGGGTTATACTTGAATATTGTAAAGTTCACACCGCAAGAAGGTGGGGAAACGCATGGGCAGCGCAGTAAGGCGACACAACGTCTAGTTTCTAAGGAAGTGACGTCATTTATTAATTGCATAAAAGCACATTCAACTTACCAACCACAATGTGACTGTAAATACATCGAATCAGATAACGACATCAAATCCCCAAGAGACAAGACAGTCATACTTCACAGGTCAACGAACAACCGAGAGAATCCTGACTACACAGCTTTCGTCTGCTCGGCTCGTTACCTCTGTTTAGACAGCCAGAGATAAGAACTACAAGATGTTGAAAAGCATTTTAGTTTTGTTGACGTTATGGTTTGTATTTTTGGGGGAAGACTGCCTTGGAATGCCGCAAAACAGTAAGTATTTCATAACAACATCTTCGGAAATTATTGAATCCTTAAAGCCACGAAAAACCACATAATTTCCACTAAAAAGATTTTTACTTGTTTTTTTTCATTAATATTGTCCTGAAAAGTGTTAAGTTTTGGGGGTAAATACAGAATTACGTTCGTATATAATTAAAAAACCCCGAATCGTTTGACTGCGCTAGAATCAATTCTTCGAGGGGTTTAAATTGGGGGATTTTATCAGTAAATCACAAAAATCTCTGGTTACGTATTCTCGAAGATTCCTGGTAGGCATTGCCAACTGCGATGATTGACAAGTCAGGGGTTCGGGTCGCTCGTATCGCGGGGTCACCTAGTTTCGCGACGTCACATATAGTATCACAATAAGCCAATTCACAGTTTAAGAATCGTTATCAGTGCGCATGCGATTTTATTCCAAATTTCTCACCTTCTTTTGTTTAAACCTTTTGTTTTCAATTAAACAAAAGAATGTGGGAAATTCGGGTTAAAATCGCATGCGCACTGAAGACGATTCTTAAACTGTGAATACTCCAGTTTCACATTCGATGGAAACCGCTGTTTTTGAAGACCACAGACTCATTTGTACAGGCTTAGCCTCGTTTATAAGTCATCTATTCAAAGGCACCATTAAAAGTCCGTGGGATTGGTATTATTCATCTAACGCATTCTTTACATTACAGTTGGCTGTTGCTAATGATTTGCATAAGTCAACCGTAATGTAAAGAATGTGTAAGTTGAACAATACCAATGTTTTGAAATCCCACGGACTTTTAATGATGTCGTTGAATAGCTGACTTATAAGCGAGGCTAAGCCTGTACAAATGAGTCTGTGGTCTTCAAAAACAGCGGTTTCCATCGAATGTGAAACTGGAGTATTGGCTTATTACAGGAAAACTATTCAAGAGAATAAAAATTGTGAGAATTGTTCATGAACACAGTGTTTATCTTTTTCAGCTTTTTGGCTCCAAGGCCCGCCAGGACCACCCGGACCACCCGGACCTCCAGGTAAATCCGGCCGTCCTGGACCACCAGGGCCTTCAGGGGCCACCGGTCCTTCTGGACGCTCCGGAGCTCCCGGCAATCCTGGAAGGCCAGGAAAAGATGGACAACGAGGACGTCAAGGTAGATAGTAATACTTATTGCGACATCCTGCGAACGTATTGGCAGTAGTCACGATATTGTCCGTTGGAATTTGTTTTTTCACTGCCGCCAGTCAAAAATATAAAAGAACCGACTGATTAGTTTTGATTGACGGCAGCGAAAAACCTATTTCAACAAGCCGTAGAAATGTCTGAGTTCGCGGAATGTTTTTTCTTCAGGTTCTCAGGGTCCGCCTGGAAATCCTGGCCAAACTGGTAAAAATGGCCGCAATGGCGCGGACGGGCTTCCTGGCTCTAACGGGAGGCGCGGAAGGACTGGGCGGCAAGGGCAACAAGGGATCGTGGGTTTCCAAGGAGCAGCCGGACCAGCGGGGCCTCCTGGACCTCCAGGGCCACCGGGGTCCCCGGGAAAATATATCAACAACCAACAATATGGATAGGTCGGCAAATAGGATTATCGCAAAAACTGTCATATAGATTTTATTTTTCATAAAAAAATCAGCTAGAATAAATGTTTTTTTTATGTTTTCGTAAAAACGTTAGCCTGCGTCACATCCGGACTTTCTTTCTGTTAACAAAAAGGAAGTCCGGATGTGACGCAGACTAAAAAAAGTGTGAGTTTTGGTGGTTTTTCATTTTCTGAGCCTGCGCTTGGTTTTAACAGCGGTGAAACAAATAAAACTTTGGATTATTCTAAAAACTGGCCGTGAGCATTGAAAAGGAATCTGGGTCTGAAACAAGGTCCCGGGCCCCAAGCTTCTTATCGAAATCACTCAGGGAGAACTTTTTCGTTCGTTCGTTCATTCGTTCGTTCTTTCGGTTTTTTTTTTTTTTTTTTTTTGGCTAATCAGTTTTTTCCTTCCATCCCATGATTTCCAGTTGCACAAGTAATGTTTACAACTTACTAACTCGAATATACGAATAAAAATTCCAATTCCAGTTTAACAAAGCCGAAGGAAAAAATATCAAAATATGGTTCTTTTATACATACGAATGATTTCTAACAAAGTCCATGGCCCTCATAATCCCTGTTGCGTGACATAGCACTGAGTTTGACGTCATGCATAGTTACAAACGCGAGAAGAATGTTCTTTGACATTGCGTGACTCAACAACGGGGAGCTGTGTGGGAGTGTCTTTGGTCAGAACGAAACCAATTGAAAGGACAAATATCTTCTGGAAAAGCTTCGTTCCCACGGACTGCTCGACTCTAGAACTCGTACAATCTTAGACCCGAGTTATCAAAACGAAAGCAGGTAAGAAAAAGTTATTAATTAATGATAATAGTAATATAACGAAGTTGGCTTCGTTATTCAGAACTTCAAATACTTTATAAATTTCAGTTTTTATATTGAAACTCTTAAAAAGCGCTTTTTAAGAATTTATCTAAATTTTTCTCGAAAAGTAATTTAACATTCTGCAAGAAATTAATTAATACCGAAAGAACTCAATATCGCGTACGAAAATATTTGAGATTATAACATTAGTAAAGATAATACCAAGTAACAAATAAGCGTTTTATAAAATATTTCTTGAATATAAATCTATAAAACTTTGAAAAATCCTTGGAAAAATCGCTAAATATGTTGATTTTTTGCTTGTGTAAAAATATTTTGGTTGAAGTGAAATCAATTAACCTTACGCTCGCATGTCAACAGCCATGCAAATTTTTCTTTCAAAAACTTTTTCAACTTCTAGCTTTGAGAAAACTTCAATACATATAAATTTCAAAGCCGGACAAATTCTAATAAAAAGGGTCTGTGGTTACTAAAACTGAAGTATTCGACTAAAGATGGAAAGAATTATAGAATTTAAAGAAAATTGTTTGCGAGGAATTTTGTGCCTCAGTGATCAAAGCCATTTGCTTTTGTTCATCTGCGTGGGACAAAATTCTTAATTTTTTGGCAAAATCGTCAAAAAGTAATCAAATTTACATTCTAATTTTCACACAAAAAATATTTTAGGCCACATTTTGTCTGTTCGAGTTGTTTCAATTTTATATTTTACTTTTAAAGTACAACTATGAAAGTAGTCGTGATTATTTTTTTAATAGCTCTCTTCATGCTGAGATTTTAATATTCAATTAATTGGACTTCAGAATTCACATTGGGTGTGCTCGCATAAATAAATAACTCCTAAAAAAATCTTTTTATAGAAAAAATTTTTATTTAAAAGGCAAAGTTTCAAATTTTTGCTAGCTTATAGAAGGAGGACAACTTTGCATTGAGCTAAATTATCAATAAATATAAATAGAATAGGAAAGTACGTATTAATTCAAATAATTTAATGTAAACAAATGATGTTTTTTTTTAAGATAATAGAATTCGTAAATGAACCTTGAAAACACAACATGTTGTCGTGCATGCTTTCTGGAAGAATTATATATTTTGATATAATATAATTTTATCCCTTCCCCTCCCCCAACAGTATTTTTTGCATAGTTGCTTTTTTAAATCTTGTATTTCAACTAATAGTCTTCGAAAAAGTATAGCAACCATTACTATGGAAACCCTTTGACGACCATAACCATGGTAACCACGAAAATCTCTAGGCGGAGCTTTATCTTTCTGTATTAAAGTCTATACTTTCTTTTCCCCTGCTAAAACAAATCTCCCCAGCCATCCCTCCCCCGACGCAATCATAGAGTATTTGTAAGCATTGTTGTCGGGTTGTTTCACTATGTTATATGCCCATGTTTGGCAATTGAAAAGAGGTCTTTTGTTCTTGTTTTGAGTAATGTTAAAAATTGTATAGAAGTTAAGCATGCTTAGAAGTTAAATATAGAGGAATACTGGTTTAAAAAGAAAAACCACAAGATGTTACACCACAAGACGACATTTTTTTCTTCATTCTTCTCGTAGTTATGAATTGTTTTTAGTTCTAATCATTGTTTTATATTTTGTTTTGTTTTTATTTTTGATTTAGCTTCGGTTTATTTGTTGTTTATTTTTGTTCATTTTTTATTTGGTTTCGGGGGAAACATAGGTTCTTATATGTACTTATATGTATTCAATTCCATCTTTTTTTAGAATTCATAAAACGTAACCTCTAAATCCATGCAAAAGTTGAGAAGATTCCATAATATTCCATGTTTAATAAGATGGATTATTTCAGATCTAAATATATCCTCTTTCTAATACGATAACTGTTTTATTCTTAGGTTTTGACTTCGCTGCAAGCGGGCTTTGAACTTCAAAATCCAAAATGCCGAAATCTGTAAGTACAGAATAACTGTCTTTTGAATCCAACTACTCCGGCTGAAACGATTCAAAACTTAATTTTTCTTCTTTCAGATTAATATCAAAGTAACCACGATAGAGGCAGAACTAGAGTTCGCCGTCCCTTCCAGAATAACCGGTCGTGAACTCTTCGATCAGGTGAATAAATAACAAATAAATGAAAAATGGGATAGGGTTCAGTTTTGATACTTGCATGGGGTTCCTGTGGGATTCCAGTTGGGATCCCTGTGTATTTCAAAATGGCGCCAAGGTCGACTGCGTGTATCAGAAACTCTTCCGAGTTTAAGCCAATTTTATCTTTACAAAACAAGTAAGGATAAATTATCTCTTTTCTGTAGTAATTCTAGTATATTTTTGGAGTTTCTAGTAGCTTATTTGCGCATTTTAGAGAGGATTTTTGGATTCATCTTATTGTGTTTCCCCCCCTCAAGGTTGTCAAGACTCTTGGTCTTCGTGAAACTTGGTATTTTGGACTCCAGTATATTGATAACAAGGGGCTGGTTGCATGGCTTAAGATGCAAAAGAAGGTAGGTTACGGTGGCCCATAACGGCAATACACATCAATAAATCCCATACAAAAATATATGTCCAAATACAAAAATATTTTTTAGATTACAGAAATATTTATTCCAGTACAAAAAATAATGTTCCAGTACAAAAATTTATTAGTCCCAGTACAAAAATATATTAGTCCCAGTACAAAAATATATTAGTTCCAGTACAAAAATATATTAGTCCCAGTACAAAAATATATTAGTCCCAGTACAAAAATATATTAGTCCCAGTACAAAAATATATTAGTCCCAGTACAAAAATATATTAGTCCCAGTACAAAAATTTATTAGTCCCAGTACAAAAATTTATTAGTCCCAGTACAAAAATTTATTAGTCCCAGTACAAAAATTTATTAGTCCAGTACAAAAATATATTAGTCCAGTACAAAAATTTATTAGTCCCAGTACAAAAATTTATTAGTCTCAGTACAAAAATATATTAGTCCAGTACAAAAATATATTAGTCCCAGTACAAAAATATATTAGTCTCAGTACAAAAATATATTAGTCCCAGTACAAAAATATATTAGTCCCAGTACAAAAATATATTAGTCCCAGTACAAAAATATATTAGTCCCAGTACAAAAATATATTAGTCCCAGTACAAAAATATATTAGTCTCAGTACAAAAATATATTAGTCTCAGTACAAAAATATATTAGTCTCAGTACAAAAATATATTAGTCTCAGTACAAAAATATATTAGTCTCAGTACAAAAATATATTAGTCCCAGTACAAATTTTTTCAAGGAAAGCGTTCTTCCATTCTCGTACCCAGACCCCAAGACCTTCCCTAGAGAGTAGTTGAGTAGGGTCTTGGTACGAGAATATTCCGAATCCCCTCCCGTTCGTTGCTGCTACACGTGTTCGTTGTGATAAAAACATGGCAGAATCGACACTAGAGAAAAACGTTTGCGCATGCGTGCCTTTCAGCACGCTTTCCAAGAATTTACAAGAGTTTTAGTGAGAAAATAAATGCTTGTTTTCTCCAAGTATACAAAAAAGTTGGCGGGTATGCTTTTGTGAGACCAAGATACTGTATTAATAAAGACAATATATCAAAGAGTTAGCCTTAAGTTTCAAGAACTGACTTTAAGTTTTGGCATTTTGTAAAGACTATTCTTCAGGCAAGCGTGAAAGTCAAATTTGCATATTTCTACAATAGCACGAAGACGCTTTTGACTAATTTGCATGCGGACTTAGAGCATGCGCAGATGTTTTTCACGCGTGTCGGCGGAATCATTACCCTCATTTTGCTGTAAATGTGGTTTTAGTTTAAAAAGTAGTTTTGAATATTGTCCAAAATGTGGCATCAAAGTAAGAATGACCTCTTCGAGCCCTAGTACTTCTGTTTCACCCTCACATGAAACGATCCCCGGTCCAACCAAGTTTTCCTTGCCCAACTTTAAAAAGTTCAAGGCGATGAAAGAGTCAGAGAGGGATTCATTTTTCGTCCGAGGAAAAGGAGTCAGCAAGGGAAAGAAGAAGGAGGATGAGATCCTAACTATAAACATTGGTGTTATGAAGGATAAGAATTCTATTATAAGAGGTGGAAGTTTACCACTTAAAATTGTATCGACAGCACGGGCTCCGGACATTCTTGAAGCAGCTTTGAAAAAGCACACACTATTCAATGCACACTTCGAATCTTCAGTGGAATATATGCTAGTTTTCAAGGATGGTAGTGAAGTAAAACACATTCCTGGGACTGAGACTAATATATTTTTGTACTAGGACTAATATATTTTTGTACTGAGACTAATATATTTTTGTACTGAGACTAATATATTTTTGTACTGGGACTAATATATTTTTGTACTGGAACTAATATATTTTTGTACTGGGACTAATATATTTTTGTACTGGAACTAATATATTTTTGTACTGGGACTAATATATTTTTGTACTGGGACTAATATATTTTTGTACTGGGACTAATATATTTTTGTACTGGGACTAATATATTTTTGTACTGAGACTAATATATTTTTGTACTGGGACTAATATATTTTTGTACTGGACTAATATATTTTTGTACTGAGACTAATAAATTTTTGTACTGGGACTAATAAATTTTTGTACTGGACTAATATATTTTTGTACTGGACTAATAAATTTTTGTACTGGGACTAATAAATTTTTGTACTGGGACTAATAAATTTTTGTACTGGGACTAATAAATTTTTGTACTGGGACTAATAAATTTTTGTACTGGGACTAATATATTTTTGTACTGGGACTAATAAATTTTTGTACTGGAACATTATTTTTTGTACTGGGACTAATATATTTTTGTACTGAGACTAATATATTTTTGTACTGGGACTAATATATTTTTGTACTGGAACATTATTTTTTGTACTGGATTAAATATTTTTGTTCTGGATTACATTTGTTTTGCATTTGAACAAATAGTTTTGTACTGGAATAAATATTTCTGTAATCTAACAAATATTTTTGTATTTGGACATATATTTTTGTATGGGATTTATTGATGTGTATTGCCGTTATGGGCCACCGTAGTAGGTGGAACCCCAGACTTTATCCTTGCCCCATTTCACTCAAACCCCTGGGTCCAAACCCTTACCCCGATGTAACTACCCCCAGGTGTCCCCTTCTCTATTGTCAGGGGCGGATCAAAGATTTTCTTCGCAGAGGGGTGCTGCATTGGAAGGGCACCCACCCGAGAAAACAAAAACAAAAACAACAACAAACAAAGTCGACAAAAGGGGGTGTGCACCCCCTATGCGCACCCCTCCTGATAATCTGCCCCTGAATGTGGCTGCTGCTTCTTTCCCAATGCCTCCTGAACCCACATTCCTAATTATTCCTCCTACCCCTCCCCTGACATATGTTTTACTAGCATGCTCCCCCCTGATAGCTCCTCCTAATAGCTGTTATTATGGATGCATGCAAATGAGATGCAAATGAGACAATCAAGAAGCATTGTATCGACCCGATACCCTCACTCGTATGACTCTTAAAACAAAAAAATATCTCATTTGCATGCATCCATAATAACAACTATTAAAGAAGTTTTTGTTCTTGTTTTACAAAGATAACATCCCAAGATCTGAAGAAAGAGAAGCCTTTTGTTTTCCATTTTGCTGTTAAGTTCTTTCCAGAAGAAATCTCAGAGGAGCTCATTCAGGACGTTACTCAGGTTGGTTGAATTTTGAGTTTAATCCTGCTGATATTAGATTTACTCTTTTTATTCTTGCTTAGTTCAATTCAGAAAATATCCGTGCCTCACCCACAGAGGGGGATTGTAATTCCCAAGGGGTGGGGAGGGTCTGAGGAGGGTATATTGTATAGTTCCAGAAAATATCCATACCTCCCCCACAGAGGTAGTTATTAAAAATGAACTCATTGATTTTATTGTATTTTTTTTTATAGAGGATGTTCTATTTTCAAATTAGAAAAGCCATTTTGAACGATACACTTTATTGTCCTGCTGACACTGCCACATTATTGGCATCATACGCTGTAAGTATACAAAGAAGGAGGGGCCCCAAGAGGCTGTTTCAGAGTTCGATAGATCTGTGAGTTAGACATGCCCTGACTTAGATCAGCCCAGAGGTTGTTTCAGGGTTTGATCTATGAGTTAGCCATACCCTGACTTAGATCAGCCCAGAGGTTGTTTCAGGGTTCAATCTGTGAGTTAGCCATACCCTGACTTAGATCAGCCCAGAGGTTGTTTCAGTGTTCGTTCTGTGAGTCAGCCATGCCCTGACTTAAATTAGGTTAGAGTCTGTTTGAGGGTCTGATAAAATTCAAGGATTGAATTAATAAAGACTCCCCTTAGAAAACATTAAAAGAGATATATATTCAAAAGTTAATCTGTTGAGCTAATTTGAATGTTTGTAGTGCCAAGTGAAGTATGGAGACTATGAAGAAGGAAAAGAAAAGGACCTAATGCAAGACAAGTTGCTTCCACAAGAGGGGCAAGTAATCTTGTTTATTTACATCTGTCCTCCTTCTGCCTAACTGTCTGTAAAGTCTCTCTCTATCTGCCTGTATGTGCCTCTTTTCATCTGTCAGTCTGTCTGCATGCTGTCCTATTAATTTGCCCACTGACAGTCTGCCTGAAATGTCTTTCTAATATTAACTGTCTCTAGCTCTGTCTGTTTATATTCCTGTCTGCTTTAATGCCTGCTTACTTGTCTGTCTGTCTGCCTTTCTATGTCTGCCAGTTTGCTAATAATAATAATAATAATAATGGGAATTTCTTATGTAGCACATTTCACATGCGCTTTACAATTGTGACCAGTGGAGGACTTTATTACAGGCTGCAAATTACTACCTCACTATGCTGCCTGAATACCTTACTTCTTTTCTGTCCAAACTTCTTTCATAGACTGATGAATGTATATTCTTTTTAGGGTTTTGGATAAGTACAAGCTATCAACAGAAGAGTGGATCAGCAGGATTGCCCTTTGTTGGAAAGAGCATGAAGATATGACGAAGTATGTACAATAAACCCCTGATAACTACAAATTGGATAGCCTGAACTCCTTGCTTTTTCTCCTTGGCTTTCTCCTCCTCCTTCTCCTTGGCTTTCTCCTTCTCCTTCTCCTTCTCCTTCTCCTTCTCCTTCTCCTTCTCCTTCTCCTTCTCCTTCTCCTTCTCCTTCTCCTTCTCCTTCTCCTTCTCCTTCTCCTTCTCCCTTTCCGGAGAACCCAGAGAAAAACCCTCAAAGCATGGGAGAGAACCAACTAGAAACTCTATACTCACATAAGACACTGAGCCCAGCGGGACTCAAAGTTGGGTCACCTCAGTGAGAGGCGAACACTCTAGCCACTATGCCACCCACACTTTCCTTATTCTTCTCTCCGTTCTTCTATCTTCAATATATTCTTCTCTTTTCAATAATGATAGACGACTTGACTTACAGGTCACATTACACTAAAGAAACAATGGTGTCCTTAATTAGTGTGAAAGCGCTAGAAAGATTAGACACTTGAATAAAGAGATTTATTTTATTAACTGCTTGTCATAAGGGGGTAGGTTGTCGTGATTTTACCTTTCCTTTCCTAAAGATCCCTATTTTTGTTTTCTGTGATTCAGAGATGAGGCCATGTTGGAATATCTCAAAATCTGCCAGGACCTTGAAATGTATGGTGTGAATTACTTTGACATCAAGAACAGAAAAGGAACAAAGCTGCTGATGGGTGTGGATGCTTTGGGCATTAATGTCTATGAGCCAAGTGACAAGTAAGTGGGAAAGAAAGAATGAATAAATAAATGAATGAAATAATGGATTAATGGGTGGAAGGAAGGATGGATAAATGAATGGATGAATAAATGAATGGATGAATAAATGAATAAATAAATGAATGGATGAATGAATAGTTGGATGGCATGATAAATGAGTAAATGAATGAATAAATGAACAGACCATGTGTCATTCCCTAGAGTATCATTTCTTTGTTTAATGGTTATGCATGAGAAATCACAGTAATATGGATGCAAAACATTGCACCAAGATGAACTAGGTCTATTTAGTATACTATTTTTTCTCTATAGTTTGGTAGGCTTAATATAACAATTTTTGATTTTTTGCAGGCTGACACCAAAGATTGGATTCCCATGGAGTGAAATCAGAAACATTTCATTCAATGACAGGAAATTTATCATCAAGCCGATTGACAAGAAAGCACCGGTGAGTATACATGTTCTGGCCTTCACTGTAGGTTAAGAAAAGGTATGTTGCTTTGTGGTAAGATCTGGTGATGAAAACTAGCAAGCATCGGTCAATTGGCCATGGTGTGCTGCCTGCTAAGCAAAAGGTCCATAGTTGATCCTCAGTGACCTCACACACTTGTTTTAAGGAGCAAGTGTAGCTTGGTTAGTTAGTGTGCTGCCTGGTAAGCAAGAGGTCCATAGTTGATCCTCAGTGACCTCACACACTTGTTTTAAGGAGCAAGTGTGGCTTGATTGGTTAGTGTGCTGCCTGCTAAGCAAGAGGTTCATAGTTTGATCCTCAGTGACCTCATACACTTGTTTTAAGGTGCAAGTGTAGCTTGGTTAGTTAGTGTGCTGCCTGCTAAGCAAGAGGTCCATAGTTTGATCCTCAGTGACCTCATACACTTGTTTTAAGGTGCAAGTGTAGCTTGGTTAGTTAGTGTGCTGCCTGCTAAGCAAGAGGTCCATAGTTTGATCCTCAGTGACCTCACACACTTGTTTTAAGAAGAAAGTGTGGCTTGGTTGGTTGGGATGCCGCTTGCTAAGTGACTAAATGTAACACCTTCAGCAAATGCTTAATCCGTAGCTTAGATTTATAACATTTAAGATTTTTTTTTCTTATAGGATTTTGTCTTTTTCACTGACCATCTGAGAACAAACAAGCAAATCTTAGCTTTAGCAATTGGCAACCATGAGCTGTACACACGACGCAGAAAGCCTGACTCCATTGAAGTCAAACAAATGAGGCAAGAGAGTGTCGAGGAGAAAAAAGTCCGTAGTGCTAGCAAGTAAGTGTGTACTGTTTAACTACCTTAAGAGACCCTGGAGAAAAAATAAGTGCTGCTGAGGCTGTAATCTGCCATCACATTCACAAAATTCTCAGCTCCAAATGGTCCCCTTCACAGTTCCCTGCGCCATCTTGAAAGGTAGCAGTGTCTTTGCATTTAAGCGAGATGAACAGTGACCTTGCAATGATAGAGACATGTGAATAATTGTCCAAAAAAACTTTTATGCAGTTGCTGTTTGTAAAACTACAGGAATAGATCTAACTAAAGAAATAACTAAATTCTCTTTCAGTGCTCAAAAGTTGGAGGTGAAAAAAAAATTACGAGAAAATGAAGAAACCCTACGAAATGAAGAAGCAAAGCTTTTGGAATTGGAGAAGAAAATTGAAAGCTTCAATGAAGGTAGTTGTTGAATTGTTTGGTTAGTATGTGGTCCTTTAAGACAAGAGTGGTGGGGGGGGGGGGGTCTCTATGGCCTCAGGTTCCATTCCTGAACTCAGCATCACACGTGAGTACAGTTTCTCTGGGTTCTCTGGTTTTCCTCCCACCATTAAACTTAACAAGCTAAATTCCAATTCAATCGGTGAGTTAGCAAATGATGATGGTGGTGGTGGTGGTAGTAGTGGTGATGATGATGATAATGATGATTGTGAGGATGGTAATGATAGTGATGATGATGTTGATGATGATGATGTTGATGATGATGGTGATGATGATGCATGATGTTGATGATGATGATGACGCTGGTGGTGGGGATGCTAATGATGGTGATGACAGTGATGATGGTGATGATGATGATGATGATGATGATGATGAAGATGATGATGATAATGATTTACAGAACGAACTAAACCCATGATTATTCAAAACAGAGATGAGAAGAAAGGAAGAAGAGTATGAAAGAAAGAGAATGCAACAGGAAGAAGAATTGCAAGCAAATAATTCTCAGATGGAAAGACTTTTAGAAGAGAACAACCAAACAATTTTGACGCTCCAAGAGACAGAGAAAGAGAGAGGACAGTTGGTAAGTGCAACAAATCTGTAATCACATTTCCAAGAGCTTCAATTTTACAGCACAACTTGCAAAAGTAGGACCACATTAATTTTAATGTATTTGCATGCTTCTATGCACGGGATTTTGTACTTTAAACAGACCCATTTGATGCCAAGCTGTCTGGTTTTACCAAATAAGGCGTGTAAAAACTCATTTGGCAGCAAAAATCCTGTGCATAGAAGTATGCGAATATATTAAAAGTGGTCATACTTTTGCACATTTTCAGGGGGTGGGGGCATTCCCCTTGGGGCCCCCCAGTTTGGCCCCCATTAAAAGATTTGCTCTTTGGTCCCCGGTTTATTCATGGAATAACTTTCCCTCCAGAGATCAAAAGACGTCATGGTTTGTTGTTCTTTTGTTTGGTGTTATGTGATTGAGTTAACAGTCCCAGAATGCATTGCTGCGGCATAATAGTGATATAGCACTAGTTTTTACTATTTTGACCATTGACATTGACAAGTAAATCTGTGTTAGATCCTTGTAAGGTTGTGACATAGAGTGTCGTCTCTCATTTTGTCCTTTTCCTCTTGTGTCCAAAGTCTACTATGAGTACCAGTGAAAGAGAAAAAATTGGCCGTGCACATGCCAAAAGGATAGAAACATTGCAGGAACAACTGGAGGAAAATAAAAGAGAGGTACGTTTCCAGGAAACCTGGTATTAGTGAGGGGCAGATCCAGAAATTTGCGAGGGGGGTGTCTGAAATAGTACTTTTTGATTTTCAACTCAAATTTTGTGGGAATTTCGAATCCTAGTTAGGTCTCATTTATTAAATTTTATGTCGACCAGGTTTGTTTTGCCCACCAAAATCATTTCATCCAGTCAGAGAAAGGCATCACGTTAGGTCACGTTAGGTCACACAGGGTGTGCAAAATCCCTATTTAAATCAGAGGCATATTGAGTAGAGTTTTGCCTGATCTTTTCAGCGTGAAGAGGTAGAAGGGAGGCGACAAGTCCTGCGCACTGAAGTGGAGAAAGAGCACAGCGTAGAAATGCAAATGATGGCACATACACAAGATCGTTCTGAAGAGTATCGTCAAACTCAGCCTGAAATAGACCAGAATCTTCAACAGAAGCTGACAGTAAGTATAGAGGTTTTGCACCATCACGTGACAGCAGCCATATTGCATGGCAGGAACAACCTTTTTACATGAGAAAGAATTCAATTCCAGAGAGGAAAGGGATTTTATTGTTTTGCCATTTAACCACAGGCAGCCCAAGCTGTATTATGGGTGCTGAGGGGAGGTGAAAGACCCTGAGAAGGCGGGGTTGTTTGTGGTCCTTATTGGAGGGTGGGGGGGAATGCAGGTAAGGGGGGAAGGGCAGGTGAGGTGAGGTGGAAGATCCTAAGAAGGGGGGGATGGGGGTGATTGTTGGGGGTTCTGACTGGAAAGTATGGAGATACTGTCTAGTACTTCTGATTTTTGTGGAGGAATAAAAACCACAAAACCAGAACCTTAAGCTCAATAAATTAATGTTGAAATATATATTTTAGAGCTTGAGGGCAGATCTTGATCAGCACAAGGATGAAAATAAAGCATCGCACATGGACTTTCTTCATGCCGAGAACCTGGCTCAAGGAAAGGACAAGTACAAGACCCTGAAACAAATCAGGCAGGGCAACACCAAGAGTAGAATTGATGAATTTGAAAACTTGTAGATCTTCTCGAAGGTATGCATTCATTAACGACCATTCATTATCATTGATAACATTTGTGAACCATTTTTTGGGGATTTAAAAAATAAACTTCCTTGTTTTTACAAGGGTAGCAATTTATAGCCAGTCACTATTAACAAACCTTTGGCCCTTGTTCTATGATCAAATTGGAATTTAGAAGTTGATTTTTGCAGAGGGAGGAAAACTGGAGAACTTGGAGAAAAACCCTTGAAGCATAGGAGAAAACCAACTAGAAACCAAAAAATAATGAAGTCATGGAATTTTACCCTTTCTAAATTGTACTTCAATCTAATATTTGTTCTTTAACTATCAGATTGAAGGATACAGCCAGCAATTGGACCAAGAACAACATGACAAAAATATTTTGGATTCTTGTCTTCAATTTTAATAGACCCCTAGCATGTGACGTCAAAGCAGCTGAACTTGGAGGACAAAACGAAAGAATTTCAATCTCCTGAGAATTGGAACCTATTGTTTTGTACTCCAAATTGAGCTGCATTCCGACATGCTGCAAGGGATCTATAGTTGGCATTTCATTCTACTTTGTTTGAACCTCTCTTTTGTTTGAATATTATTTTCCACACATGCATTTTATAAAAGATTATTCTACAGTTTTAGCGATACTTCATGTGATGTAAGACTTTGTCATTCATGTGCCAACCAGAGCTTGCAAAACAAAGGCAACTTGTGAAGAGCTTTTGTGAAAATGGTTGGCATATTAACAACACAATGCTATTCTTAGTAAACATGAAGTATCGATATTGTTTTTTTGCTGTCAAAAGCTAGTGTCAGATGAATGAATTATATTTCAATACACTTCTCCACTACCTCTCTTTCACTATTCTTTTCCTTCCCCTTTCCCAGCCTTTTTATTGCCTGCCCTCCTTCCATCCTTATTGTCCTATTTTCACCCTCCACCCTAAGCTCTATGGGCCTATTTTCTAGTTAAAAATCCATGGTAAAATGTCCATCCTACCTATTTTTTTTATTTCATAAAACAGAACTGAATATTGTCCAATTATATTAATATTATAGTGCATAGCCAGCTTCCACAGAAACTTGTATTGTAACCCTTTTTAAAGACAAAGAGAAATCTTGTACTTTATTAATAAATAGATAGAAAACTTTTTTGGTTCAAGTATTTTTTTTTTTAGCTAGCGTAATATTTACAGGGTTCTAAAGTAATTTTATAGGAGTGCACAGTTTATTCTCGCGCTTTCGTTGGCTCAAACATGAAAAAAATCAAAGTGCAAATGTACATAGAAAAAATTATTCACTTTACACATTGTGCAGTTGAAGAAATCGGTAAGAAAATTTGAATTATTGGCCTTGTACTTGTTTTACAACAGCGTGGTCAAGAGTTCAAGTGTGGTCTAAGTTTTAGAAAGAGGGCACTGAAATGATACTCTGGGGAATGACACGTGGTCTGAAATGGGAAGATATTACGCCCAAGCCGAATAGGTCTATTGGGAGAAAGGAAGGAAGAAAATGATGGAAGAAAGAAAGAAAGTCAAAGAATGAAACAACAAACGAATGAATAAATGAATATATGAATGAATGATAGAATGAATGAATCAAGGATGAATGAATGAATCAAGAATGAATGAATGAACGAATGAATGAATGAGCAAATGAATGGATGGATGGAGGGATGGATGGATTAATGACAAGTTGTAAGGAACCTACAAAACTAAAAAACACCCACACAAACTCCCACATTGCTTTTCAAAAATCTAAAAAATATTTGCCATTTCCATCTTCATTATTCACTTCCGCGGTAACATGACAACTGAGCAAAAAAAAACACGAAATAGCGACGCTTGAGGTGAATCTTAACGATGGAGCAGCGCCCATTAACCCCCCAGTTTGATCTTTATATGCTGTCAGAAATACCTCTTCCACTTTTCCGTGGCAAAAAAAGCCCTTATTGAACAGCACAACATTTCTGATTGCAAATGCTTGGATTGAATTAGGTAAGTTTCCACCATCTTTAATTGTTTGTGAGTGTGTGCCTGTACGGTGGTAGGGGCCGGGGGAGGATCGGAGAATACGCAACTATGCAAATTTTGTCACGTGAATTCATGATCAGCAGGTGTGATTTGTATAATCCCTTTCTCTCTCGTCCTTACATGATTGGCGAAAAAAAGAAGGGTCGCGATAAAAAATTCTTTTGGAGTGCATAAGAGCGCATTTCAAGGATGCGCGCGCAACCTATTGGGGTTTTCGAATGATTAATGATAATAATAATAATAGTAATAATAATGATGATGATGATGATGATAATAATTAATAATGAATTTCAGAGAAATAACGACATTTTAAAAGTTTTTGACATGTTTCGACAGTGACAACTGTCGTCTTCAGAATGATTGTATTGATTAATTTATTCCTTCATTCATTCATTCATTCATTTATTATCAGTTTATATATATATTTTTATTTATTTGTTTGTTTGTTTGTTTGTTGTTTGTTTGTTTGTTTGTTTGTTTGTTTATTTATTTACCAATATTTAGCCAGGAGTTGCCCCTTCAGCATTGCAAATATTAGATTAGCCTACGAGCAGCCGGACATTCACTCTGGTTACCATAGTTACGTTCAGATGCACGCAAACTGAAATTAGATATATATGCTAGAGTTTTATAAATATGTTATAAATATGAATAATAATAATAATAAATATGAATAACAATAATAATAAATATGAATAATAATAATAAATAGCAACTATTTTCATTATAATATATGTATATATTTCTCAATAATTTTCTTTTTCAATCCTATCCATCTTAAACTGATTTTCACGTAATTTTCGAACATTGCATGACTTTCAGTGAGGGTCATTGGGATTTAAAGATACATAGAAACGAGATCGTATTTATTTTCACGGATTTTCATGAATTTTTCACACATTGCGTGACTTCCGTGCAGCTGAGTAGGATCTGGATCCAAGTATGCGCCCGCGATCGAGCAGGTATTTCCCAAGAGGGGGGTCATTATATTAAGGTTTGGGATTGCATCAATGAGCCTCTTACTTGGTACACCCATCTTGCGACGTTGGAGTCAAAATTAGGTATGCTTGAAAAACCCAGCTAAAAATACTCTTTGTTTCAAAAATTCTCTCCTTAGAACGCTATCTCGAGTAAGTTTAACCTTTAGTCTTTATGCTCTGTTAAATTGAGAGGTAATTTCGGACTTTTTCGAGTGAAAATGAAGAAATATCAAAGCGCTAGACGGAAATATCTAAACTTCCTTGGCAAATATTTCAGAGTAAACTTTAAGTTAGACAAAAAATTGAATTGGTTATGGCTCTTCTTATTTATTGTTCATTTTATGGGAGTAAAAGGACAGTCGTTTTATAACTTTGAAGCTCGTGGTCTAATTTTTCGATATTTTCTTTCGTTTTTCTAAAGGTGCAGTTTCGCTTTGGTTGGACGTCGACCAAACTCACAAATCTTCCATTCATTTTTTCGTACTTTTATTCATCAATTCGTCTTGTAGCTGGTAATATACTCCAAAACCAAGATGCCTAAACCGGTAAGTACAAATGTCTTTTCTATTGAGCTAGAATTTAGTTTATATTGTGACACTCTCGTTGGTCGTAACAATGACCAACATATTTCAGTGATAACGTCGGCAATCGTATCAAGTTTCCGTCCATGTGTTTTGGACCTCTAGCAGAGCTGCTCTTTTTTTCCTCTCCCCTATAGATAAATGTGAAGATCACCACTATGGATGCAGAGTTGGACTTTGCAATCCAATCCAGCACAACTGGCAAGCAACTCTTCGATCAGGTATTTATATAAACATTCCTTATGTACACGCGAATTAAGGTGTCTCGACGCTGTTTCATTGGATGACACTGCAAGATAAGGCCTATAAACGCCAAAACAATCAGACAATGAATATTCTGACCTTGTATTATTTATGTGGTTAATGCATATTTGATTGGTTGAAAGAGTGGAAATGGGTGTGGCCCTCTCATATTTGTTACCCTTGGTAACATTGTGAGTACATCCCCCCTGGTGTAAAATCAGTGGTCAATTTCTTTTAAAGTTTTGAACATGGGAAAAATGCTGTTTCATTTCATGTGATAGTTTAAGCAAGGGTAGGATGGTATATATATATTATGAATTCTGCTAAGGTTCTATTGCAATGCATATATACAGCTTGTTTTCATCGATTTCTTTTCATTTGATTTGAACCTATTGTGCCAAACAAATTTTTGTCAAAATAGAGATTGTCACAGTTATCTTACAAAAGTAATTATTTTCATCTAAAGATAAGAACATTGTTTGTTGTGACAATAGAACTGTTTTTTTGCTTGACCTTGACTAATCAACCATAAAACTATGTTCTATCCCATCAAATTCCACTCAACTTTCCTTCAAGAGGTTATTTATGGATTCTCAAAACTAAGTTTCAACTTAATAAATGAATCTCAGAGCTCAGTCTAAAATTAAAATCATAAGCTCACTTTTTGATTTATTTTAGTAGTTTCTGATTCAATTTCAATAGAATTGTTTGATAAAGCCAAGTACAGAATACCTTTCATAGTTGATTCTTGAAATAAGATCTTAACATATCCACTTGTAGACTCTTATGTTAAAGTGCTAAAACTAGAACCTAAGATCCAAGAGGCATCTGGGTATTCAACCCATTAGGCTTCAATGAAACATATAATTTTGTTATCAAATTGTTACGTCGAAGAGGGGCCCAGTATTTTTATAGAGGGAGTACAATTTTTGAAATCCACTTAAAGTGTGGGTTCATTTTCTGCAATTTCAAAATACTAGGGAGTACAGTTTTAGGTATTATGCTATCATGCAGCCCAGTAACTCTTTAACAAGGGTACATTTTTCCTGAATAAGGATGAAGAAGGGGTACATTTTTATTTGAGACATATTTACAGGTGGTACAAATTGTACTAATTTTTTTTTTCAGAAAACCACTGCCCCCTGCCACATAATAAACAATCAATCCCTAACAATCAAATTAATGCATTATATTTTATGAGATTCAGAAAAATTGACAAAAACTTACTTTTCAAAATTCTAAGATTTTTGATTTATTTGATTTATTCTTTGTTTCTTATTCAATCTTTGAGAAAAAAAATCTGTAGCTAACATGTAATACTAAAAGTAAAAACAAGAGAAATAATGTTATATAATGATAGGATTAGTAATTGCCAATGCCTTATGACTATTACCTTTCTATTTCATGGGTTATTATAATTACTCTATTAAATATTTATCAAGTATATTAACATCATTATTGTTGGTGCTTTTATGATTTTTGGTGAAGTTAAAACATTCTTTTTTTTAGGTTGTCAAGACTATTGGGCTTCGTGAAATTTGGTACTTTGGACTCCAATACGTCGATAGCAAAGGTCTGATTGCTTGGTTAAAACTCAATAAGAAGGTATTTGAGAATTGAAGTTCCATTGTGGGTGAACGTATATTGTTTTTAGTTCATAATTTATTAAAATAAGATGTTGAGAGTATGTTCGTGGTAAATGTTTAAATAGCAAACCACTCAAGATATTGTTAGAAGTATGGTTATTCTAGCTGAGTGGTCGTAAACATGATGAAAACCAAGGCTTTTATGGGGAATCAATGAAGTGATTGTAATTATTTTTTTGATTCCTAAGGCTAATTTCTACCAAGATTATTAGAGATCACTCAACCAGAACATCAAAAATGTGCTACTATATACACCGAATGCCACTTCATTATCATAATTTTTTAAATTCATATTTTAATTATTAATCACAATATTACAATAAGATTAGAATGATAGTAACAAAGTTAGAAAGCTTGAGGTAGAAATATTAAATTCTCGAGAATTTATGAGAATATTAAAATAAGAAAAAACGCCAGAAAGAGGCTAGTCAGTCCTCAGTTGACTGAACACATACCAATCTCTGTAATCTCTGTGATTCCAAATAGCTTCACTTGAATTCTATTTACGGCAATAAAACTTTCCAAAAATACATATTTCTGTTTTCTCTTTCTGATAGTGGCGCTTATTTTTAAGATTAAGTTTCATTTCTGAAAGATCAATGGTGGCCATTTTTGTTTTTGGCCTATTAAAAACCAATAAGAATAGTAATGGTATTTAGAGATGGTTATAAAGTATGTAGTGACCATAAAGAAAAAATAATTTGATAGCACTGATTTAGTTGATGACCATATCTCTCAGGAATGCAGGGTGAATTACTATGTCACTCCCAACCAAATCCTAGTTCCATTATAGATGTGACATTGTTATAAATAAAGGAATGACTTCTTTTGTTCAAGGAAAAGCTTTCTCAAATATTTACCCATAGTATCAATAAAATCATAATTTGTCATATTACGTGACCCAAGCTTCAACTTATTAATAACGAGGGTGTCCTTAGAGAAAAAATTGTCGATTTAACTATGTAAACAAAGGAGCTTTATTTCCAAAAGATATTAAGTAGAACTTCAGGTTTATTATACAGAGCAGTTAAGTTATTTAATAAAATAGTATGTATGTATTATATTCCTTAATTATATTTGTGCTTTCTGATTTGGTTAAGGGCATGACCTACTTTATGAGAACACACAGCATGCATATGCACGTTCTGCTAAAGATTCTAGGTTGTAGTACCCCATTTTATTGAGGGTGGGTATTCTTCAAGTTATGCGCATCGTGTTACAAGCTTTTCAAGTTACGTGCTCAACCACACCCACATTTGTCTTTGCCACACACTGCATGTAACACGATGTAACTTGGGTAACTCTATGGCTGTAAAATCCTATTCAGTTTGGAGTGTGTGTAGTGTTTCTGAGATCAAGAAAACTCCAGGAATTTTTTTTTCATGTTTTGATTCCTAACTGTCGGTCGACCTTGTTCTGACTTTGTAAGTTTTGATTGACCGCAGACAAAATCCCAGACATCTGAAAAATCATAAAAAGCACTCCAAAGTTACAAGTTATTCAATATATTCCATTTCCTTTAGGTAACAGCTCAGGATGTCAAGAAAGAAGACCCTCTTCATTTTAAGTTCATTGTCAAGTTCTTCCCAGAAGATGTTGGGGAAGAAATCATTCAGGAAATTACCCTGGTAGGTGTCAGAAAGAAGGAATGAAGTTTATAATCCCATTTTTATACAATTATAGACATTTTAATTTTGTGATTTTGCAAAAAAATTCTAAGTTAAATATTTTGTTGAATAGGCTTAGCCTCTGTTTTATGTAAAAGTATGTGTTCAGTTACAGTCCATGGAATTTCAGAGTTTTTGTATTGTCGAAGTTGTACATTTCTTTCTTTATTGTGGTGCTGCACATGAATATTTTGACAGTGGATGTTGGGTACAAGAGTCTGTCCGAATTTGAAATGGTTAAATTCTTTTCAATATTTCTTAACATTATGACTTGATACATTTGCAGAGGATGTTCTATCTACAAGTAAAGGAGGCCATTCTTAATGATTCAGTTTATTGTCCACCAGAAACATCTGTTCTTTTGGCTTCTTATGCTGTAAGTATTTATAACAAAGAATATTTAACATGTGTATGCAAGGTGTCCATGTTTGAGTCCATGGACTTTCATCACATGGCACCATGTTGATTCCCACTAGAATATAAACCTTTGATACATCCCACATAACCTCATCCTCAAATGCTTGAATGAGGTTACGCAGAGAAAAAATCTATTGTTCTATGGCCAGCAAACATGGCTACATGCTAGCAATCAAAGTCAGAGGAAAGTATTACTGCAACTTGTAGTCCCCACACAGTTCTGATGTTTTATAACATTTTTTTCCCTATCTTAGTGTCAAGTAAAGTATGGAGATTCGGATCCAAGTAAAGATATATCCAAGGACAGGTTGCTTCCCCAAAGGTTAGTTTATAATCCATCCCATTCATTCAATCATCCATCCCATCCAATCATCCATCCCATCCATCCCATCCCATCCCATCCCATCCCATCCCATCCCATCCCATCCCATCCCATCCCATCCCATCCCATCCCATCCCATCCCATCCCATCCCATCCCATCCCATCCCATCCCATCCCATCCCATCCCATCCCATCCCATCCCATCCCATCCCATCCCATCCCATTCATTCAATCATCCATCCCATCCCATCCAATCATCCATCCCATCCCATTCATTCATTCTATTTATTCTATCTTTTCCATATATCTACTCATTTTATTGATCCATCCATCCCCTTTCTCCTATTCTATTGTTTCATTCCATTTCTTTTATTTACTTATCATTTAAGCCTGGTTTTCACTTGCGACCGAGACAGAGTGGGAAGCAGTTCGTGCATGACTAGGCGCAAGTGAAAACCACTTGTCATAAGACAGTGTCAGCAAAAGCCAACCAAGAGGAATCCTTCTGATTCTGTTTCTGATTGTGACAAAACAGTGATATTTTTTTGAGGTTCACTCTTGTTTGTTCTATTATAGAGTGTTGGACCAGCACAAGCTAGGACAGGAACAGTGGGCAGAAAAGATCCTGACATGGTGGAAAGAACATGAAGATACCATGAAGTAAGTCATTGCTATTTATCCCACACCATAGAAAATACAGCCAATCATAAAGCAGGAAAGCTGTTCCATATTCGGCGGTATTTCACTCTTCCTTCCCATCATGCACTGCACATTGAATCTACGTATTTGTATTTTCTATACCGTGGATATCCCACTCGTCACTTGTATTTTCTTTGTATACACACTTGCCTAAAGGCTTGTGTGTATACTAGAAACTACATGTGACTCATGGGATATTCCACCGTATGCCACTCGAAACCATTGTATAACTAGTATTTAGCTTACATAATTATGGAATATTATTTACGGCTAATATTGTCTGGTCTTATTCAGAGATGATGCCATGATGGAATATCTCAAAATCTGCCAGGATCTTGAAATGTATGGTGTGAATTACTTTGACATCAAGAACAAGAAAGGTACTGGGTTGCTGTTGGGTGTGGATGCTCTTGGACTTAACATCTACGAGAAGGAGGACAGGTAAATATAGAGAGCACTTTGGTCTAATACCAATGTTGATGGTCAAGTCACCTATAGTTATTGACGTAGCAACCAGAGCTCCATATTTGGCTACAGTCAAAGCTCTTGTAAGCGACAAGGGAGTGAAGTCCGAAATGGGAAAATGGGATTAGGTTTGAGTGTTCAGCTTTTAATGATTTCTGATTGGATTTCTTGTAGGTTGACACCAAAGATTGGATTCCCATGGAGTGAAATCAGAAACATCTCGTTCAACGACAAGAAATTTGTCATCAAGCCAATAGACAAGAAAGCACCTGTGAGTATATTTGAAAAGGTTTGGTTTAACCATGAAACAAAACATAAAACATGGTGGCTCACCTACAGTATACACTACGGAATATTGTTTGACATTCACTTTACGAATTTCAGGACTTTATCTTCTTCACTGAGCGTTTGAGAATCAACAAGCGTATCTTGGCATTATGCATGGGTAACCATGAACTGTACATGCGCCGCCGAAAACCTGACTCCATTGAAGTGCAGCAGATGAAGAAACAATGTGTTGAAGAGAAAGCAGTGCGTGATGCTGAACAGTAAGTCAGTCCATCCATTTCCATGTAATTAATTATCTTGGAAAGAGGGGGCTTGGGGAAGGAGGGGCTTGGGGAAGGAGGGGGCTTGGGGAAGGAGGGGGGGGTGTGAAAGGGGAGTTCAAATACTGCAAAACTGCACAGAAAAAAAGTAAAAAACTGCAATACAGCAACACTTGCTTTGGCCTTGCATATACTAAAACAGACCACATAGACTTCTTTTCAACAATTACTGTGGCCTAAGATTTCAAATAACCGCAATTTGCATAGTCTCGTAAAACCACAATAGCAAAAGTTAAAACAAAAATTAGCCTAAAACTGCACCAAAAATAAGGCAATGCCGCATCACTGCAAACCCTTATGTCCCCCTGGATGGAGGACGGGGGTAGATAAAAATATTCCTATGATCTAAATATATTTCATGATCTTTTTCAGTGCGAAGATAAAGGAGGAGAAAAAGAGACGTGTAGAAAATGAAGAAAAACTTAGAGAACAAGAAAAGAGACAGCTTGAGTTGGAAGAACGGCTCAAGAAGCAGGAAGAAGGTAGATTTTAATGAAATTACATGCTTGTGGCCATGTTAGATGGCAGAACAAGAGAATCATTTTACTCCGGGGAATTAAATTTTTTCTCATGTAAAAAACAATTTCATAATTTGTTTGTGTAATCAAAACTGGTACCATAAGGTCCATGCTAGGTGAAAGCCCAAACATTGGATTGGAATAGTAGTGGTTGATTTTAAGGAGGGAGAAAAACTGGAGAACCCAGAGAAAAGCCCTTGAAGCACAGGAAAGAACCAACAAACAAACTCCACATGTACTCAAATACTACACCAAGCTCAGAAGGACTCGAACCTGGGTCACATTGGTGGGAGTTGATGCATGAGCAGTGCAGGCCACCTGTGATTACCTGTGTAATTTTTGAAAACTTTTAAAAGGTCAGGTTGAATTTGGGTGGAAAATTAAGTGAAATTGTTGTTTTATTTCCACAGAAAGAAGAAGAAAGGATGAAGAACTTGAAATGCTGCAAAAAGAAAAGCAAGAAATGCTTGTCACCAAAGATGCTGAATTAACCAGACTGATGGAAGAAAACCAGAAGGCTCTGCTTAAACTGCAAGAGTCTGAGAAGGAGAAGGAAGACTTGGTGAGTATTCCCCTGAGTTTTCATTACAATAGTTCTAAAGCAACCTCTGGCCTTTACGATACAATACAATACAATTTATTAATTAATTCTCCCAGAAGGGCTTTTCAGAACTAATTCACATGTGTCACTTTAGAAGAAAGTAAATAATTAAATTTGTCCATTCTGATAGGCTATTCCTACTAATAACAAATTGAAATATACTTATAAACAATTCAATAACTATATATGGTCTTATATGGCAAGCACACAGACCAAATTATAATATATAGTATGTTTGGAGGGAGCCCGAGATCCCAGAAAAAACTCTTATCAAGGGAGAGACCCAGCAAACTCTACTCACATGGCATGCCAAGTCTAGGAATATAACCCGAGACCCTAGACCCCATTCAATATTTTGTTTGAGTTATCTGGAGAAATAAAGGAATAAAAATTAGGGCCTCATTTTGAATTGCTTTGTGTATGATCACTCTACCAGAATATGAGGTGATTGTGCAACCACTACCCTTAATACCATAAGTCAATTTTGAATTTTGATTTTTTCCACTAACTATTTTCAACATTCCCTGCCATTAGTCTGAAAAGGTGCATCTAACTGAAGAAGAGAAGGAAAACATCCGTCTTGAGAAAGAAAGACAAGCAGAGGAACTGAGGGTACAACTAGAAGAGAACCAGAAGGCGGTAAGTCCAGTGGGGATTGTCTGTTAATAATCAAAGAATAATAATTGCATTTGATATGATATGCTGTTTTGTATGGATATGCTTGTATACTTGTCATTCCTCTCACTGACTACATCGTTATAACATGTTTGTTTTTTTTTACAATTACACCTGAAATTTTAATTCTCTTTTCATATACTTTTTAAGTCAGAAATACGTCACAACTTAACAGCTCTATGTTCTTCACATGCCATCATCAGCTGGGCAGATCTATGGAGTTTCATTTGATTAGAAAATATTTAATGAAAAATAATTTTGGTTTTGTTTTTGAATCAGCAGTTAAAACCCCCCTTGCTTTTTCTTTGGTTTGGCAGTTCAGCAGTCAAACCCCCCTAACCAAAATTTCAAACCCCCATGCTCAACCTCATCCAATCATTGTTTATTACTGATTATCTTATAGCTTGAAATAACTAAGATAGAGCGGGAAGAGAAACAGAAGGCACTGGAAGAACTGCAGGCACAGGTCATACACAAGGAGGAAGAGGAGGAGGCCAAGACTGCCGACCTGCAGATGAATGCTGATGAAAGCCTTTTTAGGTCTGAAGAGAACCGCGTGACTCAAGCTGAAAAGAGCCAGAGAATGCAGGAACAGTTGTCTGTAAGTAGTAACTCCTTCTAGAGCTGCTTTAATATTAATATTGACAATTAAAAAATGTATAACATATTGCAATTTTGAGCCACCAAAACAAGTTTATATTGGCGGCTAGTATATGCATAGTTACTTCAGTTCTCCTAATGCCTGGCAATTCTGAGCCAACAATGCAGGTTTTGGCAGCTCTTTCCTGAACAAACTTATACTGTAGGAGAATCACAATACAAGTAGTTATTCAACCAGGAGTCACAGTACAGTGTGGACACCACACTGCACTGGCACAGTCACGGCAAGGCGTGGTCTGTGCTGTAATTTTTTTTATAGTTATACGAAACTGCCTGCTCTATTGCAAATCTTTTGGAGGTATTCTTCTGGAAAGAAGAAACACAAAATCAATAAATTGGATAACAAAACAATGTTAGTTGAATACTTTAAGTAGCCAAGGTTGTAATAGTCAATTCATTCATATTTTCTACAGAGTCTGTCAGCGGAACTTAGCCAAGCTAAGGATGCCAAGAAAGCAACACAAATGGATATCATCCATGCCGAGAACATGAAACAAGGAAAGGACAAGTACAAGACCCTGAAACAAATCAGGCAGGGTAACACCAAGAGTAGAATTGATGAATTTGAAAGCATGTAAATCTCTTCATCAGGTGAGTGGTTTTCTTCTACTGTAGATATGGCAATAGTAAAGAAATTGACAACCTATCATAATTAATCTGACGACATCCTTATGTTTATCTGACACACTACTGTTAACCTGCAGACAATCTACCATTGACTTCCCATTAACCTACCAACACTCTACTGGGACACCATACTGATAAATTGTGCCGACAGCCTAGTGACACCCTACCAACTCTAATTTTGGGGTGCCATACATTTGTCACATGTTAATTTTTCCTGATTTTCTTGTTAAAAATAACTTAAACAAGGATTCAGGGGTGATTGATTCAGGGGATTGCGGGTTGGGTGCGGGTTGGGTGGATATCCACCCCACTCTTTAGAGGTGTTAACAATCATAAATATGAATATTTAAAAAAAAATAAGACAACAAATCTGATCTTGTATCTAATGCAAAAAATTAATACTGTATATCAATAAACACCGGGCTTAGACAATTACCATTTCTGAACTGTGATAGAGAATATATAGCTTGAAGGAGCTTTGAATAGGATTATCCATCCCCCTTTGTAAAATCCTGGAATTCATATCTCATATTTCATATCTCATATTTTCTCATCATTTCATATTTTCTCATCATTTCATATTTTCTCATCATTTCATATTTTCTCATAATTTCATATTTTCTCATAATTTCATATTTTCTCATAATTTCATATTTTCAATTTCATATTTTCAATTGCACAAAACTCTACTTGTAAAGATATAATAAGTAACAGCCACTTGTTATCAGCTTTTACGATGGCTAGCCATTATATATGACTCACAAACTGGCTGATTTTAATTTATCTAAATACTCTTTAGCCCCAATGCCTTAAACTCTTTCATTTTATCTTAACAGATAAAGGGCAATAGGATGCGAAGACCAATCAATCTTGCTCTAGTTGTGTGTTAGTTAATTAGGTAGATGAAAATAATAGCCCTGCTACTTTTGTGGCTCGGCAACATGAAAGCATAGTTAGAAATAGAATCATCTCTTAAATACCACTTAAAGAAAAAAATAAAACATAATTATGATTTGTAGATCATTTTTCCTATGATTGCAACCTTCGCTGTTTAGTCCTGGTCCTGTTGCCCTTGAAGATTTGGATAAAATTTTTGTATGTGATGTTTATTCTTTTGCATTGCTGCTCATAATGTTGCTTGAAGATGCTGAAATATCTCGGTCGAAGAGAGATGCTTCCACATTGTTATTGCAGATACGATCTCCCTATATTATGATGTAATTCTGTAATTCCTTTCACAGCTGCGCTAACTCATAGGAGAGGGACCAAACTTCTTAAAATTGCCTTAAATGGAAGATTTCTAAAGAATTACTTAACTACATTTCTAAGTTGTTAATTCAGTCTCTTACAGAACTGTTACCTTACCTGCAAGCCAGAATCTCTGTTCTGATCTGCGCCAAGAAACTAAGAAACTGAAACTAGCCTTAAACTAGGCATCTGATTGATTGTTATTGACATCTACCAATCAAAAAAAAGATGAAACTGAATTTTTAGAGTCCTTTGTTTTCAGGCGCTGGAGACTTAAAGAACATTGCCGAGGGGAAAATTGCTTGGGGAAAGAATGTCTTGGTTGTCCATCTCGGCTACCTTTTGTTGAGCTTAAGATCCTTTTGCGAAGAGTTTTGATGTATTCTCAATGAGCATTCACAGCTGTGGAAGGAAAAATAATAATGATATTTGAAACTAAAAGAGTAATTATTTGTGAAAACTTTCATGATCAAAAACCATCAAATCGAAACAACTTAACCATCTCCTATAATTACCATAAATCTTGATGCTTTGAAATATTAAAAATAAGTTATTTTTGATAATGTTTTCCATTGCACTGTGACTTCACTAGTTAACCTCACAAAACCTTGTGATAAAACACGAAATTGAACTGATTTCATTTAAACGTTTGAATTACTATAACTCTAAAAATAGACTCTCTGCACACTGCAAATACTTATCTCGATTCTCAATATTCTGTGAATTCAGTAGTTAAGAGTTTCACATTGGGATTTGTTTTTTCACTGCCGCCAGTCAAAATATAAAAGGTACCAACTGATTAATCTTGATTGACAGCAGCGAAAAAAACAATGTCCTGGATATAGTGTTTGCCCTCTAAACCTGGAATAGTTGATATTTCTATATTTGTCAGGCAGAAAATTAGTTTTTATCTTTCTGGTTAAATGAAATCGCTTCCTCGGAAACTAGTTCAAGATTTGATGATAACGATGATGATGATTGATGATGCAGTTATTATTGCCATTATTAATTTTTTATATATACTAGTTATTACAATATTAGTAATAATTATAATAATGGCAATCTTAATACTCAACATATATATTCATTAAACCTTTCATAAATATGATTAAAATTATAACAACCAAAAATATTAAAATTCTAAAAAAAAAATTACGTGGTTAAAATTATTAATAATTATTACTATAATGTTGATGTAATAAGATATAGAAAGTATTACTGAATTTTTCAATTTTTTGTTGTGTTTTGGTAGTATTATCTATATAACCATGATTTCTAAGGTGTTAGGGAGCATTCATTTTTTAGGAGGGGGGGTCATTAAAAAATTACTAGATAAAAAGGGGGGGTCAACTTTTTTTTAACGTTGAACCAGGGGGGTGTCATGAATAAGAATACAGTCTTCTTTTTTTTTTTTAGTCTTTTTCTGGAGGGGGGGGGGGGGGCTAGAAAATTTTTACATTTGGAAGTGGGGGGGGGGGGTTATCAAAATATTCAATTCCTTACCATGGGGGCTAGCATTTTTTTTCTGTTTGATTCCTCTAATTCCTCCGGCCCCCCCCCCCCCTCCTAAAAAATGAATGCTCCCTTATTAATGTCATTAATTGTGAATATTTGTAAGTGAACAGTGTGGAACTATTAAATATATTTTTAAAAATGTAAATGAACAACTCAAATATTTTTTATTGATTTTAAAACTATAAGGAATGGCTTTGTTTCAGGTCTTAAAGTCTTCATAATATTTATAAGAAATTTTTTTTTTCCCGATTACGAGTGCCTAAGCCCAACACTCCTGCAAAAGAATGTGTCGAATGAGTTCTAGTTATACAATGTTTGTGTAATAGTCCCCTTCACAGTTCCCTGTGCCATCTTGAAAGGTAGCTGTGCCCTTTGCATGGAAGCAAGATGAACGGTGAGCTTACAATGATAGAGACATGAATTGTCCAAGGTGTACAAAATAGACCCAAACTGCTGGCAACTTGCCTTTCTGAGATTAAGGAGGAAGAGCATTTTGGTCTAGTTTGGGTATAAATATATTGTTTTTTTAAAGCTAGACCATTCTGCATGGAGTAGTGATCATAATGCATTCTAGTCTAGCTTGGATATAAATATATTGTTCTTTTAAAGCTAGATCATTCTGCATTGGGTAGTGATCTTGGTGCATTCTAGTCTTAACTAGCTTGGGTTACAAATATCTTGTTTTTTCTAAGCTAGACCATTCTGCTGGGATAGTGAACATGGTGCATGATGGACTAGTTTGGGCACAAAATATCTTTTTCTTTATGTATGAACTGTTCAAAGCAAGAGCATCTGTGTGGTATGAACATGGTGCATGATGGTCTAGCTTGGGTTCAAACATCTTGTTCTCTATATACAGCATGTGCTGTTCACACCAAATCCAATAATCCTCAAACTGTGGAATAAATGAGAATGTAAGTGGATGGGTGAAAAAATATAATATTAAATATGAAAAAAACCGAGTTTATTAACAGCAATATTTTCTTTTGGGGTAAATTTTGCAGTGCATTTCTAAAGGAAAACGACAGAAAACGCCAGTCCTCAGTCAAGTAAGTCCTCATCACTGATTTTCTATCTTTCTTTTTGTCCTCTGGCATTTTGAAAGTTATATTTTCAGTGATGAGTCACTCGAGTAACTTTGTTCAAGACACGCTCAATTTACATCCATGAAATTCCAGAATTTCAAAGCATCACAACTATTTTCAATGCCAATGACTCTCAGTCTTAGGAAAGTGATCATCTCTATGGTAACGCTGTTGCTTTCCAGGCATGCATATCCCAATACTATGACGTCACGAGTGGGTTGACGTCATCGCTTTGTTACCAACCACGCAAGGAATTTTGGATAAATGTTGCTTGAGCTGTGGGGAGTTGGCTTATTACTTGGAACGAAACTTCAAAAGAGTCCATAGGTTTGGAATATCGTCAGATTTAGACTCAATTCAAGCCTTCAATTTACAACTGTCTTCACTTCACCCGATTTCAGGTAAGAAATCACGCGATTTATTGCCTAAAAATAAATCATATTTTTGATTTATTGATTTATTTATCTCAAACTACTAATATTTGATTAATTCGAGATATCTGATAGGCTCTAACATCTACTTTCAATAGGTTTCTTTATCTCATTTCTCAAAGACATTCGTGGTGTCTTTATATCTATTCAAAAAATTTATTCAAGTTGATATCATTTAGTAATTTAATCAATTCAATTTCTAAAAATCTATATTATAAATCTGACTGATATTAAGGTTTATCTTAAACAAGTGCATTACACCAAAAATATTATTTTGATATTTAAAACTTATCTCATTTGTAGCGAGTTGTTTAAAATATTTTTCTTTGATCAAAGGCGAGATAAAACTATTCTAAGTCAAGGTGAATGATTCCAGCGTTTCTAAAAAGTTTATTAAAAGTTCCTAAAATTGTTGAAAGTTCAACAATCTGACTATTCGATAAATACGCCCTTTTTTAATTGATCACTAAAGAAATATAAAAAAATAATATTGCTACATGAGAATACTTTAGCCAGGGAAGATATATCAGTTTCGTAAATGAAAAATGTGCGAATTCAAAATTACTAACACTAGTGTTGAATGTAGAAAAATCGCTTGATTAAGCACAGTTCGCAGAAGCGTATACAATATGCACGGCTCCAGTTCTCGAACGTTCAAAAACTTCATAAATCTAACACCCCCGGTCTAGATTTAAGTGACTCAGTATTTGACCTGTCTCTATTTACAAATTCTAGACACGTAGAACAAGTTTGAACATATTTTTATCAAAGAACAAATACCTTTTAACATTGTCACGGATTGACCAACTCGACTGCTTTGACGTATGCAATGCTCTACATAATCAATCAGTTGCTCATAGAGTATATATTTGGGTTTCTTTTCGTTTATATTTAGCTCAAAAGTAGTTTTCTAAAGCTTTAGGAATTTTAGTATACTTGAATCTGTCAGCTCTACCGACCCAAAGGCTAAAGTGTCCAAGATATTTTTTAATAATTTTTTTTGCACAACTATCTTCCATTTTACCCTCCGGTTATTTCTAAATAAAGGTTAAGATCTTTATGAATATTTATTGAAACCAAGAATAAATTTATCGCTTGAAAATGTAAATTTTAACTTCGGCACGAAACTCTATCAAGTCTCGATCGAAGGAGGAGAGCAAGGCATCGATTGGTGTGGTATATTTAACAGCATGAGTTTCGAATTCACTCAAAAAAGCGATGTATATCTACTATTTAAAGGTTTCGTGCCGTGGAGAAGAAAAACACTCCCCAAGATTATTACTAGGCTTCATTGAGTTTTCTTTTGTTTCCAAGTGCCATAATTTTCGCACCCTCCCCTCCCCTCCCTCACAGTTTGTCCTCCAAACCCTACCCCAATCGGAATATTTTTTTCCAATTTCTCTTTATTTCGGCCGATTTTTCCGATATTGGTTATATTTGCATTAAAGTGTGGTTTGAGTAAAACTTCGTAGGATTAAGTTGTTTACACAGGTTGTTTACCGTTGTCATTAAATACGTCCAACAGACCCCCAGTAGTGATAATCAAAATTCATGTGATGTATACCGGCTCTATGGGGATAAGAGGACAAGTCTGCTGCCTAAGAGGACTGACTCGGTAACTAAACATGAAATTTTGGCGTTAAATCTTCAAGCAAAAGAAAGAAAACTTCACAATGTTATTTTTAATTGGTTGTAAACTGTTTTTTTTTTCGCTTTGGTCCGGTCCAAACGTCGATCTTCTCATAAGGCGAACCTAATCACATCAAAGAAGACCGCCTTATTATTCATTGTTTTCAATGCGTTCGGCACATAAGAAGATCGACGTTTGAACTTGGCCTTTCTTATTGGTGCGTCAGTGTGTGAGTTGACGGTAGGTCTGCTGTCCGTCGTCCGTCGTCCGTCCGTCCGTCCGTGCGCGTGTGTTTGTTTCTGCGTGTGGTTCGTTAGTTCGTTCTTTTTTGCATGTGTTTTTGCGTTAGTTTTATTAGTATGCGTGCGTTCGTGTGCTTATATCATAAGTGGTTGCATTCGGTCTTGGTGTGTGAGTATGTTCGTTTTTTACAAGCGCTTAGTTCGTCTGTACGTTTTCTTACGCGCATTGGCGCTTTTGTTATTGTGACGTTCGCGTGCTTTATCGTACATTTTGTGCGTGCATTCCGTCTTGGTGTGTGACGTATATTCGAGGCTTCTTTTATTACTCGCGTCCGATAATTCGTGTGTTCGGCTTTTCTTGCGCACTTCGCGCTTTTGTTTTTGCGTACATTCGTGTACTTTATCGTACATTTTTGTGCGTGCATTCGATCTTAGTGTGTGAGTATGTTCGTTTTTTTTACTTGCGCACGTTAATTTTATCTAATGCGCGTTCTCCCTTAAGTTGTCGCGTAATTTGCCGTGAATTTTTATGTGCTTGTATTCGGTTTTAGTGCGTATGTTCGTTTTTTTTTTTTTTTCGAACTTGTGAGTGTAAGTTTGTGTGTTTGTTTTGCGCGCTTCCGTTCGTTGTTGAGTGTGTTAACTTGTTTCTTCGTTCTTACTTGCTTGCGTACTTGTGTTCGTTCTTTTGTTGTTGTTTTTGTTGTTGTTGTGGTTTCGCACTTCGTTCGTTATTGTGTTTGTTCGCTCATGTGCTCGTGCGTGCGTGCGGTCGCGTGTTCGTGCTTTCGTTCGTGCGTTCTTTTATTCTCTATCGTTCTCATGTGCATCCCTTCCATTTCTTTGTGCGAGGGTACCTATAGCATTCGTTAACGTTTATTCAGTGATTTTACGCTACGTGTACTCAACAAGATTCAAAAATGGTACCAAATTTTTAAAAATCCGTTCATCCAATCACAGCGCGCGAAATACTTCTCGTCCAATCAGAATGCTCTTACGTACCTTCGTCACCGTCACGGCACTGCGCGACGGTAACGTAAACAGTCATAAACAAAATTTTTCTATGTAACAGAGTTACGCAAGCTATTTATAACTGCTAGTCACCAAGATGGAATCCATAAAAACAGTTAAAAAATATATATTTTATTTTACTCCGTAGTAAATCATTCTCGAAATTTCTAAATCAAAATTTAATTGGTTTTAATTTTCTAGCTTTTTTAACTTATTCATATTCTAAGAAAAATAGAAAAAAAAAAAAAAAAAATGATATAGGAAGTGTAGGGAGAAAAACCGGGCGAAAAAATGAAAGTAGAAGTTACAAAATAACTAGTGAACCGAAGAAATAGTAAATTGGTTTTCGAAAATTATTTTATTTTGACTCGTTTCTAAAAATTTTTTTGCCTAACGGCACATTTTTTGAAAACGATTCGAACCAATAACTTTGATTAAAATCATCACAAACACCCACTCGACGCTCTCACAACTCTATTGACCAAGAACAAAAGACATACAACTCCATTACCAAACATGGACATATTTGAGCCGAGATGACGGGGCGTCCAAGTGTGACAAAGTTCTGATATTCATGAGTTAACTACCCAAGCAGCTTGCTTAAACTTCGGAAAATCTGGATTAAAAGTGACATAAACTCGACCCAAATTTACGGACTCTTATCTGGTAGATAAGATATATTGCAGGGATAATTCTATGTGGAATTGTTAGTTAGGAAAAAGTTGCCGGACTTTCAAAAGGAGGGATTGTACACAACGTTGAAATACTGCGTTTCTATCCATTCATGTGAGGGAGAAGTTTTGAACACAAACTCTCGCAACGTAGAAAATATATTTGGTTCGAAAGTCTGGAAGAAGTGAAGGAGTCTGAGTAAGTCATGAATTCTTGTATTTTATAGGAGTTGTAGTTAGGATAAAACTGTGATTACTTTTCATATTTTTATTTTATCTCTTTCCAATTATATTTTTTACTGACTCGATAGTATTTTGAAATTTTATTGAAGATTTTTTGCCATTAGTAACTCATAAATCACTGAAGTATGTTATGCATGTGCGATACTCGTTAGTTCGTTCATTTACTCATTCATTCATTCATTTCTATTTCTCCAATGATTCTTTCGTTCAACCGTTTTCATCTAACCATCCGTCCGTCCGTCCCTCCATCTATCCATCCATTCATTCATTTATCTATCTCTTCTTCCATCCATTCCTCCCTCTCTCAATTTATCTTTACATTTGTCTATTCATCCATCCATCCAGTTTTCCCATTATTTCAAAATCTGAAAAGTGCTCGAAGGTCGTTAGTGAGGGTGGGAGGGGGTGGTAGTGGGGTGATAGGAGGCTCTCATAGAACCTGTTTTTCAAACCACGTCTCGTCTCCTTGAGTATTATTCCCTTATTTACCGGAAGCGCTTTGAAAAATAGGTAAAAAAATTATCATTCATTCACCCAAGTCCCTTGAAATGTGAAAACATTTTCCTCAAAGTCAAAGGGTCCAATATACCTTAGTTCCCATTTCCCAGGGAGAGTTGGAAGGGAGATTACAAAAACCTGGGAACAAGGTCGACACCCACCTTGCAGAAACAGAAGTTCAAGCTGCAGGTAGTCCTAAAAAACCTGTCAAAAAGTATTACTCTTAAGCCAAATTCTCTCTCAAAAATATCCTCTCAAGCAAGCTGAACACTTGTTTCAACTCTTGTAAAACTTTGAAGTCTCTGTTGCGATTTTTATTGGTGATAAGAGGAGTTTTATCGCGAGAGTTGCAAACACTTGAAACTTCGGTTGAACTTCACTAAAATTTATTATCAGTATTCGAAAATGTCGCCACTTTTAAATAATTACTTTAGTCTTCAAAACAAAGAAGAATTTTTCATTGACAGAAGTTCTTTTCCTTGGGTTTTTATGCTATTTTTCTCATTTTTTCGTAGGTACCTATTTTAGTGTGATATTTGGCGGTCGACGCAGCAACGCGGCTCCATATTCATTCATTTTCGTATTATTTTTGCAATTCGTCTTGTAGCTGGTAAAAAACTCCAAAAAACAGAATGCCTAAATCGGTGAGTATAATTTTCTCTTAAAAGCATCTTTATTTCTAGTTTTTATTTCATTTTCAGCTGTTTTGGGGATTTTAAAACAGGTTGAACGCTTCCTGCAAAGTTGCCAAACTTGGCGCGTCGTATCAAATTTCTCCATTTATTTTCGTCTTCAAATTATTCAAAATTATTTTCTTTTCTTATTTATAACAGATTAACGTTAAAGTAACAACTGTAGATGCAGAACTTGAGTTTGCTATACAATCTAGCACTACAGGGAAACAACTCTTTGACCAGGTAAACATTTATTTTCAACATCTTGAAATAGTCAATATAAATCCTCGACAAAGTTTACAAGAAGCTTAGCGCTTGTATTAAAAATATCTCATTGTTATGTTATTTTTTAATCCTCAAGGTCGTCAAAACCATTGGCATCCGTGAGATTTGGTATTTTGGGCTCCAGTTTACCGATGCTAAGGGATATACTGCTTGGTTAAAGTTAAATAAAAAGGTAAGTTCAAAATACGAGAGATAATTTTACGGGTATTTTAATGCCTTTAATGAAATGTTGATGTGTTGTTAGAGACGATGACCAAAAACCTTAGAATTTGCGTCAAATATTTATCGCCACAGAACTTTGATAGGCTAGAGATAAAATGTGGTTAAGCTTATTTTAGAATTTTCGCTAAAAAGTTCAAAATGTGGTTGGACCAATAGCGTGTTTTTCGTGTCCTGTATTTGCAAATTTGCACATCGAAAGCTTTCAAAACAATGTCAGAGATTAAAATGACAATCAAAGTTGTCATATGCTTTGAATAGAATGTAAATACTTCTTCGATGAATCACTGAAATCCTAAATTATTCGAGGTTTAGGAATCCGGAACGCATGGTTGCCTCTGGGGTCGAAATTATTGCCCCAATTTTTTTTTTAGAAATTGCGAATAAAAATGCAAATTTCGTCGATTTTTTAAAAAGTTTTCTGTTGTGCACATTATGTATTATTTAGAAGCATATCTTCACACCTTGGACGTCATTGGTCTGTAATACGAAAGAAAAAAGGAAAGGAAATTGCTTTCAAAATTAATTAGAAAAAGAGAAAGAATTACTTACATTTATGAAGTTTTTTCGAATTAACAAAATATATTTGAAAGTCTGAAAATTTATTTTTTTATTGTGCATTTGTTCTGAAATGCTCAACTTTTTTACTAGATTTTTATTATTAGTTCTTTTTATTAATACTAATCTAAAGAAAAAAGTCTGTCCCAGATCAAATTGGGGGAATCACTGTCCCATTGCATCAAAGTTTTTCCTTTTTCTAACTCCACATGCCTCCTCCTGCCAATCCCCCCCCCCCCCCCCGTTGAATGTGTTACCAGGCCACGCCCTTCACCCCACAAAAAATTGCTTGGTTCAAATTTATACACCTGGATTTATACCCATTTACACATCTGACTTGGGAGAGCTACTATGATCTAGGGGACCATTCACTTTATACTGGGGAGGGGTAGGTGGTGGGATTTTGGGGGTCATTAAAAATCTGGTTTAAGAGTTTAGGGGGTAGGGATGGGGGGAGAGGGAACAAAATCTGAGTTGAACAGTACTTTCATATGAACAGAATGGAAAACAAGGGATTGAGACACCATTTTTTATGCAACAATGATGAGGGGGTCAGATTTTTTGCATGGGTTAATACGTCATTCCCACCAACCCCCTTCCTGATAAAAAAATGAATGGTCCCTAGCCAGTGGAGACATATGTAGCATTCTTTCATTCATTGACGATAATTTCATAATAATTCAATCTTTTAATAAATTATTTTTTGTAGGTAACAGCTCAGGATGTCAAGAAAGAAAGCCCTCTTCAATTCAGGTTTTTAGTCAAGTTCTATCCTGAAGATGTTTCAGAAGAAATCATCCAGAATATCACCACGGTAGGTCCATATTTTTTGGAACACAGTGTGATGCTTGATGAGAGACTATGACCAGGGAAAACGGAAAGGTTGTGGATTCAGACCCTTCCCACCCAGTAGAAATTTCGATTCCCCTCTGTGGGGGAGGTATGGATATTTTCTGGAACTACACAATATACTCCCTCAGACCCTCCCCACCCCTTGGAAATTCCAATCCCCCTCTGTTGGGGGAGGTATGGATATTTTCTAGAACTGCACAATTTTTCCTTCTCTGACCCTCCCTACCCCTTGGAAATTCCTGTTTTTAAAATATCTTATTTCTTGTTACAGAAATTGTTCTTCCTTCAAGTCAAAGAAGGCATCCTTAATGACAGCATTTATTGTCCAGCAGAGACTTCTGTGCTATTGGCTTCCTATGCTGTAAGTATACTACTGAAATACCTCACTTCTACACCCATGGCATATACCATAAATAATATTCCATAATTATGTAAGCTAAATACTAGTTATGCAATGGTTTCGAGTGGCATACTGTGGAATATTCCACAAGTCACATGTAGTTTCTAGTATACACACAAGCCTTTAGGCGAGTGTGTATACAAAGAAAATACAAGTGACGAGTGAGATATCCACGGTATAGAAAATACAAATGCGTAGATTCAATATACAATGCATGATGAGAAGGAAGAGTACTTAATATATACCCATTCATGGTACTGGGAAAACTTTCCATCTGAATGACCCACGATGCATATCTCAGAACTGGACTATTGTGCTTTGCTGTACTGTATAAACCACAGGTGGTATGCACTGCTGCAGCATAAATGTCTCTCACAATTCAATAATTTTTTCTATTTTTTAACTTTTTAGTGTCAAGGAAAGTATGATGATTATGATGAAGACAAAGCAAAAAATTTGTTGAAGGACAAATTGCTATCACAGAGGTATGTGGAATCTTTTAACAGACCATATTCGTTGTGGTGCAGTGTTTGTCTCTTTTTCTTGAGTTCTTGAGTTCTTGCATTGCACCAATTAGGCCTATTCTGGCCATCAAATATTGTATTGAGCCAATCAGCATTCATGTAATATCTCAAATATTGTATTGAGCCAATCAGCATGCATGTAATATCTCAAATATTGTATAGAGCCAATCAGCATGCATGTAATATCTCACATATTGTATTGAGCCAATCAGCATGCATGTAATATCTCAAATATTGTATTGAGCCAATCAGCATGCATGTAATATCTCAAATATTGTATTGAGCCAATCAGCATGCATGTAATATCTCAAATATTGTATTGAGCCAATCAGCATGCATGTAATATCTCAAATATTGTATTGAGCCAATCAGCATGGATGTAATATCTCAAATATTGTATTGAGCCAATCAGCATGCATGTAATATCTCAAATATTGTATTGAGCCAATCAGCATGCATGTAATATCTCAAATATTGTATTGAGCCAATCAGCATGGATGTAATATCTCAAATATTGTATCAAGCCAATTAGAGTGTGTATAGTTACAAACTACATGTATTTCATAATTTTCTTTTTAATTTTTTTCACAGGGTGCTTGATCAACACAAGCTGTCAAAAGAGGAGTGGGCGAATAAAATTGCCATGTGGTGGAAAGAACATGGTGATTTAATGCCGTAAGTAGTGCTATGTACATTAACTTATAATTTTTTCTGAACCATTTTTTTAACATCTCGGCAGATATACTGCATTGCACACTAAATTCTAAATTTGAACTTTGAGCAAGCTATTTCAAGGTTTAATAAAAATTGAAGTGTGTTTTAAATTCCATCCTCTGCAGAATTGAAGCCATGATGGAATTATCTCAAAATTTATTTATTTATTTAGAGGCTTTCACTTAGAATAACAATTTACAACCAGTAAAAAATAAAAAAAAAATTAGATAAATACAACAGTTAATCTAAGTGAGGGGACAACGAACAGACCCAAAAGGTCTCGGCGAGGTAATAAGCCCCCTTAAAGCTATTTCAAGGTTCAATAATAATTATTGAAGTGTGTTTTAAATTTCATCCTCTGCAGAATTGAAGCCATGATGGAATATCTCAAAATCGCACAGGATCTTGAAATGTATGGTGTGAATTACTTTGACATCAAGAACAAGAAGGGTACTGACCTTGTGTTGGGTGTGGATGCTCTTGGCCTTAATGTCTATGAGAGAACCGACAAGTAAGTGACAAATGCATTCAAGGTGGTCAAAGTATGCTGTCAGCTAGTAGAGAGAGCTGCTTGGATGGAATGTAACCAGCTCACTAGTTGTTTGGATGGAACAAGGGCAGATCCAGGAGGTTGGGGTGGATTACCACTCCTTTTGAATTTGAAAATAATAAAAACAAAGAATAGGGTAAGACCTAAAAAGGATTCTATGTGATTCCTTCTAGGTAACAGTCACCCCCTTGAAATTGTTCTGGATCTGCCATTGTTGAGATACAGTAGTTTGTATCTACCAAGTTCGCATGTTTATGAAAATAGCAGTCAGGACTCAAAATAACGGCTGGTCAACGGTTAATGTCCAGCCAAATTTGGTACTTGACTGGTCAAGTATGGTTCTGAACAGACTTGACTGGTCATATTTAAAAATAAAAAAAATTAAATATCATACACCAGACATCTTGCAATTGCCCAGCGTATGACTGGCTGTTATTTTGAGCCCTGGCAGTAAGTATTTTCTTTATATAAACTTCCTTGTAGGTTGACACCAAAGATTGGATTCCCATGGAGTGAAATCAGAAACATTTCATTCAACGACAAGAAATTTGTCATCAAGCCAATTGACAAGAAAGCACCTGTGAGTATAAGTGCCAACAAAGATTATGAATACATTAGTTAGCATTTCCCATTACCAGTGAGACTGCCACTTCACCTCCTGCCACAGCAGTTGATGCTTGAATCAAGGGTGGTGTACATAGTTGTAGTGCACTCACCTCATGCCACTGGAGTCTTGGGTTCAATAGACCTCATCGGCTTGGGGTAATGTTGTCCCATTTCAGACCACGTGTCATTCTCTGGAGAATAAGATTCTTTGTTTGAGTTGTATCCATATTCATGTATCTTCAAATGCGCAACCGTTAAACAATGAAATGATACTCTGGGGAATGACACATGGTCTGAAATGGGACAACATTACACCCAAGCCGATGGGCTTGTGAGTAGAGTTTGTTAGGTCTCCCTTGATTTGAAGGTTTTTCTCCAGGTTCTCTGGTTTTCTTCCCTCCAAAAAACCCATCATGATAAATTCGTAGTGTTAATTAGATTTCAAGTTGATCTGTAATAATAATAAAAAAAATATGTCTATATTGGGTTACTAATATAGTATTCACTTTTTTCGAATTATCAGCCCAGAGGTTTTTTCAGGGTTCGATCTGTAAGTTAGCTGTACCCTGACTTTTATCAGCCCAGAGGTTGTTTAATAAAATTTGAAGGCTAGAAATTCGGCATCCAAATGGTGTATTAATAGTTGTTTTTGACTGTTTGCCAATGCAGGACTTTGTATTCTTCACCGAACGCCTCCGAATCAACAAGCGTATCTTGGCATTGTGTATGGGCAACCATGAGATGTACATGCGCAGGAGAAAAGACGACACCATTGAAGTTCAGCAAATGAAAAGCCAGAGTAAAGAGGAACGTGCTTCAACTGTTGCTGAACGGTAAGAACTCTCAAACTCAGAGGCATAGTTAGGAATAGTAGTCGACTGCACGTGCCCAGCTGAGGAGGTCAGGTCAATCAAGGCAAGCTGCCTCTCAGCTGGCCGGTTTTCAATGACAGTCCATTCTTGCTTCAGGCTTTTCTTAGTTTTCATTATATGCCCTACAAGCAATTATACTCTCTTATTATGTATGGTAGTATGGGTGGTCTATGCTACCAAGGCATCGTCCGCTATCCAATATTAATGCAAGGCTTGTGGCAAGGGGCCTGCAATTGAGTCCAATCCAATCTAGTAGCAGGTTGAGCTTATGTGGTGTGTCAAATTGTAGAAATGAATACGTACAATCTGTTTGTATGTATGCTAAATAAAATATTTATTTGTAGAAACAGTGACTACGAACATGTACACCCAGTATTGAGCATTTTAACAGGTCTCTGAGGGGGAGGGTAGGTTTAATTTATTTATCATTACCCGTCACCTAAATCGATAACATTTCACCCCTATTTTTGACCATTGATTTGACCTTGCCCCTAATGTATTAAGTAGGAAATACACGATTTGTCGGCCCAATTCATCGTCCCGACAAAATCTGGAAGCAAATCATGTGTGTAGTTTAGAGCCCAATTCAAGCCTGTTTCAAAAAAATTGAAGCACCCCAATTTACAAAATCTGTAGCACTGTCACAGATTTTCTCATGTCGGCCTGAAATTGGTCTTGAAACGAGTTCTCTATTAAACTACATGCACAATTTGCTTCTCAGCATATCCTGTTGAAGAATTAGGCCAACTATCACAGCGTGTAGGTGGGTTTTTTTTTATTAATGTTACTTTAAGTATAGCCTTGACATTACCTTGAATGTCACATTCTAGTGAAAAAACGAAGGAAGAGAAAAAGAAAACCGAACAAAAAGCTAGAGAACTTGAAGAAGCTCTAGAAAAGTACAAGGGCTTGAATGCAAAGTTGAGAGAACAGGAGGAGGGTAAGTGTACTGTAGTAACCAAATAGACCTCTTGCAGCACGTTAGAATGCAGCTCAATTTGGAGGGCAAAACAATAGGTTCCAAGGAGATTATTTGCTGATTTCAGGAGATTGAAATTCTTTTGTTTTGCCCTCCAAATGAGCTGCTTTGACGTCACATGAAAGGGATCTTTAGGCCACATTCAAGATATGCTTCAAATACGCTTGCCACGCATAATGCACAGTGCATAATGCTCAGTGATTCGTCACAGTAGCCTTGTACTGAAACCTTTGTGTGTGACAAGCAAAGCATATCTTGGAAGTGGCCTATTGTCAGAGTTGAAAGCTCATGGGAGGGGATGGTTAGGTGGTTGTGGAAATATCCACAAGTCAAACCCCCCCCCCCCCTTACCACCACCACCACCACCACCACCACCACTAAAAAAACACAGATTCTCATTCAGTTCAACAATCTCTTGTAAATGCACCAAGCTTTACCAATTAAATTCACAATACAATACAATACAATACAATACAATACAATACAATACAATACAATACAATACAATACAATACAATACAATACAATACAATACAATACAATACAATACAATACAATACAATACAATACAATACAATACAATACAATACAATACAATACAATACAATACAATACAATACAATACAATACAATACAATACAATACAATACAATACAATACAATACAATACAATACAATACAATACAATACAATACAATACAATACAATACAATACAATACAATACAATACAATACAATACAATACAATACAATACAATACAATACAATAAACTTTATTTAAAGAGGGTGACGTACTAACCCATCAAGTTATCTAACTTGCGGCCCTCAGATAAAGATGCAGACACAATATTAAATGTTTAAATGATTAAATTTCAAAAATATTCTTGACAGAAATGAGAGCATTAGATGAAAAACATCAACAATCATTGCTAAAGCTGCAAGAGGAGATGGAAACAAAGAATTCAGACAGGGACAGGATGATGGAAGAGAACCAAACTCTACTCGTTAAGTTACAGGATTCACAGAAAGAAAAGGAAAGCCTGGTAAGTTAAATTAACTGTGTTTGTTGTAACTGCTGTTGTTCGGGCTGCTTTTGTTCCTTCTGCTGTTGTTGCTGCCGATGTTGCTGTTGCTGCAGTGGTTGTTGTAACTGCTGTTGTTCCTGCTGCTGTTGTTGCTGCCGATGTTGCTGTGGTTGTTGTAACTGCTGTTGTTCCTGCTGCTTTTGTTGCTGCTGATGTTGCTGTTGTTGTTGCTGCTGTCTGCTGTTATTGTTTCTGTTTCTGTTGTTACTTTTTTTGCTATTGTTGCATTTGCTTCTTTTGCCGCTGCTACTGCTGCTGCTGCTGCTGTTGATGTTACTACTGTACATTGCAGCTGCTGTTGTTGTCACTGCTGTTGTTGTCACTGCTGTTGTTGTCACTGCTGTTGTCGCTGCTGTTGTCGTTGTTACTGTTGCTGCTGCTGCTGCTGTTATACTTATTGTTATTATTATTATTATTATTACTTAATATATATTTATCTATCTTTTTTGTCAGTCTGAGAAGGTGAACATGAGTGAAGAAGAGAAGGAAAGACTTCGTCTTGAGAAAGAAAGACAAGCAGAGGATCTGAAGATACAACTGGAGCAGAACCAGAGATCTGTAAGCCTAGATTAGATTAATGCAGTTAATATTTGTACACAGGAACTAAAATTAGAATTTATTTCATGAGGAGGCAGCGGCACTGAAATATCAGATGCTTCTCATCTTAATGACAGGGAGGATAAATGAAGATGATGTTGATGATGATGATGATGATGATGATCATGGTGATGATGATGATGATGATCACTATGATCCTGATGATCACAATGATGATGATCACAATGATGAAGTTCACAATGATAATGATCAATGCTGATGATAATGATTGCAATGATGATGATCCTGATGATCACAATGATGGTGATGATCACAATGATGATGATGATCATAATGATGATGATCACAATGACACTGATGTCACAATGATGAAGTTCACATTGATGATGATGATCTCAATGATAATGATCGTGATGATGATGATGATGAACCCAATGATGATGATGATCACAATGATGAAGTTTCTCTCTTTTCAAAATAGGAACAAGGCTTATAAAGATAAGCACATTTTTGACGATGTTCATAATGATCATCTCTTGATAAATAGTTACTTATAATCTTTGCATCTTTCATTTTCTCTCTTTCTACTTTTCCACTTCATTTCTTTCCCACTTCATTTCTTTCTCCTCATCTCCACTCCTCTACATAACGGCATCTCACACTAAACCCAGTTGAAGAGAGCTGAGACTGAATCAAAGAAAGCCACTGAAAAACTCCATAAACTCACCATCCTGTACAGCAGGTTTGGGCGAGTACAACAGGTATCATAAACATTCTCATACTTCTAATGAGTTATTGTCAGCATGCTCAGAAACTGTGGTTATTGTGGACAAGGTCTCTGGCTGGCACACCATGTTGTTACTGTGGTAGCCCCTTTCTTGCCTGTGTGGTTGCATCTTATTTGCTGTTTAGCCCTGTACAGGGCTACCTTGTTGAGTAGAGTGTTTTTTATCTTTCTTCTGATTTTATAGGATTTCGGTTTTCCTCCTTTCGATTTGATCTGTGAGTTAACCATGCCCTGACTTAGATCAGCCCAGAAGTTGTTTCAGGGTTCAATCTGTGAGTTAGCCGTGCTCTGACTTAGATCAGCCCAGAGGTTGTTTTAAGGTTCGATCTGTGAGTTAACCATGCCCTCACTTAGATCAGCCCAGAGGTTGTTTCAAGGATCAATCTGTGAATTAGCCATGCCCTGACTTAGATCAGCCCAAGAGGTCGTTCCAGGGTTGCATTTCTGGTCCTGAGTGCGTTCCATCTTTGAACGTGCCGTCATGGCTTGAATCTATTGAAGGTCCCTAAGATATCGTTGCGGTTGAACATTCTATATAGGGGCTCTTCTATGTTCACTGCATACAAAGAGGCCAGCACCAGCTTAATTGACGTGCTACGCGTTGGGCTTCTCCGAAAGGCCTGTTCATTTTTGCGGCGACGTTTTATTTTATATTTTGTATAAACAAAGCATTAAATACAAACTGTATTTACTTTTAGCTTGAGCAAGCAAAACGAGAGCAAGCTGATCAACAACGTGCCTTGGAGGAGCTTAAGCTTCAATCAACTCGGCGTTCTTATGAAATGGAGGAGGAATTGAGAACTCGCAGTGTAGAAATGCAGCAGAGCGCTATGGTGCAGGATAGGTCAGAAGAGGACCGCCAGACTGAAGCTGAGAAAAACCAGAGAATGAAGGAACAGTTGTCTGTGAGTATCCCTTTACTGACCAGAACGTCGATCCATTTACATTCAATTCATCCCATGCATTTAATACCAAATGTCATTCCCTAGAGTATCATTTCTTTTTTTAACGGTTGCACATGAGAAAACAAAGTAATATGGATACAACTCAAACAAAGAATCTTATTCTCAAGACAATGGCCATGTGATAAGAAATGGGGAATAATAACGCCCAATGTTAAAGAGGTATATAGCCATTGTGCGTGAGTTAGAAATCCTAGCACAAAGCATCATCGGAAAATGAGTCTTCACGCTTTTTTGGCTCCTCTAAAAATTCATCTGACAGTTTTTCCTTCGACATTTTGTATGGAAATAAAAGCATTTGAACCTACGAAAATAACAGTAATTTTTTTCTGGTAGTTCCTTTGATTTCCCTGTTCCATTTTTACAGGACTCACTCTTTCCCAGAGTGCTTTGTTAGCTTTGATGCACATTGTCTATTGGCCTATTCCAGTTACAAACTCCCTCATGACAGCAGCTCTTGAATGCTAACAATTTGTTCCTTCTTTGCTTTATAGAGTTTGTCTGCCGAGCTCAATCTTGCCAAAAGTGATCAGAAGGATACACATATGGACATCCTCCATGCTGAGAATGTCAGGCAAGGAAGGGACAAGTACAAGACCCTGAAACAAATCAGGCAGGGCAACACCAAGAGTAGAATTGATGAATTTGAAAGCTTGTAAATCTCTGTTTCGACTTGGTAAGAATTCTTATTGTACTGTATTTATCACGGGTCATGCGTCGGGGAGGAGAAGGGGCTAAAACAGCTCAAAGGGATTCATGACTCCAACTCGAGGCACGATTGCACTGAGCAATTTTCTCTGCAACTTGTCTCGCAACGGCGTTGCAACACAAGTTGCAAGAGGGTTTCAGTACACGGTGCAACGGAGACGCAATCGCTGCTAAAAGTAGAAACGAAGTCTACTTTTGCAACAAATGCTGCAACTTGACTCGCAATATTTTTCAAATTGCACTGTAGTTTACACGCCGCAATGCTCCATACAACTTCTGCCGAAACGATGTTGCAAAACAAGTTGCGCAACGGAGGAAATTGCGCCTTCAGACAAGGTGGCCAATTATTCATACGAGATTTCCCCCACTTTTCATCTTGGGATTATAATATTTCCATTACATATTTTATCAAATGATTAACAATTTTTTTCTTTTCTTCTTAACAGAAATTAAAAACCGACTCCTTGTGCCGATATAAAGATAACTAAAACACTATTCTCTTCTACGTTCCCAGCATAAAATATATCTATTCAAACCTGCACAATGAAAGCACACATACGAACACCCATCGAATGAAAAGCTGTTAACTATGAAGTAAAAAAATGGGGTCTTTTCAAGTATACCTTGGTATATGAAAAGTTTTATACCATTGCCCGGCATCCTATGTCGTTTTTTTTACTGGCATATTTTTTACCACGCTAAGGTCTCTGTTTTCTACTGGATAATATGTATAGCATTATGCGAAGAATTCTCATTCTTTTTGCAGTTTGTATTAATTCTTTTCCTATATCGCTGATTTTTTGATATTCTTGTGAATGGAAGGGATGCGCACTAATCGCAATAGCAGTTGAAATCACTTCATCAACAATTCCATCTGATAAAAATCAATATACAACTACATGCAATGCATTCAAATTCTTGCTTATTTATGAGAGATAATGTCTCGCCACCAAAATTTCATCTAACCTCACCCCCCTTTGTGGGGTATCTAGGTGTTAACTCTATCCAAATAAGCAAAATAGTTTCTAACAATTAGAATTAGTTTTTTCATACATTTATACTTGGCTTAAAGCACCCTACCAGCTAAACTTATTTTAAATCTTAATGCATAAATGTTCCTATTATATATAACGTAAAAATTGACTTTTTCATTATGGGCATGTGCGCAGTAGCACTCATTTCTCGTGACGTATTTGATGACGTTATGTGACTATGAGCATGCGCAGTAGCACTCATTTCTCGTGACGTATTAGATGAGGTTATGTGACTGAGCATTCGCAGTAGAGCTTATTTCTCGTGACGTATTAGATGACGTGACTGAGCATGCGTAGTAACACATTTCTCTTCACGTATAAATGACGTCATCAAGGAGTTATAGAGCCTGCGCAGTAAGCATGAAGTTGCTCTAAGTATTTCTAAGGGATGCGAGATAGTTTGATTCAGTGTTTGATAATATAAATTGTATTCAATATCCAACCAACCCAGGGTGGTATCCGTTTGAAAATTCGGATTCCAAAAGCCGACTCTCCTCACCGAGACGTCTTTCCTAGTGGTCAGCGTCAAGGAACATGAAGAAGAGCTCCTGGTTATAGACTGAATGCGAAGATAATGCTAGGTAAATAATAGTCATCAAGGACAAGTACCTTTTTGTAGTTGTGGTCACTGATTTGTATTTTCTAAATAAATTTTAACAAGCTTATAAACAATTACTTAGTTACGTTCATATTTTACACCAGTCCTCGTTCACGGTACCCAGCCGAGTAGGCACTGGGAACGAGGTCCATCCTTAGTTGACTGTGGCACGGCTAACTTCACTAAAACGATGATATACCTTGAAAATTCAAAATCTCTTAACAAATTATGTGATAAAATCGTTTCGCGGGTTTTTTAGCCGCGGTTCTTGGACAATTTAGACCAAAACTCGCACGAATGGGATTGTGGGGTATCATCCCATAATCCATTGAGAGATGTCCTTGGTCTTCTCGTCCTTTCAAGTAATCCATGTTATTGGGGTATAAATGTCAAGGCATGTCCATTCATAAGCAGAGCATGTGCGAATGTTTCAAATTTTATTGATACCCAAAAACAACCTCCCTGGGCTGGTCTAAGTCGGGGCACCGTGTTGGGTTTTGCGGAGGAAGGATAAATGACTTTAAAACGTGTGGTACGGACGTGCCGTGCCGTAAGTAACATTTAGTACATGAAAATTCTAAAGAAATCCCGCGCAATGGGCCCGAAGGCACGTCATTGCGTCATATTGAAAGATTTCTATTTTTTCTTGTGATTCATCATCCTACCAGACTGAAATTTCGGGCCGGTGGGAAACGATACGGTAAATTCCTAGCCGTACCGTGACCTTAAACCATGACTGCGTTGTGATAGGATGAATTACTTGAAGACAATATGGGAAGTCGTTTACCGCATACTGCGTAGTGTATGTACTATAGAGCAGTTTTCGTATGACTATGAAAAACTTAGGCACTGACCATACTTTACCATGACGCCGTCATTGCCGTGCCATGTATGAAAAAAAACATTCAAAATTCCGTACGTCTCTGCACTGTGCCGTAACCGTGCCGTGACTTTTTACTCACTCATACGAAATCTGCTCTAAGTCTGTACCCTTCCTTTCCCCCTTATACAAAAACATCTCTAAATATAGTTATTGTGTTCGGCACTTGCTCTATCTTTATACGCGAAGAGTACAGTTTTCTTAACCACTGATAACAGTCCTCACAAATTCCTCATAATCCACCATTCCCTGGTTATCTTCGAAACCAACCAACAAAGCGTCGACCTCTTCGTCGTTTAGCTTGTCTCCGAGGCTTGAGAGAACGTGGCGTAGCTCTCCTGCGCTGATAAGCCCGTTACAACTGCGGTCAAAGACTCGAAAACACTCGAGAAAATAGTCTTCGTCTTGTCCTAGAAACAAAAAAAATGAAAACGTGGGAAATTGATACCAAAAGATATGATAAGTGAGCCAGAGTAAACCTTGCTAAAAACCAGTACAGAAATGAGAATAATCTTTCCAAAAACGTTATAGGATAAAGCTTGTTATGTACCTTACAGCGCGACGCGCAAAAGTATGACCACTTTTAATGTATATATTCGCATACTTCTATGCACGGGATTTTTGCTCCAAACGAACTTTTACACGCCTTATTTGGTAAAACCAGACAGCTTCGCATCAATTGTGTCGGTTTAAAGTACAAAATCCCGTGCATAGAAGTATGCGAATACATTAAATGTGGTCATACTTTTGAGCTTCGCACTGTAAAAAAGTGGCTAGTTGTAAAGAAAGAAATATTATATAAATTGAAATGGGAATAAGTTTGCAAAACTGTTTAAAAATCTCGATAAATTTCCTGTTGCATTCAATTCGTGTTAAGTGTTTCGCCATAAAGAGAGTTAAACTTTATTTTAGAACCTTTTCCCCTGTAAGAATAGCATTTTACCGTGAGTTTCTAGGAGGAAAACCCCGTGTCAACCCTAGCTAGTTCACATTTAGTCCTTATTCATAAATTATTCATTTAACAGGTAATTCTAGTATCTTGGGGGATGAATTGAATAAGACAAGAAAAACATTGCTGCTAGACAGCGTATATCATTACTACTTAAACATTACTCTTTCGAACCTTTAAAGATTTCCCGTTCCTGTAATAACAATTGTTCTTGAATTTGAACTTTTAGCAAAAATAATGGAGTCAATTAAAAACGTCTGTGGGTAGTTTTTGCATTCTTTAAGATCTCTAAAGACTGTTTTCTTTGTTAATCAAAATACAAGTTGGTTGAAACAGTTAGACTAACAATGCATGACGCGACATAACACGTGTCGAGAAAACCCAAAAGCAAATAAGCTTAGTCTAAAATATTGCGTAGGAAAAATTTATTTTCTCGATGTACAAAATTACTTTGTATTAATCTCCATATCAAAACAAAAACGCTCTGCGGAATGAGTCGTTTCCTCAATTATTTTACGAAAATAACTTTATTGTATACAAAAACGTTTTACCAGCAGTAAGCTTACAACTGATCAAAAAGGTTGTCTTTTCAGACTGAAAAACATCAAAAATATATAGAAAATTACTTTGAAATTGAATTTGGATTATATTGTGGTTTTTCCTACATGAATGCGATTAGCACTAATTTAGAATTTCACCTCTTTTTCTGACAGTTATGTCTTTTTTTCGATTACATCAAACAGCTTACCTCGTCTTTCTTTCTTGTGTCTGTCCCTCAAGCTCTGAAACATCGGGTAAAATTCTCCGAAATTGACTCTCTTCTCTCCAGTAGGATCAATCTCTTTAATGATTTTTTTGATTTCATACTCTGTTGGGTTGATACCAAGAGCTCTTAAAACTTCCCCGATCTGGCTACAGTCAATTCTATTATCCCCACATCGGTCGTACAAGAGAAACGATTCCTCGACGTTTTGGTCTTCGCGGTTCATTCTTTGGTCCTTCTCGAAAAAGTACACGAAATTCCCCTCGAAATTTCTTCTGCTGTTAAGAAAGATATGCTCTATATTTTGAAGTAGGAGTTGTGGATATCAGGACTACAATAACAAGCTTTTGTGTGAGTACGCCTGTGCGAATGAATAATTGAACAAAATTAAAGATGCCTAAATCAGCCAGGTGTTATGGAAATTTATAATAATTTATTCGTTTTCCTTAAACTACTTTAAAAACATCCTCTGGAGAGCGTCATTAACTTAAAGCTTGCCAATCATGGGCTTAAGATGGATAGCTTAGAGTCTATCAAAAATAACATAGAAGTAGTTGATATTTTTCGTGTTTTTCCAACATTAAGATTATTGAAATTTTCACATGCGGCGAGAAACGTGAATAGCTAGCTGTCACTCGAATGGCTTCCACATTTAAGCAATGTGGTTGGATAATTGAATTTTCGTGCATTTTGATTGGTTCATACTAAAAACCATTTAAGAGCCACAGTGACAAAATATGACGGACCATTGGAAAAATTACTCACTAGAAAATTCAAGGTTATTAAAAAGTCCAACCCTCCCGTTCCCCATCGCTTTTTATGTGACCAACCACAGGTAACCCGCAATATGAAAATTTAAAGTATTGAACTTTTCACTTTAAAAAATAATTGTTCAGTCTTTTTCTCCACAAAGAAAAAAAAGTGCAGCATAGTTTTCAGCTCTATTTTCTATTTTCATTAGTTGTGGCATTTACCTAGCCTGCGTGCAACCCGACTTAACCAGAGTTTAGTCAGGCTGCACGCAGGCTACATTTTCCCAGTTTCAAATTTTTCTTAAGACACGGAAATACGAGCAACAAAAACATGCAACTTTTCACGTAACATTGTTGCATTGCAAGTTGCAGAGCAAATGTTGCTCGTATTAACAACTTGCATGCAACAAATTTTCATTGTTGCAGAGAGTAGAAAGAACTTCTACTTCTGCAACAAAGTTGTACAACAAAATTTTGTTGTTGTACAGGATGGGAATATGAGCAACAATCATGCTTCAACTTGCAATGCAACAATTTTGTGCAGCAGGTTGCACAATTTGTTTGCTCATATTTCCACGCCTTTAGCTAGAGTCACTAAGCAACAAATATTTGAATAATTATTAATGCAAAGATAATATACCAATGATGAAATATTTAATAGGACCAATTATAGTTTTATAATTTAACATATCTACCACTGGGTTATGCATATAGAATATACCGTATATCGTTAATGCCTGGGCAAAGTATAATGTATGGATGTAAAAGTCGGCCTGCATTGGAACAGGGATTCATGATCAACTTTAAATAGCTTCTTAAAAATTCCTATTCAGTAAGAAACGGCAGAAATTGTCTTTTGAGTAGTTTTATTTTATTTCTTTATTTTTTTAGTTAGGACCTCCCTGAAAATCACACTAACTGAGTGGAGTATCCTATTAAATATTATTATTATTATTATTTTATTTATTTTATGTTGTTTATTTCCTACGAGGCAAAAAGGCAATATTATAACCCTAGAAGTTTGCATCAACCACACCCATATGTAGAAAGTAATTGAACCTCAACAGATTTCTACCAGAAAATATGTGTCAACATTGATGTGGGTGTGTCTGACATGACAGGTTTAACAAGCTTACAGGGGTGTGGTAGCAGGAGGTCGTAGACAGGACTTAGGAACAAACCCTTGGTTTTTGGATGCAGGCGAATAAGCCCAAACCCACCCCCGCCCATCTCTACACTTCATATCGGCATAAATCCAATCCCCTTTATAAACGGTCAGTTCATCCACCTCTCTACCTATATGAGTATCAGTGCAAACAAGCTCTTGTCCGTACAGTAGTAAATCGTTACTCTTTCTTCGAGACTGATTATAACTACTTCCAAGTGATTGCGACAGTTGATAATTATCATGGTTATCTGACACAAAATGTCTTTGATCTAATCTTGACATTGATGAGAATGGTTTAAAGCTCACATTAGAATTTGGCTGCTTTAAGTTATGATTTTCATCAGTTATGAGCAACGTGCTTGCGGTACTAACCCTTGGAGTGTTTGATGTTGTCATGGTAAAATCAGGCTGCGACGTGGAAGTAAAGATATCCATTTTATCAAGCATATCAGATGAACTTGGCCTACTTGTTTTCCCTTCAGGAATATTTCTAATTACTGTTGCAAAGGTTGACAAAGGTGTTACATGGTTTGAATAGGGTGAATTCTGTTCAAATCTCGACAGAGATGTTGAGGACTGATCTGCAGAAATAATAGGAGTTTGAGATGAGCTTCTACTGCTGTTGGTTGTGCTGGAGCTATAATCCATGCTTCGAGTGCTTGACAGTGGTATGACGCGAGTGTTGGCTGGAAGTGTTGGCTGGTCGGTTCTCGAGAATGAGGTGCAGGATGACGCAGCTATCACTGCCGAGTGAGGCGACATTTTGCTACTGGAGTAGATGTTGGGATTGGACCTTGAAAGTGGACCTAGAAAAGGAAACACAAAATTTTGGATATCTTAGTATGGATATTTTCTGGAAATACACAATATACCCTCCTCAGACCCTCTCCACCCCTTGTAAAATCCTATCCCCTCTGATGGAGTAGGCCTATAGGCATGTATTTCTTTATAATACTACTGCAAAGTTGAAGTTGAAGTTATGTTTTTTCATGAAAATCATTGTCAATGATGAGGTCTTAGTTCAAAATAAGGGGTGCTAACTAAATATTCTGTTGAAATAATAAAATACATGAATGGCCACACTGGGTCATAATAGATCAGATTTAATTGAGCAACATGTAACAACAGCATCCCTCTTCATAGCCACATATCTATATGTAAACACAATAAAACAAAAGAATTCATAGAATTTTTTCCTAGTTTCCAAAGGCTATCCATAATTAAGCCCTAAGCTTTCGACTTAGAGGACAATTTCATTGCCATTCAATGACATTTCGAAAGATAATTCTAAAATCTAAGTGCTTTACGATAGTTGCCAGTGATAAGTGTTGATAGATATAAGGTCAATGGGGATATCATGGGTTGAAACTTCATAGGAATGCAGAAAAAACAACTAACGATAGATAAGGGGAAGAAAATTAGCACTTTCTTGATTGTTGGAGTTTGAGAGTTATAGAATTTTACATTCAAAAGGTTTCCTATGAAATGTAATTAAAGTTGGCAATGTCATTTAGAAGATAGAGTTCCTTTGGGCTTCGAATTATTATAATAATGTACAGAAGCGATTAAGTTTAAGATAAGACAATTAGAATATAGACACACAAGAAGCGTATTCAATATATTTATAAATACCTCTGTTCATAAGAGACCTACTTGGCTCTGTTTGCTCAAGTTTTGTAATGAAATCTTTCGGAATAAAACCCTCGTTTCCACCTTTCTTTCTCACCCAGTACCAATCTTGATCCTCCTTGTTTAGTACTTTAACTATTTCTCCTTTTCTTACGGATACATCGTCTTCATCACTGGCGTCAAAGTCGAATTTTACAATAAAGTCACCGTAGTTTTGTTTGGCGAACTCTGCCGGTTCAAAGCTTGATTGTGTTACCATAGCTGCAAGTAGCGGTGATTTTAAAAAGTCTTTACCCCCAGATGGAACTGTTTTTTGCTTTTCTTTTCTTTTTTCATACTCGTTTTCGGTTACGCAATAAGTATGTGGTATAAAACCCTCTGTGTCATCAAGTTTTAAGATATAAAGCCAGTCCGTTTCCTGATACAAAGCCTTCACATGCTCACCGCGTTTCACAGACACCTCATCTTCAACACATGGAATAAAATCATGTAAAACTACCATTTTTCGTGGCTCAAATTCTATCTCATCCTCTTCGCTGTCTTTTCCTAAAGCAACCAAAGAATCCACGCTATTACTGCCAGTTATACGGCCTTTAGGGGCTCCATTTTTTGCCAAGGTTTCTCCATCGCGCCCTGTCAAAATAACAGTGCACACATGTAAACAAATTCTCTATAAACTATATTTCAAGCAGAACTTGAAGCTAGAATCTTACTCTTTCGCCTTCGTCGGGGAATACGAACAGGACAAAGAAACGCCATCGTGAGTTATCTTTCCTTCTGTTATACTCCAGGAAATTGAAAATACCTGGGTTATTTAGAAATCGGAAGAAAAGATAAGCCAGGTTCTTTGTTCATTCTTGCTTCTTGGTGACTGAGGTACTCATCGAGGTCAGAGATTACCCATGGGGGGTAGGGCTGGGATTTTCATCGTATTTATGGGAGGGGAGGGTAAAAGTGCCAATTCATTTCTATCGAAGATTCAAGTATCTACATTATTTTTAAACAGATAGCTTAATAACATTTACAATATTAAATGAGAATATCTATAATTACTAATACTAGAAAAAATATCAAACAAATAAGAATAAAAATTCGAAGAAAAAAAAGGAAAATTTTTAACTCAGCATAAATATAGCTTGCAAAAATTGCTTTCCCCAGTCAACAAATATTAATTTAAGAATAATTTCGTATTTTGAAATTTGTAGTTTTTAGTGTTGTGAGAAGTGCTGGTGTAGCGGCCCACTCAAAAATTTAGCCAGCGAACTAGAAACTTTTGATTGTCGATAGCGTCATAAGGCTGGGAAAGGAGCGAAAGGGTTTCTGTTTTCTCAGGCTAATAGCATCATAAAAATAGAAAGAAAAAAGTTTTAAATGAAAATTAGCAAGATAAAAAGCCCTATTTATATAGACCCCTTGCACGTGACGTCAACGCAGCTCAATTTGGAGAACAAAAAACAAAAAAAAGAATTTCAATCTCTTTTTAAAATAAGAGTTGGAACCTATTGTTTTGTCCTCCAAATTAAGCTGCATTCGGAGGTGCTGCAAGGGGTCTATAGGATTTGAAAATTCTATCTATGTTCCTTGTTTCCCCTCATTTTATTGTCATTTGCACTTTCATTTCATTCTTACTTTCCATCATTCCTTTCCTGGAAACGAGTTCAGAGTTACACTCCACTGTTTTCAAACAGTTGCTTCAAGTCGTGACATTTGGGTCAGTTTCTGTACATTTACTGTATTGTTGACTCAAATGCCTCGACTTGAAACAATTGTTTGAAGGCAATGGAGTGTAACTATGATATCTGCTATTTACATAATGGGCTTCCTGTGGAAATTGTTATTTGGAAGTAAACAAGCAACAACCACCCCCTCCCCTCCCCCACACAAGACAAAATGATGATCACAAACCGGCTCTAGAGACCAGATAAATTTTGATACAATTTAAGGATAAGTTTAATTTCTTAAAGTATTCTTTGTAATAGGCAGGACTAAGAAGTTATCTGAATGCAAGAAATTTAAGAAAAAGCAACATAGAAACTTTTCTTCCATTCTAAAAATAACCCTCTTTTTAATAGCTCTATTATTGAACGAAAAATCCATGGCTCCACATTATTGGTTTGATATATCTCGACGGCTATAAATCTTGAAAACAAGGGGACCGAAACAGGAACTCGTTTAGTTGATCTTACGTGTTGTTCGTCTTCAGGTATCTTCGTTCGTACTTTCTTGTGTCGTCCAAAGAGTGTCTACTTGGGACGAAATATCCTATTATCAACGTCCCACGGCTCACCGTAAAAAATGGACCCCCATATGGGCTTCAATTTCTAGAGGTGAGTCACTGTCAGGAGTGCCGTTTATTTTAGTATTCAGGCCGTATGGGAATGAGGTTGGTTCACAACCTATTTGAACATTGAATGACGGATAGATAGGTGGTTCCAGTAAACACTAAAAAAAGAGGCAAGAAATGACTAGGAATTGTATCAAATTTAAGTCACAAAGCGATATTTTGTTTATGGAAAATCACGAACATTTTAAAAAAATTGTAGAGTTTGTTCCAACTTTGTCCCCAGGCTTTTTCCTGAGGGATCACGTGATCACGTCAAAAATCTACGTTCGTCATCCAATATGCTGGTATACTTAAATAGTCACGTGGTTCTTTAGCGTATGGTGAACTGGGTCGATGATGTTGGATATCACGTGATGTTTTCATCCGCTTCAAAAGTAAATTACGTAAACTTTGTCGTGAATGACTGCTGACCATCACCACATAACATTTGCCGAGAGATTTTGCATGATTTACGCTGTGTTTACACTTGGACGTTTACTAATGTTTCAAAAAGTCGAGGTTAATTTTCATAAATTCCTGAAATCCTTTTATTTCCATAGGAAATGTCGAAGGAAAAATTGTCAGATGAATTTTTAGAGGAGCGAAAAAAGAACTCATTTTCCCATGCATCATGCCTAACGTGCTATAATTTGGAGCCCATGCACATTAGCTATTGTTTACACACGCTAAAATGACCGTAGTTGTCTAATCAGAAAAACATTTGGGTAATTCAAAAATACCGGCATGAAGAAGAGACGGCGCTGAATTTAATTTTCATGTTCAGGGTTGTAAATCCATGTCCAAGTAACGATAGAACGACAATACAAGACAATACAATAGATACAGTATAGAACAATACACTACAATACAATGCATGTATTGTATTCCACTTGGACATTCCACTTGGTTCAGAGAGCGCTACCATACATCATTGTAATGCAAATAAAACCACTCCAATTCCACGAAAAGAACGTGCAGGATACGCATAAATAATCATCGTACCGTCGGTTACTGTTCTTAAACATGCCTGATAGAAGAGTAAATCGAGGTAAACTTTTTATTTTCTTGAATGGTATTTTACTGATGGTTTTGCCGGCGTTTACACACAATAAATCTTAACCAAGGTATGGTTACTCTTATACCTCAGTAATTTGTCCGTGTGTAAACACGGCGTATGTGTGCAGGTGGCCATAATTTTTCTCTTGTAAAACGATTGCCGCGGTCACTTTGATTGCGCAAAATCTCTACTTTATTCTTTCACTTTAAAAAATGATTTCTTCAATGATTTCTAGTATTTCTCTTGTTTTTCTTGAGTGACATGAAGCTTCCGAAGTGTTTATGCACAACATATAAGCAAAAGCGGCAGTTTATATTGAATTTATAATATTTTTTGACGGCATTGCGTGTCTCGGTCCTAAAACTCGGTAACCAGCAGATCGGACCGTGCGTTCTTTTCAATATTGCAAAAACGATTATTGATATTAATGCAATCCGATAGAAATGTTATGAAAGCCACTGAATATTGCTAGTTTTACTGCTGTTTTTACGGGAGATTTGATGATATTGCCATATTTTCTTGAAGTCTATTTTAAAAACAAGAGTAGTAATGTACTGTAAACCTTGATTTGATTGACTTTAACTTTCAGGGAAAACAGGAATAAAAGACAGACAGACAACAGACCTAGACAGACAGACAGACAGACATAGACAGAGGAGGCCGCTAGAGAGAGAAAGAGGAAAAGAGACAGAGAGAGGAAGGAGAGAAAAAGAAGAAAAAAAAAAAAAAAACACAAAAGAACAGTGCGCACGAATGAAACGTATGACTTCATGAGAAACGTGCGTTGCCATAGAAACTAACCCAATAAGAATTCCCCACAAAAAGCGGCGAAAAGGGAGTCTAAAAAGCACTAAACGACATCAAACTTTATCCGGGCAAATCCATATTTCTTCATCCCTTTCGAAGGATTATTATTATTATTGATTAAGAACTTCATCCGTTGATTTCGTTTAGGTATTTAAGCGATATTTGACTCGCTCGTTTGCTTACTTCCTCTTGAGCTGGAGATTGCTAATAATTTTCTGTGCGATTGAAATGTAATTATTTAAGATTGCCTGTAGGCACTGATATCTTGGGAAAACAGACATCTTCTTAGATATAAATATTTCTTTGTGCGTTAAAGGCAGCTCTAAGTGAAGTCAGGACCGGAGACTACAGACTTTTATTTTAGGTTTTTACTTGCTAATTGTGTCGAGTGGGCTGAAGTATTGAAAGTGTTGATCTACGTCAAGACCTCTGGTTCATTAGCCCTTTCTTGATTGCGGAATTAGAAAAGAAAGCCGCGAAAAGCGGAAAAACTTCGCGATATATCAACCTTCATCACAGAGAATTTTGGTGGAATTTACGATACGTTAAAAGGCACACATTCAGTAAGAAAAATCATTCTCTTTTCAGAAACAAATACGACAAAAAAGCGCTGAAGTAGAACTTGAAAGGTAAGATTTCAATCTTATTGTTCAGTTATTTCTATTTTTTATTATGTTTGATTACCTCAAGAACTTTCCCAGTGAATATACGAAGTTTTTCTTTATAAAAAGTTTGGAATTTGCTCGAATATAGTTGTATAATTTTTCTACATTTCTTTGGGTTTTTTTTTGGGATGAATTTATCTCAAAATCATCTGAGACTGACAGGGATTGAAGTCTAGTATATTTTTCGAGAAGACTCAAGTCAAGATGTTAGCAAGTCCAAAAATTTGAGAGCCTGAAAATGGTTTTTTCCTAAAAAAAAAAAAGAAAAAAAAAAAAGAAGGAAAATTAGATAAATAAAATTTTTTTATTAGAATTATTTAGTTACGAATATCTTTGATTCAAATTTTAATTTGATCCTCCGTTGAATTTGAGTAAAGGCTGATCACTGAATCCGGTGCATATTATGTATTCCGGAATATTCCTAAATTATCTCATTTTACAAGATAATATATATCATGCTGTGAATCGATCAAAAATGAAGAGAAAAATTCTCTCAAATTAAAATGAAAAATCACTTATTTAAGACAACGCTTTTAAAAATTATTTGATGGATCGAATTCGCTACTAATACCACCTCACGCATTGCTTTTGTCACACCAGAGAAAGAAATGCGGAAGTTTGTTGTGTTTATGGCTAGACTTCTAGGAAAAATTTTAGCAAAATTTATTTAAGTATATTGAAACTTTATTCATTCTCGAGAAAAGGATGCAAAAACATTTCAGTGTAAAACCGGCAATATGTAAGGTAAGCTGTATAGTAACACTTTTAAAAGTTTCTTGTTCGGTTATATATTGAGGGAAATGTTTTATTAAGAAATGGATAAAAATAGTGCACGATTTAAGTTAAGTTTAATAATTATTTTAAAAAACTGTAGCTCTTTCCTTTCCTTTCCTTTCCTTTCCTTTCCTTTCCTTTCCTTTCCTTTCTTTTCCTTTCCTTCTCTTCCCTTTCCTTAAGTACAAAGGAGTTTAGTCATAGATGTTCAAAGCGTACCTAAAGAATAGCAATTTGCCCAAACTTTGTTTCAGTTTCATTCGTGTTATTCTAGCCCTTGAAAATACTTTTTCATAGCCAGTTACATTGAGTCCAAAATGGCACCTGGAAAAGTTTCGAAATCCCGTTATAAATCTTACCAAAATATAAACATGTCTTAAAGCTCATCTTTAAAAAAAAAAAAACGAGGAAACTAATTACGCTTAAATGTGTCAAAATTGTTCATCAGGCGTGAAAAATTCAATGGTTAATTTTCGGCTCTTGAGCTCCTAGTGATCATTGACGTCAGGCCCCTGTCTCGTTTGGTCTTCAAACAAATTGATTTTGCTCTTAGTGATGGTAAAGTTAAGTGTGGCTTTTGTTTGATAACGGAGGCTCTGTTTGCTTTTTGTTCTTCGTGGAGTTTTTGATTAAAGTTATAGTTATATTTCGCTTTGGGGAAGAGTTTTATGAAGTCGTCTGTTATGTTTAGGATTGAATGAATGGTTAATTTAAGTGTCATAAACAATGAAAGAAAAAGAAATTAAAGAAAGGAAAGGAAAGGAAAGGAAAGGAAAGGAAACAAAAGGAAAGGAAAGGAAAGGAAACGAAAGGAAAGGAAAGGAAAGGAAAGGAAACGAAACGAAACGAAACGAAACGAAACGAAACGAAACGAAACGAAAGGAAACGAAAGGAAAGGAAACGAAAGGAAAGGAAACGAAAGGAAAGGAAACGAAAGGAAAGGAAACGAAAGGAAAGGAAACGAAAGGAAAGGAAACGAAAGGAAAGGAAACGAAAGGAAAGGAAACGAAAGGAAAGGAAACGAAAGGAAACGAAAGGAAACGAAAGGAAAGGAAACGAAAGGAAACGAAAGGAAAGGAAACGAAAGGAAACGAAAGGAAACGAAAGGAAACGAAAGGAAAGGAAACGAAAGGAAACGAAAGGAAAGGAAACGAAAGGAAAGGAAACGAAAGGAAAGGAAACGAAAGGAAAGGAAACGAAAGGAAACGAAAGGAAACGAAAGGAAAGGAAACGAAAGGAAACGAAAGGAAAGGAAACGAAAGGAAACGAAAGGAAACGAAAGGAAAGGAAACGAAAGGAAAGGAAAGGAAAGGAAACGAAAGGAAACGAAAGGAAAGGAAAGGAAAG